>JAJMFL010000023.1:0-164469 GCA_030574755.1 Hansenula silvicultrix | reverse complement strand
TAATAACATTTTAGATATACTGCCACACCAGAAATGATAACAACTTACCTCCCAGAAACCCACGTGTTAATTCTATGAAATTCAAACTTGTGTTTCTTTATAAATATTCTTTGTGCCCAATAGATAAATTCATCTTCTAGTAACAATATTCAATGGTAAACCCTTTGCACATAAAGCAGATAATCAGTATAGGCTTGACTTTTCAACACTTCAAAACCATTTTGATATTTTAACTAATGTAAAGTTACTTGAATTAAATTTCACGTTCGACACATGATCTTAGCTCTCTAAAATCACTTCAGATATGCAGTATCTGAATTCTCAAGATATCTGATAACACATTCTATTGGAATATCCTCATAATATCTTTCAATTTGATTCACAAAGAACTAATTCTGATCCATACTTTTGGCAATTGCCTTTATATTGTTCTGATAATCTTGGCATATGTTTAACAATAAAATATGCTAAGTCCAAGTTGCAGTACCGTTGAAATTAAAAAGCTTCCACTCGTAAAGAACTTTTGGTTGCAAACGATTATTCTTTTCTTGTTGTATATCTCTAGACATTTTTTAAATTTCACCAATTCCATCACTTGAATATATAAACTCTTTGATGCTCCAAATTGGTAATCAATTCCCCAATAACATTTCATATGATATTGTAACACTTAGTTAATTACCATTGACTCTGAAAATTTATGTGAGATCTGATTAAATGTGATATTCATTGAATCTTGAGTCGTCGATATATTCAATTAGAAATGTTGATCTCATTTTTTAAACTCGACATTCAGTAACAAAGATACCCAGCCTTCAAGTGTTGTTTGTTCTTCAGCGAGACAGTTGTGACTTTTAATGCCAGTACTATAAATATTAAAATAAATGACTGAGATGAGATCAGGTATGAACTTTTCAACTAACTTTTCTTCCACTGAGCAATGAACTAAATTTTACTTTGAAATAAACATGAGCAGTGGAGCATAATGCAAGGATCACGTTTTCATAATATGCTGGGTATCACCAATATATTGTCAGCAGATCATACTTAAGGTCAGTTGATATAAAGCAAAAACATTTTATGGATTCACATCATCACAGTATGAGACAAAGTAAGTTTTAACCAACAACAGATACATAAGACAACGTATCACCAGCATCTGAAGCTAGGCATCTTCTGGAAGGGCTCGAATTGAAACAGTTGATATAACTTCAACATTTAAATTTGTGAAATGTGGTTGATTTTGGTTTGCCCATTTGAAGATCTTATTGAATAAATTTTAAATAACATTCATCTAATAAACATCTCCAACGATGACATTTCTCAATGGGGAGCTGGAGTAACGTTTAGTTAATTGGAACACATTTTAAAAATGATAACACCTTACTTGCCCAAGATCTCACTGTTAATTTTGTAAAGTTCAACTTGAGTTTCCTTTAAATAATCTCTATTCCCGATAGATCAGATCATCTTCTAGTGACAACATCCAATGAGTAATCCTAAAGTAATCCTTTGCACATAAAGGAGGTAATAAGTATAAGCTTGACTCTTCAACATTTCAAAATTTTTCTGCTATCTTTAACTTACTTGAATTAAATTTCATTATAAGGTGTTCCACACATGATCTTAGCTCTCTAAAATCACTTCAGATATTTGGTATCTGAACTCTCAAGATATCTGATAACATATTCTATTGAAATATCCTATTATATCTTTCAATTTAATTTTCAAACAGCTAAATTTGCATCCATAGTTTTGGTAATTGTCCTTATATTGTTCTCATAATTATTCCATAGGTGTTTAACAATAAAATATGTAAAGTCTAAGTGTTGCGTTCCTGTAAACATCAACAGGCTTAAAGTCGTAATTAACTTGTGCTTGCAAACACTTACGTGTCCTGTTCTATACCTTCAAACTTTTTCGATTTCATCGACCATTTTACTATACTTACTCAATACTTGATGCTTCAAATAGGTTATTGTTTTTCCAAAAATATCTCATATAAGATTGTAACACCCAGTCAATACCACCATTGATTCTGGAAACAAACGTAGGCTGGGATCTGATCAAATTTCATATTCACTGAAGCTTGAGTGGTCGATACTTTCATTCAAAAATCATGAACTTCCTATGAAGACAATCCCAAGATACAAAACTCGTGCTTGGACGATTGCTCTGTTGCTGCTGAGACTTTATTTCATACTTTCTAAGAGAACTTTCACATAAACAAATATTTAAAATGGTGATGAAGTGAAAATTTATCAAGATCAAAATATGTTAAACTATCAAGATCAAAATATGTTAAATTATCAAGTAAGTCAGCAACAAAACAAAAATGTGTTTGGAAGAATACCTCCATTCTTCCTGCGGCTCTACTTTATACCTTCTGTGTCAGTCTTTACCTTATAAATGGTTATATATCAAAATGTGTTGAGCACATTGAGTAAATTAGCAATGCCTGACTGATATCTATGTTTTTAACCTGATTCCTCCAAGGATTTGTAAATAGCAGCGCATTGTCGACTTTACCTGCTCTAACTCATAAGCACTTGCAAACATAGCATTTGATTCAAAATAATGTTGACCTGCAACGAAAGTGAAATATAGGTCATTTAGTTCATTAATTTCATAAAGCCTTGCTCCTCAAAGTGAATGAAGCTTTCATTCGTATATCCTTTAAAAACCATTCTATCATCTCTAAGTTTTGTACCCATTTTTGAAATGCCTTTTTTGAAGCACCCTTTCATTTTTCTGGCTTAAAGATATGTGTTGCTCAATGTAGATGTTATTGTCACTCCTTTCGAAGAGTCATAAATCCACGACGTTCTAAAGCACGATTGCTTAATAGGGAGCCCTCTATAGCTATTAATCATACCATTTGGAAAGTTCAAGGAGGGATTCTCAAAGGATGTGTGGCATAATGATGTAAAAAAACCAATTTATTAATAGCTATTTGATTCTAAGTTAAGATGGTATCAAATAACTAAAATAGATCTGGCAGTTGAAGATCTTTTGCAAAACATTACAAACCTAAAGTCATCCTTTGCTATTAATTCTTAGCATCAGTTGTGTACTCTTCTTCCCTATTTCTAATAATAGTATAAAGACTCTATTAACAGAAGACACAACTTCCCCCCTTTAACGTCAGACAAGAGAGATCAGCAATTAACCTCATAGATTTCACTGTTTGGCAATCGTCGATTAAATTTAGTAAATTTTCGCTCATCAATTGAATTTCATTGGATCTGAAATCTAAAAATTGTTTTCTGGGAAAAAAAATTCCAAGTTCTACCGAGACGGCATTTTAATACAAATTAACATTCTCAAAACTGATGATATCAAACAACTGATATCGAGCTACCATAGTAAAAACCTGCTTAGTGTTCAACCATTTGGTTTCCCCATACTTTCTATTGTCTATTCTGTAAGGATATACTCGGTACCTGATTAGGTTGAAAGTTTAAATCAGTGGTTCCAACGGCTTTGAATGCTGGATGATGTAATAATTTTTAAAATTGACATAGTTGTTAATTATAGAAACTCGCCCTTTTGGAGAATCAGGGTTCTTTCCAAGAATTCAACATTATCTCAAAGGAAATCCTTGCTGATCCATCGGTGGCATTCCTCGGGGGTAATGTGTGCGTGATGTGTAATGTATTGGATACCAAAACATTTAACTATTTTTAGTTCAAGAGTTTTTCAATTATAGATTGTGATGAGATATATAAAGACATCAGATTCCTTCAGAATAAGTTGAAATCTCTCTTAGTTTTGTTCATTATCAAATACAAATCAAATCAATCAACATACAAACAACAAAATGCAATTCAAAACTTTATTAGTCGCTGCTACTACTTTAGCTTACGCCAACGCTGCTGCCATCACTAACTATGTCAAATTTTACGCTGAATCTGACAACAAAGACATCGATGGTCAAGGTTTAGCATCAATTCATGAAGGTGCTGCCACCAACTATTTCTTTTTAGGTAAAGAAGCTGAAAACTTACGTTATGATCCAAAATCTGGTGCTATCACATCAAACATGGAAATTTCAGGTGGTCAATACGCTGAATTGAACTTTGGCGTTGCACAAGCTAAATTCCCAACTTTACAATTAACTTCAGCTGAAGACACAATCAAATGGTCAATCTCAAACGGTTACTTACAAGGTAACGACTCTCAAAACTTTTACGTCGCTAAAAACACCAACGATCCTTACAAATACTCAGAAAAATCATACCAAGTTGCCTTATTCCCAGCTGGTGCTCCAACTGATGATTTTGAAGATGTCAACTTTGTTAAAATCAAAGTTGTTGAATCAGCCACTGCTTAGGAAACGAAAATGGCTTATAGAAGTTTGATCAACTATGCACACAAATGTTAAATCAACAAATACTTCAATAAACATGATCATAACTTCAGCATTAACTGTAGACTTGTTTAATTCTAACTTTTCAACTTTCAAAGTCCCTATTTAGAGCCTAGCCACCTACTAGTCATTGAGCGAGAATCATCATCTGGTAAACTTTGTCCGATCGCTTTTGATCAACGTGGAAGTGCTCAAAAGTTTGGGAAATTGAAATACTTCAGATCAAAGAATATCACATCTCCTTTTGGATCAAGAATCCACAAAGTTGACAGAAGATGACTCTTTTAAACAATTTTATTCAACATGAGTTCCCGGAATGAACCGCCAAAAGTACGTGGCCGTATAAATCCGAGCGAGAAAAATGTGTCATCCATGAATATATATATATATATATAGTCAAAAGATAAAGTCCAGATTTGTAGAATGCCATGAGCTGATGCGAACCAATCACAACTAGAAATGGCCGATGTAAATAGATCCCATACTAGGGGCTCGCATGATTTTCAAAACGGTACCAGAATACAGAATTTCATAGCAAATTTACACAATAATTCAGAAGGACTCCAAATAGTTTTCGCAGGTTTCATATCAAATTTTATTGTATTTGGTATAGAATTTTCATTTGGTGTTTTCCAAGAATACTACACGTCAGAAGTTGGGCCATTATCCAATTACGATGACTCTCAAGTTGCTATGATTGGTACTGCAGCGTCGGCTTTGACATATATGGGTGGTATTGTAAATAAGACTTTACTATTCTATTTCAAGCCTAGAACTGTCATGTTATTTGGGGGCTTTACTATGGCTTTAGGGCTGATAATTGCTGGGTTTTGCTCTTCAATGTATCAATTTGTTCTGGCCCAGGGAATTCTATTTGGTATAGGATCAAGCTTCTTATATATGCCCCCTGTGGTTTGTGCTCCAATGTTTTTCAACAAAAATAGAGCTATAGCTATGGGGATCCTATTCAGCGGGACAGGGGTTGGTGGGTTGGCAATGGCAACAGCTTCAAGATATTTGATTTCAAAAGTTGGCTGGCAATGGTGCTTAAGAATTGAAGGATTCATAACTTTGTTTTGCGCTTTAATAGCTGCATCTTTGGTTAAAGTTCCACAACATGTAAGCGATCAGTTTCAATTCAATAGCAGGAAAATTTTAACGTTATCACAGCTAAAGTCATGGAAAGTTTGGATGCAATTGGCGGCATCTCTGTTACAATCTGCTGGGTATTTGATTCCATTAATTTTCATGTCGAAATATGGTAGAACTTTGGGATTTAGTGATAATCAGGGAGCCGTATTCATTGGGCTAAATAATGCTATAAATGCCATATTCAAAGTTATACTGGGATTTGCTGCTGATAAAATTGGACGCTTAAATATGATCATTTTATGCAGTGTAATAAGCTCCATCACTGTCTTCACATTATGGTTAATAGCCACAAAAGAGACATTCATCTCCTTCATCGTGTTGTACGGTGTATTCTCCGGTGCTATAATATCTTTATTACCAACATGTCTTGTTGAACTATTTGGTGCTGAAAATTATCAAGCCATGAGTGGACTTATGTATTTTAGCAGAGGCGTTGGCACACTTTTAGGTCCTCCTTTAGCTGGTCTATTAATCAAAGACTCCGGTTTAATGAGTAAAGATTACGAACATTCGATTGTTTATGATGGTGTTCTATTGGCTGCAAGCACATTATGTCTAGGTACTTTGAAAGCTAATGATATGTGGTTTAAAAAAATTAATTCATGATTTATACCGAGAATTTTAAATAGAAATTCGTCAATTTCCTCATTTCTAAAGCCTCCCGGTTATGTGTTTGTATAATAAAGTACAGTGTCGCCGTTTCATTAGCACAATGGTCGATGGCTACGGAACAGAACATTACAAAAACTATGAACAACTCAAAAATATTCTATGACTATATATAGTATATCAAACTAGTAAAAAATCTATCTTTTTCATCAATCTTTAATTTAAACAAAAATCCTCACAATTGTATCACACAACACCATATCACAATTTGTATTTTTCAAATGCCAAATCACATTGGATTGGTTTAGATATGAGTGAGCATTATGCTTCTTCTTCATCTTTATCGAATTTCTCCAAATTTTCAACCTTGTTTGAATTTTCCAATTCAGCTTTAGCTTTAGCTTGTCTTTCTTTTCTTAATTTATTTGAATAACGAACACCAAAACCATGGTTGAAAACTTCTTTAATTTCTTCCAAAGTCATATCAGTAACTTCTGGATAAAAGAAAATGATACAAATCCAACCAACAAATGTGGTACCGACATAGAATCCAAAAGCACCACTTGGAGTTAAATGTTTCATCATGGATAGATAAGTTGAAGAAACAACAACGTTTGAACCCCAACAAGTACAGTTCAACATAGTAGCACCGATAGATCTAACTTCCATTGGGAATAATTCACCACCAAACCATGCAACGTTACCAAGACCAACTGCATAACCAGCGATATAACCAATGATTGAAATCAATAACAAGATACCGGCCCAAGTTAATTTAGGAGCACCTTCCAATTCTAAATCACCATTGATTGGGATATAATGAATAGCCACAGCTGCAATGATCAAAAAGAAAGTCATAATCCAAACAGTGGAAACCAAAAGTTTTCTTCTACCGAGTCTATCAACGGTGAACAATGATACAACTGTAAATATACAATTAGCACCACTGGTAACAATACTCACAGCAATAGGTTCTTTGAAACCGACAAGGGCAAATAAAGTTGGAGCATAGAAAGTGATGGTATTACTACCAGCGAATTGTTGAATACCCATTAACCCACATGCAACGATAAGAGCTTTGACGTTATACTTATTACTATAAAGCAATTTAAGACGTTGCCAAACAGTGTATTGACCAACACTTTCGCTTTCGAAATGGAATGAAGAGCTAATAAGGGAGACTTTATCTCTGACTTGAGCATCTGTAGCGTTTGGATAAATTCTTCTGATAACTGCGGTGGCTTCTTCATGTCTATCCTTTTCGATTAAAAATCTTGGAGTATCTGGAATCATGTAGACAGCAATACCAAGTAAAATAGCTGGAATAGCAGCAGCACCAACCATATATCTCCAACCACCTTTAACGTTTTGGAAAGCGAAATCGATAAGATAAGCCACGACTTGGAACCCAGTGATACAAATAGAATCCAAAGTGATTAATTTACCACGTAATTTGGCAGGTGAAAGTTCAGCAATATAAACAGGAACAATCATAGCAGCAAGACCAACACCAAACCCAACAACAAAACGTCCCACAGACATTTGAACCAATTCAAAAGCAGCAGCTTGAATAACGGATCCAATAACAAACAAAACACTTGAAATGATTAGAGGTATTCTTCTACCGATTCTATCAATAACAGCACCACCAGCAATACCCCCTACGAAAGCACCAGCAGACATAATGGAGGTAATTAGTTCCTTTTCACCAGTAGTTAAAGTTTTACCTAGGGCACCACCAATGGTGACTAAGACACCTGAGATAACAGCAGAATCATAACCAAATAGAGCACCACCAAGGGCCACAGCAAGGGTTATAACATAGATGAAAGGACCAATTGGAGTTTCTTCAATACTATCCAATTTTGTTGGATCTGCCTCGTTCATATACTCTTCATATGAAACTTCTGGCTTATCAACATTGACACCATCATGGAAAGTAAGATTTAGTGGTTTTTGTTTCTCAAACGAGTTTGAATTTTTAGAATCTTGTTCAAACATCTTTTAATCAAACGATAATAATGAACCATTATAATCATTACAAGTTCAAAGTCAGGCGATTTCTTTCTTTACAAATACTTTCAACAAGGTCAAGAAAACGGTTATGATAATGGGGTATCGGATATTGATCATAAGTATCCACCCCCTCCCCCTTAATGACTACATAGCATACTTTTTAAGATACATAGCTTTTTCATGCAAAAAAAACCAAGATATTTTTTCTGGGGTTGACGCTTTTTCAACTTTTCTTTTCCAATGTTATCATCTTTATTCAAGTTTCCGGTGTTTTCTTCAAATTTCTTTTGGAGTCAGTCTTCTTGACTTTATTACGAAAATTAAAACTTACCGGTAATTGATTTTCTTTAGCCTTTATTAGCCTTGTATTAAATAATAGCCGAAAAGTTCAAGACAAGTTGATGAAAAGGCCAAGTATAAAGTTATTGAGTTGTTCCAGGCTTAAATAAGGTAATGGATTTCCCACTTTGTTAAGGTTTTATGTTTAGGGTCTTGCATTGCGCTTCAATTAGGAAAATGACCCATCAAGCTACAAATACTTACAAATTAAACACTGGACAAGCAATCCCAGCATTGGCATTGGGAACATGGCAAGCAACTGATCAACAAGTTTATGACTCTGTTCTACATGCCTTGAAGAGTGGTTATAGACATATCGACACTGCAACTGCTTATGGTAACGAAGAACCAATTGGTCGTGCTATTAAAGACTCAGGTGTTAAAAGAGATGAAATCTTTGTCACTACTAAAATCTGGTCTGCAAACCATAACGACCCAGAGTCTGCTATTAAGAAATCCTTAGAACTTCTAGGTCTTGACTATGTTGATTTATACTTGATTCACTGGCCTGTCGCTTTGAACCCTCAAGGTAATCATCCAATTGTTCCAACTAAACCAGATGGTTCAAGAGATATTGTCTTGGACTGGCCATTCACCAAGACTTATAAATTACTCGAAGATTTAGTGGGAAAGGGTTACACCAAATCCATTGGTGTTTGTAACACTACAATTGCTAAATTGGAACAATTATTCCAATCCGGCATCAAGATTAAACCTTCAGTCTTACAAGTTGAACTACATCCATATTTACCACAACATAAACTGGTCAAATATGCTCAAGATCATGGCCTTGTCGTCGAAGCATATTCACCATTAGGTTCTTCAAACTCTCCATTGCTAAAAGATGAAGATATCCAAAAAATCGCTGATAAATATAACGTTTCCATTGCTACAATCTTGGTTTCATGGGCTATCTGGAGAAAAACTGTCGTTTTGGCTAAATCTGTTAACCCAGCAAGAATTGAATCAAATGCTCAAATTGTTGACCTAAGTGATGAAGATGGTGAAACTTTAAACAATTTTGCCCAATCCAAAGGTGGATTCAAGAGATTTGTCGATCCAAATTGGGATCCAGTTGTTATTTTCGATACTACTGAATAGATTAATTGCTTAAAATTTATACAATGACTTCATTATGCTTTTCATGCTTTTCACTTGTAGTTTGTTTAAAAAAAAAACTGTCTATAACCATATTCGGATCCTTATAGTCCTAGACCAAATAGCCAAATAGCCTTTTCCAACGATAATCCAATAAGGTCTCGGACTCTTTCTCCATACTGCGGCAGCGGAATTACTAAAGTGGAAGAGATCTACATTACATACACGCAAATATCACGAAAACAAAATATCAATTAATATCTATCTATTCTAAACCTGGGGCTAAAGCTCTAGCGTCAGTTTGACCTTTTGGTCTGTCGACGACTAATCTCCAAGCACCATCAACACGGATATCTTCACCGTTAACCCATTTACTTTCAATTAAGAATTTAACAGCTTTGAAGATTTCACTTGCTGGGACTGGGACACGAGGGAAAGCAGCGTGAGAGGTTAAATCATCTTGGAAGTAGTCACCTAATTTAGCATTCATAGCAGTCATAACAATTGATGGAGAAATTGTGTTAACACGAATACCTGAAGGACCCAAGAAATCTGATAAAGTTCTTGAAATACCGTTAACAGCTAATTTCAATGGACCGTAACATAAAGTTCTTGAGTATAATCCATGAGCAGCTGCGGAACCGAAGTTGATGATAACACCTCTTTCTTCATCGGTAGTCCAGAAGTCAGCTTTTTCAGCACCATTTGGATGGTTCAATGGTTTGTTAATAGCATCGGCAACTTGAGCGTCAACGACAAAAGTACCTAAAGTGTTGATTTTCCACATTTTTTGGAAATCTTCAATTGAATCAGCTAAATCATTGGTGTATTCTCTCTTGATTGAGATAGCAGCTAAATGAACAGCACCTTTCAAGTTACCTAATTTTTCAACAGTGGTTTCAACAGCTTTTTTAACATCTTCTGGACTTGAAACATCAACTTTACAGTAAATGGCATTACCTTCACCGTAAGCTAAAGCTTTTTCGTTACCAATTTTTTCATCTAAAACGTCAAACAATGCAACTTTACCACCATTTTCAACAATACCTTTGGCAACTTCACTACCAATACCACCTAAACCACCGGTAACAACAAATGTACTTCCTTCAATCTTCATTTTGCTTTTTGTAATATATTCTTTATCTTTTTTAAAATAATCGTATGATTTAAACTCAAAGTCATTCTATTCTATTCTCAAAGTGTACAACTAGTTGAATATTTATAAACAATTTTTATTCGGGTATTGATATCCAACATCATGGGGGATATAGGGGAAGGCTCCGCACATCTGGAACTCATGGTAATTCCAATTTTAAACTTTTGTGGAGAAACGTTTGCATTCTTTTTTTTCACACCTTGGAAATAACTGATCAATTCACTCCTTTTCCATAATGACAAATGCGTGTTTTTCGTTTTGGCGTATAAAGTATACGTGTTTCTTTATGTCTCGGTGTTTTTTTAATATTTCTTGACGTTGAACAAAATGTTGATAACCGGAGCTATAACCGTTAAAGACAAAAAGATCTGATCTGTTGGCAAATTTCATTATAACCGTTGAGTTTATCGTAGTTAACACTTTGTGGAGTCAAGATAGCCGTGATGCTTTGGCGAAATGATGAGTTGACTTTTGGATGAAACTTGTATATAAACTCGTACCCAAGTCCTTTCGTCACATTTGTCTCCGTTTGTTTGAAATCATCATCACCACCACCACCAATTAATATAAATAAAATGGTTGCTACATACGTTGAAAAAGTTAGACCAACAGCTCTACCTAACGGTGCTGCTATTAAAAAAGCACCACTTGAAGTTGTCTCTGCATGGATTGCAAAATTTCAAGACGCTGCTAAAACTGCTGACCCAGAAAAATTTGATGATTTAATCTCTGGTCAAGGTTTCTGGAGAGATGTTATTGCATTCACTAATGATTACCGTTCAATTGGTAAACCAAATATCTTACAAGCTGCTAAAGATATCTTCACTCCAGAAAGTGTCTCTAACATCAGATTAGATGATAAAAGACCACCAAGTGCTCAAGCTCCATTCCCAAATTTCTCATTTGTTGAATCATTCTTCAAATTTGATGCTAAATTGGGTCCAGGTGTCGGTATTGTGAAATTGATCCAAGATCCAGATGGACAAATTAGAGCTTTCTCTTTGTTCACTGCTCTTGATGGTATCAAAGAACGTCCATTCTTAGCCGGTGCTGATAGAATTAGAGGTAAACACAACACTGAAAACTCTTACGATGAAATTAGAGCTGAAGAAGTTGAAAACGTTAAACCTTCAGTCATCATCGTTGGTGGTGGTCATAACGGGTTACAAGCTGCTGCTCACTTGAAAGCTCTTGGTGTTGAAGCATTAGTCATTGACAAAAACCAAAGAACTGGTGATAACTGGCGTTTACGTTATAAATCATTATCCCTTCACGATCCTGTTTGGGCTAACCATTTATCATACATGCCATTCCCAGCTACATGGCCAATCTTTACCCCATCAGGTAAATTAGCCAACTGGTTAGAATATTACGTTGATGTCTTGGAATTAAACGTTTGGAACTCATCAGAAGTTGTTACCGAAGGTACTGAATTTGATGAAAAAACCAACACATGGAAAGTCACCATTAACCGTAACGGTAAACAACACAAATTTGATTCAGTTTCACACGTTGTTTTAGCTACTGGTCTAGGTGGTGGTCATCCAAAACTTCCACCACCTTTCAAAAACCAAGATGCTTTCAAAGGTAAAATTGTTCACTCTTCTCAACACGGTACTGGTGCCGACTGGAAGGGTAAAAGAGCTCTTGTTGTTGGTGCTTGTACTTCTGCTCATGATATTTCAGCAGATTTCGCCAATAACGGTGTTGACATCACAATGTTGCAACGTTCTCCAACTTTCGTTATGAGTGTTAAAAAAGGTATGCCAATTGTTACTGGTGGTTACCGTGAAGATGGTCCAGATACCGAAACTGCTGATTTAGGTGGTGAATCCATTCCAAAATACGTTGCTAAATTATACCATCAACATTTGATCAAATTGATTGAAGAAGAAGATAAAGAATTATTAGCCGGTTTGGCTAAAGCTGGTTTCAAAACCACCAGAGGTGAAGATGATTCAGGTTTCTTAATGTCCGCTTTACAAAAAGCTGGTGGTTACTACTTCGATACCGGTGCATCTCAAAAAATCATTGATGGTGAAATCAAAGTTCAACAAGGTGAAATTGAATCTTTCACTGAAGATGGTGTTATCTTCAAAGATGGTACTCAATCTAAATTCGATGTTATTGTCTTTGCTACCGGTTACACTGGGTTCAAAGATACCGTTAATGGTATCTTAGGTCCTAAATATGCCGAACAATTGAAACCAATCTGGGGTCTTGATGGTGAAGGTGAATTAAGAGGTGTTTGCCGTGACTGTGGTATCAAGAGAGTTATTTACATTGTCGGTAACCTTTCAGCTGCTAGATTCAACACCAAAATCGCTGCTTTACAAATTGCTGCTGAACAAGAACATGGTGATCTTGACAGATACACTATTGAAAAACAAACCGAGAAGAATTAATGTTTGGGTCTTTAATGATTTTACTGTTTATGATTTTCGAATATATAATGTACTTTTGCTTTTGTTAAATATTCTGTAGCTAGGTAATATAAGGTGAAACCTGAATTTTATATGGCTTCTTGATGAGGAAACCTTTTAGGACAAGAAAATTTGAAGTAAACGTTAACCAAATGACTATTGGTGTGTCACATTTCCACGTTCGCTCACGTTAGGTAAAAAAATCGTGTAAACTCTTTTGGCATTGTACTACAAAGCTTCAAATTATTATCATATATATTCTAATATTTAGGGTTTTATTTACAATCACCATTCACGAATACATCCATCTGGACCGACGAATTGTGGGTTTCTCCAAGCTTTTTCATTCTTTGAAACTTCTCTGACTAATTCTTCGTTAACTTCAATACCAAGACCTGGTTTGGTTAAAGCTTCGACATAACCATCCTTGACGTCGAAGACTTCTGGATCTTTCATATAACTTAACAAATCGTATTTACCACCGCTAGCAAGTTTGTTGTAATGCATACCAAGACTCATTTCTTGAATAGCGAAGTTGATTGAAGTTAAATCAATATGGAAAGAAGCAGCTAAGGCAATTGGACCAAGAGGACAATGTGGTGCAACAGCAACATCATAAGATTCAGCGTATAAGGCAATTTTTTTGGTTTCTGTGATACCACCAGAGTGTGCAATATCTGGTTGAATGATATCGATACTTCCTGCTTCAAGGTATGGTTTAACATCCCAACGAGTATATAAACGTTCACCAGTAGCAATTGGGATTGTTGTGTTTGCGTATAAATGTTTGAACCCATCGTAGTTTTCTGGAAGTAATGGTTCTTCGATGAATAAAGGTTCATATGGCTCCAATTGTTTAGCTAATTGTTTGGCCATACCTCTATGTAATCTTCCGTGGAAATCAACACCAGCATCAATACCAGTTTCTCTGACTAATCTGATACGTTCCACTGTGTCTTTCAATTTGGAAGCAGAATCAATCCAACCAATGGCTTCAGTAGCATTCATTTTAACAGCAGTGAAACCTTGGTTCTTTCTATCAAGAGCTGCAGATTGAACATTTGATGGTCTATCACCACCGATCCAACCGTAAACTTGAACACGATCTCTAATTTTACCACCTAAAAGCTCATAGACTGGAACACCTAATCTTTTACCTTTGATATCCCAAAGAGCAATATCTAAACCTGAAAGAGCAGACATTAAAACTGGACCACCACGGTAAAATCTTTGACGGTAGGCTTTTTGCCAGATTTCTTCAATGTTATTGGAATCCCAACCGACAAAACGTTCTCTTAAATCTTCGAAAGCACCTTCAATGGCTTCGGTATGACCTTCAAGAGTACCTTCACCCCAACCGACAATACCATCTTCGGTTTCAACTCTAACGAATAACCATCTTGGTGGTACTCTGAAAGTTTCAATTTTAACAATTTTACTAGACATCTTCTTCTGCTTTTTTATTTTTCCTTTGCAACGACTTGATAAATTGTAAAGTGCAAAATATAAGGAAAAGACAAAACCACCACTATATAAGCCTTTAGAGGGAAACAATTGCCAGCATGTTCTCTACTCGATTAATAAAAAATCAATGGCTATATAGCATTTCGAATACTTTCCCGGTTATGTCTTAAGTGTCTTAACCTCGACCCAACGATTTTCAACTTAACCCACTAAGTATAATTTTTCAATACCCGAGATCATACTTTGAAATAGCCGCTGCATAATTTTTGAAAATAAAAATCTGGGGAAACGTTTCCCGAAATGGAAATTTTAGTGGAGTAACGGTCACTGCAGCCCGGCTAACAAGTAGCCTATGATGGGTATTAAACAAGGTGTGCATAATAAAGACAAAACCCATGATCAAATCAGGAGGAGCCCAATAGGGGGTATAGGAGCCCAATTTATGGTTATCAATAGTCCGTTGTTTGGGCCAAGATCCAGTTTCTACACTCCTTCGTCAGCCACATATAAAGTATAAACGTTTTAAAAGTAACGGTGACCAATTATGGGGATTTTTCAGTGCGCGGCGTGCTGGATTGGCCGGGGGCCACCACGATGCTTGAAAGGTTTCTGAGCTACAATTATCAAGGACGAATTAATTTGTTATTAGACGTGTATCTTACTAAACTAAACTATTCAATGCAATCATAATTTTGATTCAATTTCACTCAATTTTTTGAAATCTGGCTCGTATTTAGCCCAGGTTTCATCATCAATCAAGTTGTTTAATGGTGGTCTACCACTAACATTCTTGTTACCTAAACCGTACAAAACATATAAAGCGTGTTTAACACCGGCTAAGTTTAAGTTTAAGATCAATCTATCAGCTTTGGTAACCAAGTATTGTAATTCAACAGCTTCATCTTGACGACCTTCTTTATATAGTTTGAATAAGTGAACCATAACTTTTGGGAAGACACCTGACAACCCGTCAATAGCACCGAAAGTACCAACTGATAAAGCTGGGACCAAGATTTGACCAAGACCAGTGAATGGTTTGAAGTTGTTGGCAAGGTTTTCTTTCTTTTGTGCAGTAAGTAGGATATAGTTATCCATGTTGAAATGGGTTAATTTAACACCAACGATTTTTGGATGTTTAGATAGAGCTTGGAAGGTTTCAGGTTCAACATTCAAGTTGTTACTAACACCTGGGTAATGGTAGATCAAGAATGGTAAAGTAGCTTGGTCGGCAATTCTAGTGAAGTAATCAATGATACCTTGTTGGTGAGTTAAACTTGAACCATAGAAACCTGGAACTAATAAAATGGCAAAATCACCACCGTTCTTCTTGATTAAATCAATTTCTAAGACTGCATCTTTGATATTTGAGTATGGGAAACCTGAAACAATTCTGAAGTTTTTATCTGGGATGGCTTCACGAACAGCTTTAACCATTGATAAACGTTCTTCTCTGTTTAAATGAATAGATTCACCAATTGAACCGGCCAAAAGCACACCGTTGATACCATTGGAGTACAAGAATTTGGCATGTTTGACTTGAGCATCAAGATCTAATTCGTAGTCATCTTTGTAGAAAGTGGTAACTGGGGTATAAATACCATCACCGAAAACGTTAGCATCAACAGACATTTTGTATAATTTTTTTTTTTCAATTGTTTCTATGTTTATTTTTGGGGAAGGTTTCTAAAGTGAACCGCACAAAAAGATTTTCTCAAGTTTATATAAGAATCCAGTTCATTGGGGGCAACTGATATGGCTTCACCAGTAATTTGTCCTTCATTTTTAGACTCCGGATGAACATCTCAAAGTGGTTATAGGAATCTGGTTATATGCATTATTATCATAGTTTGAGCGCATTTTTTTTTTTCAAGGCTCGGGGCAATAACCGAAATTGTGACCAAGAAGTATCAATCATTCACCCACATTTTTCAGGAACCATAAAATAACTCTTGCAACGTTTTGATTCATCACGGCTATAGTATCTGAGAGTTTCCTACTGTTTCGGATCGCCATGACTTATTTTAGAAAAGGATATAACTAATTGGAAATTTCCCCTAATTTCAGAGCTCAATTGATTGATTACACTCATTCGTAGAATAACATCAATTAAAAATGGTCAAAAACTTTGAAGTTAACAATCCAGTTCTAACAGCTCTTCAAGGGCTTGTTCTCTCAAACCCTCAATTAGGTCTTGTTGAATCTGATAAGGTTATTTTCCGTCAACCAAGTAAAGACAAGATTGCATTAATCGCTGGTGGTGGTGCTGGTCATGAACCTGCCCATGCCGGTTTCATTGGTAAAGGTGCTTTAACTGGTGCTGTTTCTGGTGAAATCTTTGCTTCCCCTTCAACTGGTCAAATCTTGAATGGTGTTAAATTGTTGAGTAAAACTGCCAAAGGTGTGCTATTACTTGTTAAGAACTATACCGGTGATGTTTTACATTTCGGTTTAGCTGGTGAACGTGCCAGAGCTTTGGGAATTGATACCGAAGTTGTTGTTATGGGTGACGATGTTGCAGTTGGTAGAGCTAAAGGTGGATTAGTCGGTAGAAGAGCCATTGCTGGTACTTTGTTTGTTCACAAAATTGTTGGTGCCTTTGTTGAAAACTGTGAACATGATGTCTCCAAAGCTGCTACATTAGCCAGAGCTGTTAATGCCAACTTGGTCTCAATTGGTTCAAGTTTGGGTCACGCTAAAGTTCCAGGTCAAACTATTGAAAAAGTTTTGAAAGATGACGAAATGGAACTTGGTATGGGTATCCATAACGAACCAGGTGTTAAGACTTTATCACCAGTTCCTCACACTGAAACATTGGTCAAGGAACACATTTTACCAAAATTATTGGATCCAAATGATTCTGACCGTGCTTTCGTTAAGTTTGATCCAAATGACAAAGTCGTTCTTTTGATCAACAACTTGGGTGGTGTTTCAAACTTGATCTTGAGTGCTATCGCTAAAGTCGTTTCTAACAGCTTGAAATCAGAATACAACATAGTCCCAGTCCGTACTTACCAAGGTACTTTGATGACTGCTTTAGATGGTGAAGGTTTCTCTGTCTCATTGTTGAACGTTACCAAATTAGAAAAGAGTGCTGCTGAAGTTGGTGTTAAATCTATCTTGGATTTATTAGATGCTGAAACTGATGCTCCAGGCTGGCCAGTTAAGAGTAAAACCACCACTACTCCAGAATATGATCCAGCCGTCTTAGCAGATGATGCTGAAACCGTCAAACCAGCTGGTTCTTATGATTTCGATGCTTTCAGCAAATTTGTTAAATCAGGTGTTGCTAATGTTGTCAAAGCTGAACCATACATCACAGAGTTAGATACTCAAGTTGGTGATGGTGATTGTGGTTACACTTTAGTCTTGGGTGGTAATGCCATTGTTGACAACCTCAACAAAATTCCTAAATCAAGTTTATCAGAAGCTTTGGCTACTATCTCCAGTTTATTGGAAACTCATATGGGTGGTACTTCTGGTGGGTTATACTCAATTTTCATTACAGGTTTATCACAAGCCATTATTGAAGATGGTTCCTCAACCACTGATAAGAAATCTTTCAGTAAAGCTTTGACTTCTGCTTTACAAACTTTGTATAAATACACTAAGGCAAGACAAGGTGATTCAACTGTTATTGATGCTTTAGAACCATTTATTCAAGAGTTTGCTTCAAGTCAAAACTTCCAAGCTGCTGTCGATGCTGCTGAAAAAGCTGCTAAAGCCACTGGTGAAATCGAAGCTAAATTTGGTAGAGCAAGTTATGTTGGTGAAAGTTCAAACGTTGCTGACCCAGGTGCTATTGGTTTAGTTGAATTCTTGAAAGGTGTTGCAAGTGCTTTGTAATGATTGAAAAGTGACTTTTAATATATGTAAAATTTATTTGAATTTATTTTGGTTGTTTGTAGCTTTAAATCGCATCACTGAGTCCCAGACTGAAAGGGTTATGAAACTTAGAGAAGGAATATTTTGTGTAGAGAGCTTTTTGTGCGTGAATTTCAAGGTTCACAGTGCTCCTATAGATGCCTTACAAGTACAAGTTATTTAAAAATTTGTGTATTATCTCAGATATGCATGAATTAGTTAACAACTGCGACTTTGACAACCAAGTTACCATCTTGATCCATAGGTTTTCCAGCAAGTCCAAATGCTTTTGCTGCGTTTTCGATACCATTGATTTTATGTGTAATCATCTTGTCTAATGCAGGAATTTTACCTTTAGCCATAAGTTCAATAGCTGTTGGATAACAATTGGCATATCTGAAAACACCTAAGAGATCAACTTCTCTTAGAGCAGCTGAACCAAGATGTAAGTTTTGAATTGGATTACCCATACCAACAAACATTAATTTACCACCTGGTGCTGTAGCGAAGATACCTGTTTGAACACAAGATTCAACACCGGTACATTCAAAAGTATAATCAAATTCACCACCGTCACCAGTGGCCATCAATTCATCTGCAACTTGTCTCGCTATTTCAAGTTTTTCCTCAATATTTGTTCCTCTTTTAGCTTCAACTAAATATGAATGATTGGCAAACCCATTTTCTAACGCAAAATCAAGACGATTTTGAGCAATATCAGCAATAACAACTTCAGTTGCACCATAAACTTTAGCAACAGCAGCAGAAAATAGACCAACGGCACCCGCACCCAAGATCAAGACTCTTGAACCAGCTTCAATCTTGGCTCTGTTAGCAGCATGGATAGCAACTGATAATGGTTCAGCTAAAGCAGCATGTTCAATTTTTAAATTATCAGGGATCTTGTGGACCCAATGACTGGAAATATTAATTTTATCTTGTAAAGTACCTTGTAAATGAGGGAATGTTTTAGCACTTGATCTGAATTGCATTTGTTTACAAAGATTATAACGACCAATACGACAGTATTTACAAGTACCACATGGAGTACCAACTTCAAGAGCGACTCTATCACCAACTTTTAAATTCCCAACATTTGGACCAACAGATTTCACAACACCAGCAGCTTCATGACCTAATGAAAGAGGTTCTCTAACTTTGAAGTCACCATTTGCCCCGTGTGTATAATAATGAACATCTGAACCACAAAGTGTAGTTGCTTGAACTTCAACTTGAACATCTGAACCTACTGGATCAGAAATTTCTCTTGAAATTGTATCTATTTGTTGAGGTCCTAATAAGACACTAGCTTTGATATCTTGAACAGTCATTATGTTTTGCAGTGCTTAACCATCTCTTCAAAAACGTAACTCCTATATTAAAATTCTCCGGAGTCTTGGTTATATATAAGTTTCTTCGACTCTCTCTGGCTTTTCTTTTCGTTTCGTTTCGGTATACTGATTTACTGATTTACTATGGGGTCCGGCTATATAATAACCGGCGAATCCAGAATTCATTTATATAAGCTGTGGCCTTTGCACTGAATATAGAAGGTTTCTGCTTTGGTGGGATTAAGGTCATCAAGAATAATAATAATAAAAATAATAGAATGTCTTTAAACTTTGATTTGAATGGGAAAGTAGCATTGATCACTGGTGGTACCAGAGGTATTGGATCAGGTATGGCTATTGGTTTAGCTGAAGCTGGTGCAGATGTGATTTTAGTTCAAAGAGATAAATCGAATCAAACTACTAAAAATGCAATTGAAAAATTAGGAAGAAAAGCCTACATTGTTAAAGCTGAATTATCAAAGAGAGAAGAAGTTAATGAGTTAGTTGCCAATGCCTTAAAACTAGTTCCAAGAATTCATATTTTTGTCAATTGTGCAGGTATTCAAAGAAGAACTCCTGCTGAAACTTTCAGTGACGAAGACTGGGATGATGTTATCCAAGTCAACTTGAGTACAGCATGGAGAATTTCAAGAGATGTTGGTGCTCATATGTTACAACAAGAACCAGATGCCAGTGGTAATAGAGGTAAAATTATTAATATTGGTTCAGTTTGTTGTTACCAAGGTGGTCTTAACGTTCCAGCATACGCTGCGGCAAAAGGTGGTATTTTAACTTTAACCAAAGCTTTATCCAATCAATGGGCTTCAAGAGGTGTTAACGCTAACGGTATTGCTCCTGGGTATATCGCTACTGATATGAATGAGGCACTTATAGCTGACCAAGATAGAAGTAGACAAATTTTAGAGCGTATTCCAGCTGGTAGATGGGGTTATCCAGAAGATTTTAAAGGCCCGGTTATCTTTTTAGCCTCATCTTACTCCAACTATGTTAACGGTGAAATGCTTACTGTTGATGGGGGTTGGATGGGTCGCTAATATCCATAATTTCCAAAAAATGTGTATATGTTATTCTGAAAAAAGTAATGCACGGCTATTACCCCGGATAATCATCAAATTGTAAGTATATACCCTCAGGGCAATAGGAGGGTGTGCTTAGCTTAGATTTGCATAAACAACCCCCTTTCTCCACAGATTCCTAAATAAACGTGAACGTTACAATACATTATTAGTCATCCCCAGATTTATGTTTTGGATATTGATTTGGAAAAAGTTTGATCTCCAAGAAGTTTTTTCGATCGCTTGTGATATATATATATATATACATCATGGTAGTCCGGCTATTGCTTTTTTTGTATTCTTCAAGATGAATGAAGAACCCATTTGCATAATACACTTAGTGTCTCGGTGCTTATAATGTTACCAACGTCTTCAAGCACAAGTACTACTATTACAGATTCGAATGATAAGAATGGGACTCCTTCAGCACCAGGTGGTAAGATTAGGCAAAGAGCTTCAAGAGCATGCTTGAATTGCCGTGAGCTGAAAGTGAGTATAAAAGATTCTTTTATTTTATCCAAGAAGCTCAACTAATAATAGTTCTAGATCAAATGCGAAGCAACTAAAGATGGTAACTGTGTAAGATGCGATCGTGAAGATAAGAAATGTGTATTTGTGACGAGTAGAAGAGGTGGTCATAATAGCAAAAATAAGTTAAATTCGACAAAATCATCAAATCCACTGAATCCAAATGCTTCGGCTGAGGAAAAAGAACGACTCAAAAGAAGAAAATCTAGTGGCCAACCTGAAAACTCTGTAAAGAGTTCTTCACTTAATCCTGATGACGTTGATGATCGAAATAAAAGAAGAAAAAGTGAAGACATATCTCTAGCCACTATACAAAATCCATCAGATTCGTTGAATTTATTGGCACAGGCGGCTTTCAACGGTAATGTCAACGCTGCTCAAGCTGAAGATTTATTTGAAAAGCAAATGTATGAGGAATTCAAATCAAGATCATCTTCTGCAGCTTCAACTTCCTCTTCAGTTATTTCTCAAAGCTCAAATGAGCGATTAAAGCAATTTTGTCTGGTGGAAAAAGGTATCTTGACACCAACTACTTTTAAGACTTTACTTTCAACATATTTCATAAGGCATCATCAATATATGCCCGTGCTACCGGCTCATAAAGTATTGAGGTCTGATTCAGAATTATGTGATTTAGCTGAAAAAGAGCCACTATTGGCTATTACATTTGTTATTATTGCTTCAAGATTTGAGAATGTTAAAGTTCATCGAGCAACCTGGGCTTATATGTCCACTATTATTCAAGAATTAGTCTTAGGAACTCGTGAGCCTACTCTAGGTGCAATCGAGGCATTATTAACACTCTCAGAAAATGTCCCAATTTTGCAACAGGTTGTTAATCACAGGGAACTTTACGAACTAGAGGAGAGATTTAGTTGGAATCTGGTTGGTCAAGCTGTGAGAATGAGTTATTACTTGGGGCTAGATCAAAAGACATTACTAGAAGCTGATGAGTCAATGAGTGAAGAAACTCATAGAATGAGATTTATTTGGACTTATTGTCATCTTGAAGAACGTCAAACTTCGATTAGAGTTGGAAAGGCATTCTGGACTCGAGGCCCAACACTATGTTTCCCAGGAATAGTGGGTCAAGCAACTTATAAAACATTAACAACACTTATACCGTCGCCTCAATCACAAGATGTTTACTCTTCTTATATACAAGCAGTGATAGATAGTACGAATCTAATGTCAAATATTCATGATCTTTTATATCCTTCAAGAGATAGAACTGTCTCGTTGGTACACCAGGGAGATTATCACAAAATTTTAGATGAGTTAACAATGGGCTTTGCAACGTATAAGATCAGTTGGGAAAAGAAAAATTGGGATATCTTGTCATTGAACGAGACCGTTTGGGTAAGTTTCAACTATGCCAAATTGTATGCTTATGGGTTTGCATTTGAAGCTCATATGAAAAGAGCTACTGAGAGCTCAACTGGCGTTCCTTTGAATGCAAAGCAAATTTTCCCAAAGACAATGGTGGCTAGCCCAGATGCAAAATTCATCATTGAAGCTAAAAACGCAGCAGTGGAAATTTTGAAAAGTTGTGCCAATAACCTGAGGTCTTATGGTGCAATGGCATATCTCCCTGCAAGATATTATGGTTATTTTGGGCATGCTGCTGTTTTCCTGATTAAAATAATATTTACCGGAGCTGTATGTTATACAGAACAAAAGGAAATCTTGGATCTCATTGGTAAAGTTATTGAATGTTTTTGTGATGAATTCAAAGCACTAGATAGATACCATCCATTGATAAGATGTGCTCAACAGTTGAGAACTTTGATGCAAACATTATGGACTCCAAATTTACAGAGTTCAAGTTTAAGTCAAACTTCAAGTATGCCAGATACCACTTATAACGATCTGAAATTAATGGGTAAAAGTGATTCTTTAACAGGAGATGTTTTCAATTTGGTTGATAATTTCACATTTGACCAATTTAGTCCAAATCTTGTGGATGAAAGTGCAGAAGCTGCTGTCCAAGAATTAACATCTTATTTCACAAATGATCTAAATAGTGATGTCTGGCTATCATATTTCAATAATCCAAAGGCAAATCCATATTAAATGTTTATATAGAGTCTAGATACAGATTTTGCTGGATTATGTCGACTGAAGGAGAAAGTTGTAGTTTGTATTATTATTGCTATCGCTATTATGTAAGATGTATCTTCCAAGTTCTAAGCTTTCAAAGAGCGTTGTTTAATTGCAAATATTATTCCTGTAATCACACCCAGTCCCGCAAGGCCAATACCAGTATAGAAAGAGGCTCTAATTCCCTGAAGGACATCATCTTGACTATGATCTATATATCTCTGAACGGTTCCTGCAATGCCTAAACCGATCGATATTGAGTAATTAACAGAAGTCGCAACAACGGACGCAGCAATTCCTTGATGCTCTTTGGCTAAGTGATGGCTTAAGACAATTGTAGCGGCTGGGAAGCTAATATCCATGCCGAAAGGTGTTAAAATTGTTGAAACAAATTTTTGAGACCAAAATATTTGACCCTTTGGAATAGTACCCATCAACGAAATACCAATAAGGAAAAACGATAGAGCCATCACCATAACAACACTTGTTGAGAGATGCTTTAGTAGAAAACTTGTTGATAAGCTAGCTATTAGTCCTGCAAAAATAGTCGGGATCATTTGTACTGATGATATCAGAGGTGAATCTCCTTCAATCAATTGACTGAATTGGAAACAGTAGAATAACCAAACACCAAAGCAACTCCAGCCTGTAACTATACAAGCTAGAACTAAGCCTATATCACCAGTCAAAACGTTCTTGGGGACCAAGGGTCTTTTGGCAACATGGAGTTCAATGTAAAAAAACCCAAATACAGAGATAATACCAACAATCAACAGCACGTAGACGTAAGGTTTATCCCACCCAACAACAGGGCCTTGGTTCCATGCAAAATTAAATAGCACAAGTCCTATGACACCTGTGATTGAGCCATAAATATCGAATTGACTCCATTTATCATCTTCGTTATGATAAATACCACTGGGTATGAAGAAAAAGCCCAATCCAGCAACAAGAAAACAAACGATCCCAGTGATCCAAAATTGCCATGGCCACCATAAGCGTTGTGTTATTACTGATGATAATAATGCACCAGCAACAAATCCAAAGGGAGCAACACCACCAAACAATGACATTGAAATGTTTTTTGGAGTTGAGCCATGAGGGAAAAAATTGCCTAATAAAGCTAAGGAATTTGGTACACAAATTGCAGGACCAATACCAACTAATGCTCTTATCACATCAAAGAAGATATGATTTTTAGCAAAAGCTGTGAAGCCGCAAACCAGACTCCAAACTCCAAACCATATATATCCAATAATGTATAGCTTTTTATAACCAAATAGATCACCCAATTGTCCTGCGATCAGAATGAACGTCCCCACTGTTAACGAATAAGAGGCACTAAACCAACTGATTTCACCGGGCGTATCCACGTTAAGAGTTTCAGCAATTTGTTTAAAAGGTACCACAGTTTGAGCTAAGGCTGATTGTGTTATGAATTGTGAAAATACCATTAAAGTCACAAAAATTACTAATCTTGGCTTTGATATATCCTCAAATGAAGGTGATATTTGACTTTCATACTGTTTCTCATCGTCTACTACACTTGTTTCACTATTTCCACCTATAAGCATAGTTGAAGTCATAGGGGAGTAATGAGAAATGTAGCATCCGTCAAGTTTTGAATATTTCAAGTAAACATTCCGAGATCTTTAATTATCGATCAACTTTATTGCTCATGCCGGTTAAATGAACACTAAAAAAAAAAAAGAGGGAAACAGTTGGGTGCCGAAAATCACATATATATGGACTATTTTGAGCTGAAAACAGTCACAGATATTAATTTAGGGGATATTCAGAAGACATGGGACCTAAGTGGTAGCATGTATTAGGTGATGTGATTTATTTAGGGCTACTGATAGTGAGTGCGTTTTGACCCTTTGGCAAATTTTGTTGTATAGCATTTGTATAATTTGTACTACCGTTTAATCCTCTACATCTTGAAACGCATTCATTCTTTACACGTCATTGACGAAATTATTTCCAAAGCGAGCGAATAAACAAAAAGAAGAGCAGTGGTTGTAGATAAGATCGGTTTCTCGGCTTATCCCCAAACGTTTAAATAGTATGTCAGATTGAAAAAAGAGGTATCACAAAAAAACTCATTCATAACTGCAGTGTAATCCTGGGACCTCTTTCTACGTATTCCATGCCATCGACACCATTTCCAAACATTAGATTTAATACCAAGTTTGTGTAGTACAAATTGGTATTCAAGCACTTCGGAAAAACTATGGATTTACTTCATTTGTCGATAAATCCGGCCAAGAACTCAGCGACACGAGAATAACGAATAGTCTATTACTTTGTAGATCAAAATGAGGTCTAAGAGATTCAAATACTGGGCTACAGGTGGGTAATAATAGTCTTTAATCCTGTGAGTTTTTTTGTGTTTTTTTTTTTAACTGATTATAAAAGTTTATTAAAATTTTAAACTTATATTAAAGAAATTTAAATATGATTTTATATTTAAATTCAATTCGTAAAATGTTATACTAAAAAATCATACAAGTTGTAGTATTAGCCAAAAATCTGGCGAATAGAATTGAGTCATGGAACGAGATGATCCAAATCAGCATGACAGTCAGTTTATGAAGAAAACGTTGAATTGTAGAAAGATGTTGGTATAGAAATAGCGTTTCTAGGGCAATGGACACTGAAATCCTTTAGGGTCCTATTAAGCTTGTATTTAATTTTGTGTAACTCGCTGCAACCTCTATCTGGTTTTGTGCTAGAACAAAATCAGTGCCTACATATTTCAACGATTACACAAATATCAATTTGTAAACATGCATTTGTGCACATCTAATAATGGTTTTGTGTTAGTATCTGAATCTGTGTTTATATGAGTTTGTGGTTTACAATTTTCCATTATATTAATATAAATAAAGGGCCTACTTCCCAAATTTTGAAAATGATTGTTTCCTTTTACATTTCACTTTTTGTATTTATCTTAGTTCACTAGAATTGTTTACCGCAATCATAGGTTCATCATAGGTTCATCATAGGCTCATCATAGGTTCACCATAGGTTCATCATAGGCTCATCATAGGCTCATCATAGGTTCATCTTAGGTTCATCTTAGGTTCATCTTGGGTTCATCTTAGGTTCGTCATAGGATATTGATATTCATGTGTTTTTATGGCTTTGGATGGATGGGTCACTTCATATGTTGCACTTGATTGAAATCTTATCAAATTACTGAAGAAACCACAATGAGACAAGCAATATGAACAGTAAGGCTTGAGACACCTTTGCTTAGTACTATTGTTCGTGGTGTTACTCGGTTTGAAGATGGATTGATTTTGAGAATGTTGATATTTATGACTATCATATCTAAATAATAAAACGCTATACCAAAGATTGAATATTTTGTCATTGATGAATAAGGAAAAGAAGAAGAAGAAGAAGAAGAAGAAGATGGTGATAATATCTTGAGATCTTTGAATTGTTTTAGTTACTTTGATGATTCCCATTCAATTAGTTTTCTGAAATGGCATACTGGATCAGCATCCAAGGCCCTTTTTGGAGATTGGATTCTTGCCAAAAAACCTCAGAGACTCAGGTCGAGATGAATAATACCGAAAATGAGGCTTGAGACACCTTGTTTAGTGTAATTGTTCAGTGTTAATGGTGGCCTTTAGTTAAAAGATGAATTGAAATTGGATGACGACTAGTACGAATGCTATACCGGTGAAAGAGACAGAGGATAATTTCCATTTTGATTATGATGATGATGATGATGATGATGATGATGATGATGGTGCAAATAAAGTTCATTTTATATTATGTTGTGGACTCTTTTGTTTCATTTTTTTTTACCTTTTTGGTTTGGTACTGTTTGATGACCGCTTGGATACTATGAGTCCAATCCTTGAATAGTGTTCATTTTTTATTTGATCCTACTTATTTTGATGATTACATCTTGAACCACACCAGACAGACAATATAAACGGTAAGGCTTGGGGCACCTTGCTTAATTGCATTGTTAGTCAATGATGCTCAGTTGAACTTTGATTATTGTTTTCCAGCTGAAAATTCTATCAAAAACATCATGGTGTATCAATAAGGCATTGTTCACTCCACTGGAAAATGGTTCATGTTCTTTCTATGTGTTTTTTTTTCTCCATTTCATAAGTTGGGTTAATGATTGAAGTCTTATCAGGATACTGAAGTTGCAATATTGGGTCAATCAATATGAAGAGTGAAGCTTGAGACACTTTACTTAGTAATGTTGTTCCTGATATTCTTTAGTTGAAAGATGGATTGATATTGAATAATTACAATTATGGATGATGCATTGGTGAAAGGGACAATGGTAATTTAACAACAAATATGTGTGACATCTTACATTGATAGTGATGATGGTGATGATGTTAATGGTGGTGATATAGTGTGGCCTTGGTGAACTCCTATTTATTCATTTTTCTTTTCACATGCAACTGCATTAGCATTTGATGGATGCATTTAACGGGATGTTTGGAAATTGAAGCCTAGCCAAGACACTGAAGTCATTACACTGGGATGACCAATATAGGGTAAAGCTTGAGACACTTTACTTAGTTGTGTTGTTCCTGCGTTATCAATGATCAAGTGAGAAACATGAGGCTTCTTCAGAATGAGGTGTGTGATTTGTGTATAATTCGTTCCTGTAGAAGTAGGTGGAATACTGAGGCCAAGGCGTGTGCACCTATGTGACTTAAACTTTACACTCGTCAAATCCTGGTATTAGTCCACTATTATACAAGTAGAATCATCCATTGTAGTAGAAGTATATATACCTTCAACATTACATAATTGCTGATTATGTAATTCTGGTTGACTAGGAAACCTTTTTAAGATTTTGGTTGTCTGGGGAACAGTAAAGTTTTTAGTTGACTAGGCAACAATAAATTGTAATCGATACCTTTTCTAAAATGCTCATAATGAACAATGAACTAGTGAAGTTGATAAATCAGCTATTAACGGAACGGATATGTATGCCTCTTATAAAGGTAGTATAATTATGTAAGAAGCTTATCACCATTGTGATTTGATAGAGATTTCTTGGTATTTCCAACGCTTCCAACGCTTTCCAATCTTTTAATCTTTGGTTGAATGAAAAACGAGCAAATAAACAACGAGCAAATTATAATGGTTGCATATCAGCCTATATCAAGATGGAACTGGAAAAAATCAATGTATATATATATATATATATAGTTGTTGAAGATCTTGGATCTGGGTATGATTGAAGATTCGTTGGCTTCCCAATCGACTACGACAAGATGACTGTTACGTACCATGGGCTTGATTGTCTTGCTGATAAGAACAATGACCTGTATAAAGAGCTCAAAAAGATATCACAAGCTGGGAAACAAGCTTGGGCTTATCAAGCTAACTATGGGTATTATGTTGTATATTTTGGTATCTGTTTGATATTTGTTGCATTTTTGAAGAATATTTATTTCAAGTATCATGATTATACGTATAGAAATTCAAAACTTGGGTTCCAATACCCTAGATCTCAGGTATTGAATAAAATCATTGGGTTTTCAAGATTAATATCTTACAAGAAATTACCACTGATGATTTCACGTATAACCGGATTACCATCATCATTTGGTACGTTATTTATTATTACAGTGTCAACTTTATTTATTTTTTGTTATTGTTTCGTCCCAAGCTATTGGATAAGACCTTGTAGAGGGTTTGGTTCACCTCCATTAGCTGTTCGTGCAGGTTTGATGTGTATGGGTTTAACCCCATACTTGTATTTATTATCAGGTAAGACAAACTGGATTAGTGGTGTAACAGGTATAAGTTATGAAAAATTAAATATATTCCATCAATGTCTTGGATGGGGTAGTTTATTTCTTGGTTTAGTTCATACGGTCCCATTCTTCACTCAACCAGTCGCTGAAGGTGGTTATTCCAATTTAAATGACGTTATTAAAAGTGATGTGCTATACGTTAATGGTATTTTCGCTCTGGTGGCTTTGTTGTTATTGTGTCTATTGTCTACAAGATTTGCAAGAAAATTATGCTATGAAACTTGCTTCCATTCACATTGGATCTTGGGGCTGGTTTATTTTGCTGCTTTGACATGGCATGTCTTTGGCGAGTTGAAAGCTGACTACTACATGTGGGCAACTTTAGGATTTTGGTGTTTCCAAATGGTTTATCGTGCTGTTGTTAAAACGACTTTCAAACCAAACGATTACTCGTTCAAATCTAAATTGGCTTTTTTGAAAATTCACCAAGATACAGAAATATTTGAAGTGAGAATCCCGATCTCTGATGCCTACGAATTGAATTGGAAACCTGGTCAACATATCTTTATAAGATTCGTTATGGGATTATCAACACTTGATAACCATCCTTTTTCAATAATGTCAATTCCAACTCCAACAAAATCAGAAATTAAATTGATTGTTAAACCTCATGGAGGGCTAACCAAAAAAATTTATAACCTTCTAGCTAATTCTGGTGATCAAAATTTACAAACTTTTGTTGATGGTCCATACGGTGGTATGAATAGAGATGTGCTGTCGTTCGACCAAGTTGGGCTATTAGCTACTGGTTCCGGAATCACAGTCACATGGTCATTCTTGGAATACATTGTCAAGCATTTAGAAACTCCTTCAAATGCAGTTCACGATGTTAAATTTGTTTGGGTTGTTAGATCAATTGAATGTCTTGACTGGATCTCAAAAGAACTTGTTGAAACATTAAACAAGATTATCGAGGTACAGGGAAACTTAGATGGGTTCAAATTTGATATATTTGTTTCACAATCAAATGAAATAACTCCAAAAGAAACTGATGAATCAATATCAGAATCAGCAAAACTAGTCCCAGAAGCCTTAGTAACCACTGAAAACTATATCAATTATCTCAACATTCATTACAATGTTAAACCACAAATGACTTCGTATCTACAATCTATGAACATTTCAAGAGGTAAAAACTGCTTCATAGTCTCAGGTACGCATTCATTCCAAAACGATGTCGGCAATGGAGTCTCTCTATTACAAAGAAAAGTATTTGCAAATAAATCAGAAGAAGTTTACTTACATAGTGAAAACTTTGGCTGGTAATTATAGATATTCACTCTGAAACGTATATAATCAATATTTTAATACAATTTACATAGTTCTCGACGCTTCAAGTATGTAAGCCCTTGCAAAAGACAAAACGATCCCCTATCAATCATTTTCTTATGGGTTTATTCCATATTTTATTGTAAACTACTTAAAACGGACTAATGTCCTTGTACTGAAAATCCTTCAAGGGATTCCTTATCTCGAATGAGGTTTTACTCCCTGAACTCAAACAATGCTTATCAAGAAAAAAGAATATATATATATATATTGTGAAGCTGATTTCAACCTGGTAGTATTCCATCTGTAATGGGGCAATCAAATAGGTAAACAATGGCTAAATCATACTTACCTGTGGCAAACTATACCAAGTCGTTTTGGTTGAAATTTGAAGATCAAGACCCTTTCTCAAGACATGAACACTCTGAAAACTTACCAAAAGAGACAGACATTCTGATCATTGGTTCAGGATACGCTGGTACGTCAACAGCTTATAACCTGTTAAAACAAGATTCGAGTCTAGATGTTACAATGCTTGAGGCTAGAACAACATGCTCTGGAGCAACCGGTAGAAATGGAGGGCATTTGAAACCATATGGGTTTAGAGAATTTGATGAGTATGAAGAAAGCTTTGGCCAGAAGATTGCTGCAGACATTGCAAACTCAGAAGTTGAGCACTTGTACACCATCAAGAAACTTGTGGAGGAAGAGCACATCGATTGCGATTTTGTCTTGACTAGAGCATTTGATGTCTATAAGGAGCCTACTAGATTCCAAAAAGATCTTGCAGCTCTTAACAAACTGAAGGCAAATCCTTACGTCAGACAGGACTTGAAGGATAGCATCCAAGTTGTTGAAGGTGATATTGTCTCAATCATGTCAAAGGTTCCTGATGTTAAACGTGGTATCACTTATCCAGCTGCACATTTATGGCCATGGAAGCTAGTTACAGCATTGTTGAAAAAAGCCGTATCTAAAGGACTAAAGCTTTATACAAATACCCCAGTTACCAAAGTCAACTTGTCGAATGGTAAATATGTGGTGAAAACTTCCAAGGGCATTGTTTTGGCTAAAAAAGTTGTGTTCGCTACAAATGCATATACTAAAGCATTATTATCAGATTTTAGCAAGGCAATTATACCAGTTAAAGGCGTGGTTACGCATATCAAACCTCTGGACAATCCTATCCCACAGCTACCAAATACTTATGGTGTATTTGATAAAACTGGATTGCGTAGTGAATATCTGATCAATCGTTCCGATGGTGGGATCATTGTTGGTGGTGGTAGTGGGTCCATGATTGGTGAAAATGGTCAATACTCAGAGTTTTTTGATAAAGTTGACGATTCCTATTACACAAAGAAAGCTGGTGACTATTTCAATAAGTATGCTCAGAGAACCTTCACCACTTGGAAAAATAGTTATTCCGATAAGACATGGTCTGGTATTATGGGGTACACGCAAAACGGGTTTCCTTTTGTTGGGGAGCTTGATTTCATCAATTTACCAAATGCTTATATCGTTGCTGGATTCACGGGTCATGGTATGCCTAGAGTTTATCTGAGTGGTAAGGCTATTGCCGATAGCATTATATTAGGTAAATCTGTTTTAGAATTAGGTGGAATACCAAAGAGTTATGTAGCTACAGCGAAAAGATTAAACGAGGTGAAAGATCATAAATATAAAATTGAAATTGAAGAGTTTTTGAAAGGAAAACTCTAGTGTGGTGGGGGAAATTTTCAGAACTTATTTGTTTAGCTTTATTATTGAAAACGTATAATTCAAATATTAACATAATTAAGAGAATAAGTATAAGTAGTTTGGGTATCATTTTTTCATCTCTAATTGCTCAACTTCGATCGATTCAATGAACTTCAACTGTTCAGACCTCCAATCGTCCTTTTCCAAATAGAAACCTTCAATATCAAAAACAATATTTTCTGCGCCATCTTTGTATTGAGGCCAATTTGGAACTTCAACGTCCAACTGTTCGGCTGGTAAATTCGGGTTCAAATCAGTGATGAACGAAACCCACAATTTGGACATAGTTTTGGCAATATTTGGGATTCTAGGGTCATCGAGGAATTGTTCACCTAATGTTGCGTCGTGTGGTTCATCATCATTATCAAAAACGTAGACTAATTCTCTGAAATGTCTTGCACCAATATATGGTGTATCATAAGTATCATTGTTTGGAATATTATGTCTATACTTGTAGACCGGAACATTATCTCTCATGGAAGCCACTTGAGCTGTTGTTCTAGCACCTGCAATGAATAGTAAATCACCCCATATCACAGCAGATCTTGGTGCTTGTTTCCCCCAAGAGCTTGGATAGCTGATCGGTGTCTTGTTATAAGTTGGATCCAGTGGAGACGAAACTAATGGATCACCAAGTGGGTATAATTCATCAAATTTATTAATCGAAGTATTGGTCAAGTATGGGAAGTCTTGGGATAAGGAAGTTTTGAATTCTTCAGTTGTGTTTAAAGATGTATCGATGAAATCAACACCCTCATCTGTATTCGTTCCTATTAGCAAGGGAACCTTCTGATATTCACCACCTTGAATTGAGAGGAAACTGGATTTTGGTATTATATCACCGTCAACGTAGGTAGCATGGAATCCTCCTTTGATGATTCCATTGGTTTCGTTAAAGACATAGTTTAGTTCATGTGCATCAACTTGCTGTAAGCATTCAAATGAGCTTGAAGCCTCTGAGCAGTTGAAATAGTCAACAACTTTAGAATAATCATCTTCTGTCGTGATCAGGGTATCTGAAAAATAATCAGCAAACATACTAGTACCACTCTCCATGATACCACCTTTAATATAGTCACCTAGTTTTTGTGAAATCAGCAATTTACCCACAGAATATCCACCAGCAGATTCACCCCAAATCACCAAATGATCTGGATTACCACCAAAGGCAGCGATATTCTCATGAATCCATTCAATAGCTTGGATCTGATCACGAATACCAACGTTTGTGTACCCTTTATATTCAACTTCTCTTGATCTCAGGAACCCAAAACCTGTCATTCTATAGTTTATCGAAACACCAATAAAAGGTTTCCCAATTTCAACTGAATTTTCCACAATGTAACTCAAGTTATAACTTGGTCTTGCAGACGCACCTTCTTTGAAAGATCCACCATGAATCCAAATCGCAACTGGTAAGCTTTGGTTTTCAAATCCTCTTGGTTTAACAATATTCAGCTTTAAACAATCTTCGGACTGTGGTAGTTTAGTTGAGTGGGTACCTCCGGATGACATACATGAAGGACCGTAAGCTTTGAAATCCTGGACACCTTCCCAAGTGCTATTGAGTGGCTCAGGGTTGACAAATCTCAGGTCCCCCAATGGTGGTTGTGCAAACGGGATACCTAAATAAGCATCTTGGTTAAAAGTTTCTAGGTAAAGCCCTTGCAATGTACCATTTTGAATAGAAACCACCGAAGAGTCTGAATCTCTTTCATACAAAGGAGCTGCACTGATGAATAAAAACAGCGAACAAATGAATATAAGCGACTGAATGGACATTTGTGTTTGGTTAACTGTTTCAACGAGACGTCATTATCTATTTCACTATCGATATGGAAAAGGTCCCCCTGAGGATCCTTATATACCCATCAAGTGGTTTAGTGGTTTATTCTCTAATTGTGGGGTGCTGAAGCTTTGAGACTTTAAAATCCATAACAAAGATCTGCATATTTAACCTTTTGAGTAAATCAAATGCGTAAGTTCTTACTTTAAAGATTGTTTAACCGTATGGGGGCCCTTTTTGTTTGTTGATGTGAACTTTTTCGGAAGTACATACACATTCGGGATGATCTACATAGCAACCAATGAGAAGAATATTGGCAAAATACTCAAAACTATATCCAAGTTTGTAAGCTCTTTAAAATTTGTGAATCATTGAGTTGTGCAGTGGGAACGTGATATTTTCGAATTTTCTCTGTTAATTTTCTGTAGTGTTTGAGGAATCTGAGGAACCACTGGGTATTAATGGTTGAAACTTTTCAACGTGATCTGTTCCAGGTGATGTTATATCACTCTGGAAATCGTATAGGTCTTCAAAATCCAAATATTCATAAAGAGATTCAGGGATGAACCTATGGAAATGATCATAATGGAAAATTAAATCTTGATATGACTCAAACCCGGGGAATTCCTCACATATGGGTTCTTTACATAAAAGGTTTTCCCATTCATTGAAGCTACTGGTTCTTGAAGCCAATTTGGCATCATCGCTTAGTTTTTGATACATTTCTGAAGTTAGCACATCTTTGATATTGGGTATATCAAGTGGGCTAGGTGCAATTTGCGTGGTTGGATGTTGATTCTGTACTTTGTGTACGTCTTCATTCACAATATCATTCATGATATGGTCTGAAAGCATATGTTCACTAAGAAGCTTATCATTGGCGAACTGCCTCTCGCATTCGTAAGGACAACTATGTATATAGACACTTTTCTCCTTTATTGGTGAATCTGGAGACTTGTGTAGCTCTTCGGGATGTTTCTTCATATGACGTGCTAGTTGCTGGCCTGTAACAAACCCCCTGGAACATATTGAACATAACAATGGTTTGTCTTCCGAATGCGTCCATGAATGAACTTTCAAATGTGAGCTTCTGAAGAAGCTCTTGGGACATTTATCACATTGGAATGGCCTTTCATTCGAATGAGTTCGAATATGTTGTCCTAGTAAACAGGGTCTCGTATACGATTTGTTACAATCCTTAAAATCACAATGAAACTTTTTGGGCCTTTGGCTTTGCTTTCTAATAATAGTGGACATCATCCTTGCTATGCTCTTTAATGCTATCTTCCCTGACTTATGTACTACCTTGTCTGAGCCCTTGGATCATTGAATGGCTGCGTCCATTTGGGGTTTCTTCGCTGATTATAAATGAATTTCGGCCTTTGGAGAAGGCGGATATTCACGCCTTCTTCAATATATGGCACTACTATAAAGACTACACAGTGTATATGGTATAAAGTGGTTCAGAAGCACCTTTGAACCAGTAGAAGCTTGTAGGATTGTCCTTGCTACAAGATTGAAAGAGGGAATTTCTATCTATTATATTAAATATTGGTTTAACCCACCACTGTTGACTTTGATATTTGTTCTATCAATGTACGATTGATCTTTTGGAACAACAAAATGTGCCATGTGAATTTCCTTTTCGAAGTTGGCATCTTTAACATCAACACCGTAATAATCTGTTGTGATGCTGTTCATGTTCACGTTTATTTCCATGTAACCTCTCCAATATCCATCATTCCAGATCAGCTTGTTCTCTTTAACCAATTCCTTAGACATTTGTAAACTTTGAGTTTGGTTGAAATCCTCTGGGAAAGTCGATGGAGAACTGACTGCACTTGTTGTGAATTCCACAATTATAGTACCTTCACCAGTTTTAACATCGTAGGTCTCACCTGGTAGTGTTAATTCACTTGTTATTGCAATATGAAAGTCACCACTCAGGATGACATTATTCTTCAACTGCCTTTCTTTAATAAAACTTAACATTCGATTCCTATTAGCAATATAACCATCCCACGCATCTTGGTTAAACTCTTCAAATGGGAACCCGATTCCACCAGTTTCCGGTAATGTGAAATCAATATCACGGACAACGCACTGACTTGCAATCAAGTTCCAAACAGTGTCATTATCCAACAAACGTCTATTCAACCACTCTTCTTGATCATAACCCAGCATTGTACGGTCTTCGTATTCAACTAGGCCTTTAATAAACTCCTGGTTGTGATAATAGTCGGTAATATCACGCGAGTAGTGTCTTGTATCCAACATGTTTAATTGGAAAACTTTACCAAATTTGAAGCTTCTCCAAATTTTGGATAGATTCTTTTGAGGCCTAATTGGCAACCACTCAAAATATGCCTGTGTAGCTCCATCTCGTCTTTTTAAAAATTCATAACCACCAGTTTCAACTGAACCTCTCAACCAAGAATTATCAGCAACTTCATGATCATCCCATACCAAAATCCAAGGAAATTTAGCATGTGAGGCTTGCAAATTTTCATCAGATCTGTATAATGCATAACGCGTTCTATAATCCTCCAAAGTTTTACATTCATGTTCAGGTGCATGGTCTCTACCTATTTCTGTACCATTTGTATAGACTCCATTGGCAACTTCATAAATGTAATCACCTAGATGAATAACATAGTCCACTGAGTTTTTCAAAACAGGAAATTTGTAGGCATGATAAAACCCACCAGCATAATTAGAACACGAGTATACAGCTAATTTCACTTCTTCTTCTTGTTCAGGATAAGGCAATGTCTTTGTTCTACCAATTTCAGATGAGACATCACCGCTGGTAAACTGGTAGTAATAAGTTTGATTAGGTTGAAGGCCGGTAATGTCAAGTTTCACAGTGTAGTCGATGAAAGAGTTGGTATAAGTGACAAGATCGTGTAGAGCATCTGTAAAATTTGGAGCTGTACTTATCTTTACCTTGACTGGAATCAATTGATTAGGTTCAACTTCATCATTTGGCGTAACTCTAGTCCAAATGATAACGGAGTCCAAGGTTGGATCACCTGAAGCAACACCATGAAGAAATGAGATATTGTTGAATGTGCTTTTGAAAAAATTGTCTATTGAGACGTTTCGATTAACATCATCCTCTGGTAAAGTGTACAATTGTCTAGACAAGAGATCAAAATTTAAATTCTCAATCTCATTATTGTAGATGAAACTTTTGAAATAGTACAAATATGAAATGATAGCCACGATTATCGAGTTCAACAGCAGCATATTGTCTGGTTTTATGATTACTTTTCAAACAGGTATTGGATAAAGTATAACAAACTCTTCACATTTGAACCAAGAGCACAAAGATGGTTTTTCTAAAGAACTCACCGTCCAATGAATACACAAACAATCATCAGCACCATTTCAAGTGAAAACCGTCAAAGCTCAAAGCACGTTCACGATGTGAAAACCGTTGAGCTCTAACTTTAACCGATTTGAGAAGGCTCCGCAAAACTGCAAACCCATATCCACATGAAGCAAAGACAGGCAAGAAATGTGAGCTACCAGCTTGACAATGAAGACTGTGCTGGTACAGTTCTTGTTCCGATTGTTTTTGTACCTCAAACCACGTTGTGTATACCTGTCGGGGGAAACGGTTTTGCAATAACTCCGTTCAACAAGTTCAGTACTTGAAGACAGGAGAGCCAAAGTAATGGTGGGTCAATACACCTGTGTGAGTACAGGTAGTGCTTATACTACGGTCAGGAAACAGGATGTTGGCGAATAAAGTCAGACATGTTGAGCAGGGTTGCTCTTTAGTCGAAACTGAGTCTCTATATTCATCAAGTTGAACCACTAACGCAAGCTCATATGTCACTTCAATGATATCCTACAAATATCCCACTGGATACATGATATGCACTATACATCAACAGTTCAATGTATATATACCCCAGTTAATCTTTCTTTGCAAGAATTTCGCCATTTACAACGACAAACCAACTACTATCATCATCAGCCCATTGCTTCCATGCGACTTCAAGTTGAGATGTATCAAACTTATCGTCTGGCTCAGACTGAACTTTAGCCAATCTGCCCAAATAAAGCTCTGAAAACCATGACCTATCGTATCGATCTGATATACACCATGTTGATGTGGTATTGGTGATCGACTTCGGGTCAAATCCCGCTTTTATGGTAAGCTCTTTGGCTCTTGAAGCTGCAATGTATGAGGTGAATTCTGTCTTGATTTTTTCAAAATAATAAAGCAGTGGAGCTTCATATTGTTCAGGATAAATCAATGCAGATCTTAATTCAGAATCTTTAAAACACATGTATCCACCTTTTTTCAAAACCCTTTTCATCTCTTTCAAGGCTTTTAAAGGCTCTGATAAGTGCATAATCACTTGATGAGCATGTACGATGTCAAAAGTTTCATCTTCATATGGTAAATCAAATACAGAGGCTTCTTCAAATTCAACTCTGCCCTGATCTTCTTGATCTTGACGTTTACTATCAAGGGCCTGTTGAACCAGTTCTTTTATTGGATCAATACCAATTATTTCACCCTGTGGTATATATTCAGCCAGCTCACTAGTTATCGTACCGAATCCACATCCTACGTCTAATATTTTATCTGTAGGCTTCAAATGTGGTATCATATATGCACACGAGTTAGCAGCACTTCTCCAGGAAGTTGAGTTTGCTATTGTGGAATCAAACCCACCATTGTAAGACGTTTGATCTGACATTATCAATTGTGTATCTACTCAGCTCTCTTCTCAGCTATAATATTGTATAAACCAAAAGTGAATGGTATTGTTATATATTGGGGGAGATCCTTTCTTTATATGACACCTTCTCGGTTAATTGCTAGTTTCGAACTTAAATCCCGAAGCTTAGTATAACAAGTATTCGTATACAACCTACAAACTAATCACTCTATTGTCAAAACTACAAGACAAACTACCATAGTATAATCCTGTATCTCCACACTCAACCGTCATTGTTTTCAATCAGTCTAACTACCCTTTCAGCTACAGCTGGTACCAAACCTTGAATCAACCGAACATACACTTCATCAATCAATTGAGTAGCACCCACGCTAAATGTTAAACTAGTTCCAATTAACGTCAAGTAAACAATAGTTCTTTTTTGTAGCTTGAAACTTAAATACTTGAAATTGAATAGTATCCATTCTTTTTGGTTTCTAACGAGATATGAAAGGGCAAAGAGTAATGCATACCAGATAAGGCACAAACTTGAAAAATTTCTGATCTTTGTCATGTTATAAACACTTTGATTTCTATCGTAATTGGTGATGACTTTGACCACTGTCGATTTACCCAAGGATACATTCATTGCATGAGCTGAGATATTTCCAATTGGCACCAGTACAAACTCAAAGATGTTCTGTTGATTCTCTGGGACATCAACCCAGTCAGGTATAGCAATCCAATTAATTAAAACCAACGTAAACAAATAAAGAAAATTTAAAAGCATCACAATAAAGTGTATGTTCAATCCCATATTGGTGAATTTTTCTTCAAGTGCACAATAATTGTTATAAATCATCATTCTGATCGCAAACACTTTTTCAAAATCCTCATCACTTGCATCAAGTTTAACATAAATCTGATCAAGCTTAAACCGTATATCCTCTTCAAATCTTCTTGATAAAGATTCGAAATCAAGTTGTAAACTGTATAGCTCTGCTTCTGCCAAATTTTTCTGCAATTGTAAACATCTTGGAACCTCTCTTAAAGTTGGAATATGTGCACGATAAACTCGTTGTGGTTGAGGATATTTCATGGTTGAAACCTTTCAGAAGACTCATTATGCTATTATGTTAGTTATCCAGTCCCATATTGCCATCTTGCAGCAAATTATATTCTTTACATATAGGTTTTTGTGTCGAATTATAATTTAATTTAGAGACTACCACAAATCCGGAAACGAGCGGACTTCAAAAGAATCATTCACATAATAACCACATCAACAAATATTATGATTAAGCTTATTCGTATCAGGGTTTATGATCCTTTTTGCATTTGTTTTTATAACATCACAACTTTGGGTGAGTCAGATTTATTGCTGTCCCTTTAATTTCTTCACGATGAATGTATTTCATCAATCTATGAGATTTAATGTAGGAATCAACTCCACCGACAAAATTAAAGCTCTCATTAGTCACTTGCAAAATATCTAGCGTTTCCATTGGTGTTGTCTTTGCGCCTGATGGTATCAAAATCAATATGAATCCATTTGGCGATGACCCAAACATGTGTTCATCGTCTGATACATTATCATCTTCCCCAGAAAACCTACTAGGAATTTCAAATTTGTATAGGTTGTAATGGTTTCCAGTTTGAGTGACCTCTCCACGATTTCGAGTAATCTTTGATATAAATTCAAGCATTGTGAGATTTGATAAATACATTGAATCATCAATATTCAAATGAATCACACAACTATCTAATATTTGAAAATCATTCATGTACTGAGCTCTCCTTTCTAGCTTGGTTGAGTCCGTTACAACATTTTCCACAGGGTATAAACACGATTCACAACCATTTAAATTCTCATAATTCATACAGTTTCTAAATTTTTTGGTGACTTCATCTATTTCACTCATTGTTGATAATATTGAATGAGAAATCGTCTCATCACCAGTCTGGAAATTGAACTTAATAATTGGGGTTGGATCATTAATCTTGGTGTACAAATTTCTGATCTCTTGTAACGTTGGTTTTTTTGTAGAGATTGAAATAAAGTGCTCATTGTACAATGATTGATGAATCTGGTAGTTTAAACCTCGAAAAGTTGATTTTAAAGGCTCTATGGTTTATAGTGGATTGACTCATTTAAATGGTACAAGTGTTGATTGATATCATGAATTGTGGATTTAGTAGAGGTCGAGTCATCACATAAGCCATGCCTTGGTACATGGACAAGCTCAAAGTGTTTTCTTTTCAAGTTGATTTCACTTGAATGGTGCTTTTTATAGTCAATGTAAACTAAATCACCAATAAATAACTTAACTTCGTTATATTGATGTATATTTATCTTGTTGAACCAACTATTATTTCGTTCATTCAAATATTCCACAATTTTTTCAGTTCCTAACTTTTTGCTTCTCAAAACCACCAAGTAATCATCTTCACCGTCGCCATCACCGTCATCGTCCTTTTCGATCTTTATGAATTGTGATACCATATCGACTTGAACATTTGATTTTCCAAAACTTGTCATGAACTTACCAAATTTTCCTTCTTGGCCAACCAATGTAAAGCAATTAGAAGCCATATCATCAATATACGTTTCAAAGTTTTCCTCAACTTGGTCGATACAGGTGCCACAATGGTTAAGACTCTGGAAATCACAAACCAATCTTTTGTACAATATGCTTTTAGCACGGTTGTATTTTGATACATCAAACCATGGAGAAAACATTGAAAACTTTTCCACTCCGTCACTTTGAGGTGTAGAACTATAGTCATGAGAGGGCTTCAAAAGGTAAACATCCAAATTGATGGAGTTTTTGGTTAAAACTTCAGTTAGTTCATCATGCTTTAAACTTTTCGTTGCTAAAATAGTAAAGTGCTTATCTGACTCAAAGCATTTGTTATTTGAGATATAGAAGGGCACTGTAACGTATCTGGAAGCATCTAGTTGAAACCTGTCATCGCTGCTTTTATTACTTTTTGAAAGTAACTTCGTCTTGAACTCTCTAACCAAAGTCATTTCTGGGTATATCTTGATAGTAAACGATGAAAGATTGAAAATAAAAGGTTGGATTCTTTGACTTGGACATGAATTTATAGCTTTGTTAACAAGATATAAATCTTAGATATTAAATGACTCAATTGTAACATCTTCGTGTTCCCACAAGTATCATTTTCCAAATTGTTCTCAAGGAGCATAAAACCACTCAAAAATACAGCTCAGACACTTTTGGCTCAGCAAAGCAACACAAAGATGTCGGTGAAGACTGAAGGTCCCTGTGCATGCTAACGCGTTGTTGAAACTGAAAATGTGATAATTAATCAAAATCCATATAGCGGTGGATATTTATTCCTCACCTCAAGAGTACCCGCCCCACGTAGAATGTGAAACTGCTGATGAGGAATTGCTTCAAGAAATCTATCATCTATTACTCTTTTGTCGATATCTTCATCACCCATTTGACCTTTAGTTAATACAAGTGAATTATTAACTCCATCACTAAATTTTGCAGCATAGGCATTAAATTCTTCTTTTGGTAAATACTTTCTCTCACGCCAGTGTATGTCATTTAACGAAGGCAAAATACAATAGAGGGTATTTCGCTCTTACTAGACAGTTGGCTTTCAGAGCTTGGACCTTAACTCTCTACTTTCAGAGTTAACTATACTCTCCAGTATTGTTATGCCTGTTAATCTCCATGCGGCTCCGCACAAAATCGCTCAACGGATTACGACCAAAACGATAACACCAATAATTGGACAGCACCAAATGCTGCAAACACCATATACAGTAGTACAAGAATACATCAAGACATAATTTCATATATATTTAAACCAGTTAAATATTTTAATTTTTGTTTAAATAAACACATCTTTTTTTGTAAAAGAATATCAAATAAATAAAAAAAGCTGCAAGGCTATAAATTCAATTATAATTTAATTCTAACAGCTTTAACTTGAGTATAGTTATCCAAAGCTTCAGTACCCAATTCTCTACCGATACCAGATTCTTTGAAACCACCAAATGGAACTTGGTGATGGAAATCGTTATAGGTATTAATCCAAACGGTACCAGCTTCAATTCTATTTGAAACGTCAATAGCAGTGTTCAATGAAGTTGTGTGGATACCAGCAGCTAAACCATAGTTGGTGTTGTTAGCCTTTTCAACAATTTCATCAACAGTGGAGAATTTTGTAACAGTGATAACAGGACCGAAAATTTCCTCTTTAACAATACGGTGAGATTCTTCAACATCAGCGAAAATAGTTGGCTTGACAAAGAACCCTTTATCACCAAGACGTTCACCACCAGTGATAACTCTTGCACCTTCTTCTTTACCAACTTTGACATAGTGTAAAATCTTGTCAATTTGATTTTGTGAAGTTTGAGCACCTTGGAAAGTACCTTCAGCAAATGGGTCACCAACTTTAACACCTTCAGCGGCAACTTTGAAAGCCTCCAACAATTCTTCGTAAATTCCATCTTGAACGTATAATCTTGAACCTGCACAGCAAACTTCACCAGAGTTGTAATAGATACCTACAATGATGTTTTGGATAGTTTTGGCGATATCGGCATCGTTAAAGACAATGTTTGGAGATTTACCACCCAATTCCAAAGTAACCTTCTTCAAGTTTGAGTCAGCGGCGGCTTTCAAGATATGACGACCAGTTGCTGTTGAACCAGTGAATGCAACTTTTTTAATGCGAGGATGGGTAGCAATGGCTTCACCAACAATTTTACCAAACCCGGAAACGATATTCAAGACACCAGCTGGGATACCAGCCTCTTCGACAAACTGGGAGACATAAAGAGCAGATAAAGGAGTAGATTCAGCAGTTTTCAAGACAACAGTGTTACCAGTGGCCAAGGCAGGACCAACTTTCCAGGCCCACATCAACAATGGGAAATTCCAAGGGATGATTTGACCAACAACACCAATGGCTTCTCTCTTGGTGTAGGAAAAGTGTGTAGAGCCAGAATCGATAACACGACCATCAACTTTATCAGCCCAACCAGCAACAGATCTGAGGTAGTTAACCGCCAAGGCGACATCACCTCTAGCGGCGAAAAGGGCCTTACCGTTATCCAAAGATTCAATAGAGGCAATGGTTTCAGCATTCTCTTCAATCAATTGGGCAAACTTGTTGATGGCATTGGTACGAACAATAGGATCAGCCTTTGACCAGACACCAGATTTGAAAGCACGTTCAGCAACATCAACAGCGTGATCAACATCGTCTTCTCTACCTTCGTAGACATGGGTGATCTCCTCTTCTGTACTTGGGTTTATAACTTCAAAAGTTTTACCTTGTCTTGAAGGAACAAACTCATTGTTGATAAACAACCCAGTTGGTTGCTGATAAGATTTACCATTTGGCAAGTTGATAGTAACTGATAGAGGTAACTTTGTTGATAATTGTCTTGTAAAGACAAGGGATTGAGTACCCAATCTTTTAGAAATTGTTGAAGTAATCATGATAAAATCTCCAGGGTATTAGAATGATTCTTCTCCCTTTTGCTAATGATTGATTGATTGATGAATTATATAAAAATGGGTGTCTGCTACGCCATTAAATATATGGGATTTCATTACAGGTTTATATACTTTTCGCTTTAGTTCAACCCCACAAAAATAAATCCCACCAGACCAAAAACCAAAAACCCAACGGGAAAAGAAACAAGGCCAATAGTAAAATTCCATTAACCCTTTAGTGGATTTGTGATTCTCTGTATATATTTGATATTAATATCGGTTTTTAGAACATTTTAATTGTGGAGTATTTGAATGACTTTTATAAATTTTATGACTTTGATTAAATGGCGTAGAGGGAACCCACCCCTTGTAATACTTACACAACTATACTATAATACAATTGATACAATTGATATATAATTCAATACAACTACAATCAAAATATGGTGTGATTTAAATTATTAAACTGTTTATTAATACTAGTTATGAACTAAAGTTGTTCTATTACTACTATACATATAGTATTGTTATTGTTCATTTCATATCTCAGCACTGAACGGACTCCTTAAATTTTTCAATTTTCATTGGACTCCTACAGAAAAGTGCCGATTTCTTCTTATTGAGCTTGGGAAAACCCCCTGTGACATATAAGTTGATTAACTAAGCTGATGGGGTTGATGATTAATTGGAACGCAATAATTACGGAGTTTTAAAATGGTTACCAAACCCCCCTGTGTGTGATCAGTTTATATCTCTGTGTACTTTAATGTGGGTTTTATGGTTAATTTGACACTTTTATCATGTCATCGTATTATGTAATATAGTTACATAATTGTTTACATAATACAATGATAATTATGTCTTGTTCTGTTTTTACATAAGCAATTACATCATCAATTACATCATATAAATACAAACATTAAACTCATTAAACACATTTTATACAAAAAGCTATTTAAAATCAGAACCAATTATTGATGCAGACGTAGATTCAATTTGAACTGAACCTTGTTCTCTTAGATAAGAATCGTATTCATCGTTATTAATTTTCTTAATCTCTTTCCTCCAAAATCCATCTTCACCTTTAATTTCCTCAACGTGTAATCTATAGTTGAATACATTTGGTAAAATTTTTGACCAGATTAACCAGTAAACAAATCCAATAAAGAAGATCCCCCATGTGGTGACACAGTGGACATAATAAGGTAAATCGTTATAAACTGATTGATCACCGGTTGGTGGGATATATGGTGCAACGATTAAGTATAATGAACTTAATGTGAAAAAAATGATAACTGGTAAAGTAGCTTTTAAAGGTGGATTCCATTGAATTTCACCTTTATATTTTTTATAATGAATCCAGATCAATCCCATTCCAACGAAAAAATTAACAACGTTTAGTGGGTAAGAGATTAAATTCAAAATGAAATTATATGCATCACCTGGAGGTGGTGCCAATATAGTTATAATACAAACGATCCAATGTTGAAATAAACCAACACCTGGTGAATTGAAAGGTTTTGAACTTGCAAAGAATTTTGGGAATGGTAATACACCTTCACGACCCAATGCGGTAATGATACGACCTTGAGAAAAGATAACACTCATAACGTTCCCCAGGGCACTTAATGCAACGAAAACTGATGATGCCTTTTTAGCCTTTGAGCCAAATGCGATATCGAAAAAATCTGCAGCTAATATAGTACTTGAATTTTGCAAGATATCCTTTGGCACAATGGCAAAATAAGCTATATTACAGAATAAATAGATTAAAGCCACGATAACCAAGGCTATTGGAGATGCAAATTTCAAAGTCTTGACTGGGTTTCTAACTTCACCCAATGCATAGTTAACGTTTGAGTAACCAACAAATGACCAAATAACGTTATATAGAGCATTGACAATCCCATAAGCACTTGCGTCACTTGTACCTTGGAACGAGTTATGGAAATTATCAGTTTTTTTCCAACCTCCCAAGGCGACCCAACCTGTAACTGTTATAAACAGTATAACACCAATTTTGAAAATTCCCAAAACGTTTTGGATATAAGCACCAGTCTTGATATGAATTGAATTGACCAAGAATGCAAAAGTTATAGCACCAACACCGATACCACGTTCACTCCATCTTGTTGGTTCCACCCCTGCAGCTGTAAGGATATATTGACCAAAGATGATTGAATTACCAGCTGCCCAACCTAGCAAAAATGCATAAGCTGCATACATTGAAGTTACTAAAAATCTTGGTTTGGAGTAAACGTATTCAAGATAATTTTTTTCACCACCATTTCTTGGAATTGCAGAGCCAAATTCCATATAAACGTAAAGACCTGAAGCTGCAATTATAGCACCAACAACCCACATTATTAAACTCAATCCAACAGAGTTACCACATAGCCCATAGATAGTGGCGGGTGTTGCGAAAATACCTGTACCAATCATACGATTGCATACCAACCCAATCGAAGATATATACCCAATATCTTTATAACCTCTATCAAGAGGTTTCACATATGGTTCATCGCTTAAATCTGATGTATTGGGTTCAACAATTTCAATAGTATCTAATTTGGCCATAACGCCTGACTATTGCGACTATTGCGACTATTGCTTTAAAGTACTTGTCACAAATAACAAACACAATGTAACAATAAACAGATTTCCAGTTGTATTTATTCAATTTCAATTTCAAATAGTTTTACAAGCCACAGTATTGTGTCATTGTATATGATTCTTACAAATGGTGAGTTTATGTTTCCAGTAATGAAAATTTTTCATATGCTGTGTGCTTTATAAATCTTGTGATGCCGTTGGAAACAAAAGAAACGGCATTGACGAAACCCTTAAAAAGTTGGCATCACTCGTATTCATCTGTTGTATACTAAACCGCTTATGTATATATCAATACATATATATAAGTGTATATATATAGATCAATCAATCAATCAATGTAGATTAGATACCATGTTTCCTTAAATCTCCATCTAATACAAATTCTGTATCAGATTGTGTCAAATTTGCCATTCGAGTAAACGGGAAAAAGTATCAACTGTGAACAAATTTCTCTCAGTGAGGCGCGGGAACTGAACGAGTAAAAAGAAATTATATAGGGCATTAAACCAAAACTGATACGTTGACAGGTTTACAAACTGTGTTAGTTAAAGTTAAAGAAATTGTTAACAGTTAACAGTTAACAGTTATTGTCATTGTCACTTTGGTTGCCATTTGGTTGCCCATTTGGTTGTAATTATTCGTCATTAAATCAATAATATTTATTATTTGCTTTGCTTGTTCTCATGTAAACTGTGTTAAGTAACCTTTGTCAAGTCACGTCCAAGACGTCTCTAGTCACAGTACCACTTTGCTCAAACTACCTTACAACAGTACTTACAACAATAGTTGGATACTCTTAGAATTTGATGTTATAAGTTGTCTCGGGAATTAACCGTTATATTGTTACCGACGCTTCCGAGGCGATCGCCGTGGCCCGGAGATGCTGTATACTTTAGGAAAACCGAAGCGACAATAGACACTTATACTAATACTAATACTAGTAGTAGTATTCCATAACTATATTATACACTAAACTCCACTAAATCAGGTTTGTCCTCTCTAACGGGAATCATACTACATCCTAAATTGATACCAACACATATGACTCCAATAATCCAAAATGATTTCATATACTCGCTAACCCCATTGGAATCTATATTATACCTGAAAACTAATGCAAAAATTATCCCTCCTAAATTACCCATCGCCCCTGTACATCCTGCAACTATCCCAGTATGACTCTTATTTATATGCGGAACTAATGCAAAATTGGCTCCATTACCTGCCTCCATAAATATACACATCACTCCTAACGCCGCAATTAATCCATGAACTGATAACTTTGGCACCAATCCAATCCATATTAAAAAAATTCCCTCCATAGTACCCAGCGTTAATAGCCACATTTTCTTAATCTTGGTAGTCTTAAATCTACTGTACAATAAATCTGCAATCCATCCTCCCAATGGCCTCGTAACAACATTCAATAACCCCATCATGGAACCCCATGACCCTGCATAACTTTGACTCCATTCCCCTTGAGACCTTTGAACATAAAGCCCCGTCAACACAGACTCCACTGCTAGCTCACCTCCAAATGTCGTTAGATACGGTAACGCCGTTAACATTGTTCTATAATGGAAAATCGTTTGTAAAATTTCAACTAGGGACGGTCTACCTATAATTTCATCCAAATTTACAATTTCATCAACTTTTGTATCGATAATTTTCGAGTTATTATCACCTCCAAAATTCGTTGTTACATCTGATGTATTAATTAAATCATCAATCTTTGCGTCTTTATCTTCAATTGGTAAACATGATCTTTGATTACTCACTGCTGGATGGTTCGAAGAAATTGAAACAATCTCCACTTTACGAACATCAACACCAATCTGTAACACATCAGATCTATCTTTCCATGAACCTTCTGGACAATCAGATCCGAAAACAAACGTTAAAATCGTAACAAGTATAAGCAACACCATGGGTCCAATAACAAAACTTAGCTTCCATGATCTCGATAACCCAAACCCTCTCTCTATCAAATCATCATTGATTAGAGGTAAAACGAAAAATGCAACACCACCACCTGCATTACCCCAACCTCCTGCTAATGCATTTGCCCTACCAACAACTGATTTATCGAAAAAATTCGTTGTCCACATTTGACACGGTATGAAAGTACCACCAAGCAGCCCAATGAAGAATCTAATCGCATGTAATCCTTCAATATTATTTACAAGGGGAACAAACGCCGTTGGGATCGTTCCAATCACTAATACCAAAATCATACAATATCTCGGCCCTATACCATCACAAATTGGCCCCAATATAAACCTCGCAATCAGCGTGGCACAAAGCCCAGCTATATTGTTATTCGCAACTTCTAAAGAACTCAACCCCAAATCCTTCTTAATCGAATGCTCAATCAATGGGGGAAATGCAAACCATGATAAAAATGAAATGAAAAATCCTAACCATGCTAAATGGAAATTCCTACCATATTTATCTATGGGATTCAAAATCGGTATAGACAAGGCCTTGTAGTTCTTGGGGTTAATCTCTGGAGATTTATAAAGATTGCTTATGAAAGTCCAAACCATTTTCCAGTGTCATATAGAGTAATTTAACAACATCTCTTAGAGGCCTCAACAAAAACGCACACACACACACAGTTATATTTATAATTAGAAAACACCAAGATAAGTTTAAGCTCAAATCTACTACTGTTATCTCTTTCGAAAATACTTATCTAAATGCACAGCTTTTACAACCCTGAATTATAGCTGTAACTCAGCAATTGAGTATTAAAATTATGGTATCAATTTATTATTTTTGATTATTTTCTTAGTCCCAAGGGTCTAATTGTTTTTGGTGACCTAGGAAGACTCTCTTCCTAGGCTTCATGAAAGTTCACTAATAAATGCGGACTAGGCTTGATAGGAAATTCAAATATATAGTTGTAGAATTCATTTACTTAAAAACCATGGTGCTCTCATCTGAGGAGTACAGATAAGCTGTATAATCATAAGCATATTTTTGTATCATGAGTATATATACAACCTTCAAAGAAAAGTTTGAACAGATTCCATCGGAGACCACAGAAGTAGAGCTCCCGGCTTCAGTACTAGCACCAGAGAATGGTGCTTTCCAAAACTTTAACAGCTCCCCTTACAAATTGCAAAGTGACTGGTGAGGTCTTCCCTCAGAAGAGCACAAGAGTAGTCGAAAGTGTTGATAAACATGAAACCTGTAAAGAGCTTTACGCTTAACTGAGTATATATATATATATATACGGTCGGAGCAACACCCGGGACCAGCCAATTCTTGTGAACCATAAAACACTGACATGAACATGAACTTGTGCGCCTTCAAGGCTCATGTTGTTGTGAGAGAGATCAACATTTAGGCAAATACCGACAATGAGTTCTTCTATTAGAGTTTGTATGTATATTGTTGTGCCGGGAGGATTGAAGACCAAGTTTTTTGCTAACGATGTTCTATAGCAAATATACCCAAAGATGCTACTGAGGAAACAATACATTCATTATTCTTGTCATTTGGGAACATCTTATCCATTAGTTCAAATAAGAACTACATCGATATACAGTTTCAAGAGATCGGTGACTCGCAAGCGGCTATAGACAATATGACAGGATTCCAGCTGTTTGACAAGTATTTACAGGTTAGTAGGATACAAGAACATGATGTTTTAGAGAGTATAGAGAAAAATAAACCGATATGGGAACAGAACCACCAATTTAATCAAGGTGATGAATAAATGAGATATGGAGATGAACAATTCAACACTAGTAGTCGTAGTTTCAATGCTCGTCAGGTTGGTACACAACTACAAGATATCAATTCTCAAAAAAAAAGGGTATATTATTGCATTAAAGTTACATATTGCCTAAAGGAATGACTCGAAAAGAAGAGAGAAGTAAAAAAAAAGCAAACTTAAAAATCACTAAAGCATAGTTTGAAAACAGCATAACGATGAAAAGGCATATTTCGGCTCCTCGAAAGGGACACCCTTATTAACTCGAGCTCAGTGGTCATCACTCATTCTTTGTATCTATTTGTATTTTTTTGGGTTTTGGTGTGTGTGTATTCTTGTGGTGTAATTATAGTTTTGGATTTACCTGGGTATGATTTCATAGTGTTATAGCTCCTGTTTTGACAAGATCTTTGGCCCACTGTCTTGAAATGATTGAAGCTTTCATGAATCTTCTTGAAGCATATTTTTTGAAAAATTCTTCATGCACAACAGGACCAATAAGATATTGGATATATAGTTTGACGATTGGCTCCAAGTCCTTTTCGAAAACTTCACCGGAATAGTGTATCAGATTCCCATTCCAATCATCTTTACCTAGCATTTTTCTTGCAAGGAAGATTGAAGCAGCTGCACATAAAGAGGGTTTTATCCCAATAAAATGATGATCCATAATGGAGATTTCCATAAAATATTTCCCAATTGTTCTTGAATGAATGTCATAATCATCAGCTTTAGAGATTCTTCTCAAAAAATTCATTGGATTTGGATGACTGACATCAAAATTTAAAATTTCTAGCACAAATTTCTCTGCAGCTAAGATTTCCTCCACTGTGGAGCCACTTTCATTGGCAAAATTTGATACACTTGGTGAATAGATTTCTTCATATTTGGATGCAATGAACATACATGCTGTTCCTAAAAGCTGTAATCTATTAACTTGAACAATTTCCCGGGATAAAAATCTATCCATCAGATTCATAGCAACGAATAAAGTTTCTGGTAACAATCTAAATTTTAAATGAACTTCATTCATCCAGTCAACTAATTGATCTCTCATGTTGCCATTTATAAAAGTTTGTTTGGAAAGATAGTCACTCATTGGTAATGTCTTCTCTTCCAATTGATACAAATATTCAAAAATCTCCACAACGTATTCACTAACCATCAAGGGATCATCAAAATCCTCTTCATCAAGGTCTTCCCATTGATATTCTAATTTTTTAGATTTCTTCGAAACACTTGAATTGTTATGTATACTGTTTGAGCTGGCTTGTCTTTTCATAGCGGATCTTGTAGTTCCTTGTTCTTCAATAACATTTGCCTTAGGTATTATTGTTTGGGCTTGTCCTGCTGATGCCTTGAGACTTGGTTTCACACCACCAAGTTTTGTATTTGTAACATTTGAAAGTGCATTTCTTCTAACGGGTATATTTGATTTAGTTTGAACATTTGAATTTGCCTTGGATCTAGTGACTCTAGCATGAGTCTCTATCTTATTCTCATCATGAATTTGTATCTGATTGGTGAAGTGTTCCATTATGAGTCTCTCTTTATATATGATTAGAGTTGTATTATATGATTAAAAAGGAAACCTAAAAAGATTCCATGTATTTATGATATAAATAGAGAACAGAGTCTGTTGATCAATTGACAATTTGTTTAAGAAGTGAATGAATTGATTGGATCTTGGAGATTAATCTCTATATAGAATAAAGAATGCAAAAGAAGGGAAGAAAAGTAGTTTTATAAAAGGGTTGAAACTTTATCATTCAAATTCACTTTTTGCTATCCTTGCCAAAATAAATAGATCAAGTTTTGATTTTTTTTTTTATTTTGCCCTTGCCTTACTGAAACCTGTTTCAAAGTTTCAGATCAAATGAACAAGTTTGGGCAAAGAAAAATATTACCAATTTGTGCAAAGCAGTTAATTTAACCAAACAAAAAAATTGTATGTATCTCTCGAGCGCCCAAAAGGGAAATATCAAAACAAAAATAACTTTATCGGGAAACTTTATTTTGCGGGCGGGTTTTTGGCAGAACACAATTACCGTTTTGGGATACTTTGGCGCATTGATCATAAAGTGTTCTAAAACGTTTGGAAAGATAATATTAACCAAACTTTTATCGATAATTAATTTTAAAAACTAACTTTGTGCCCTTTATAATAACCTTCGCTGGTTGAACTTATCCAATCTTGGTATTTAAGGCACACGCTCCCGTGATACCATCATCATTAAAATAGACAGTATCGCGCAAATTATACTGCAACTAGTAAGGAATCACCTAGACAATAATTATTTACATTATAATAAAACTTTTGCGCAAATGCCCGATTGATGCTCTTTGCACTATTCTTGTTGACGATTCTCCTAAAGCGGTAATTTTGCGCAACTCTCTTGGAACCCTTACTTATATAGAATCCACTAAATAATTTAAAATCAAGATTTAACTGAAATTTGAGCTATATATCTGCAGTTTATTATAATTCCTAATTGGTTTAACTGAAAACAATAAATATCGTAAATTAGGTGTTAACTTTTTGCATTCATAACATCATTGACATGGTGATTGATAATCAGTTGATGATTTTGCAATGCTTCACTTGCATTGGAATATTAAGACTTGTTAATAAATTAATAAATAGATATATAAGCACTACAAATATATGGATTCATAAAAGCATGAAATTTTGGAAATCATTAAAAAAACAACAACACACTATACTCTAAGAAAATCGTAGTATACAATCATGAAGGTTGTGATATGGGGTATATTATTAACACATTAAAATTAATTAAAATATGATTTTGGACTTCTCTTGGGTTCTTTTCATTCATCATCTTCCATTATATCAATACATTCAGCTTCTATCTTTTTAGCCCATTGTCTTGCTAAAATTGAAGACTTCATGAATTTTTTAGATGCATATTTTTTGAAAAATTCTTCATGAACAACAGGTTGAGTTAAATAACTCAAGATTAATTCAACAACATGTTTCATTTCATTCTTGGTATAACCACCAGAATAATGTACAAGGGTACCATCCCAATCAGGTCTACCCAACATTCTTCTTGATACATACATAGCAGCAGCTGAACATAAAGAAGGTTTTAAACCAATAAATCTATGATCCATTATTGAAACTTCTAATAGATATTTCCCTATGGTTCTTGTTTGAATATCATAATCATCAGCTTTCGAGATTCTTCTCAAGAAATTCATTGGATTTGGATAATTTAAATTAAATTCAAGTACTTGTAATATAAATTTTTCAGCTTCAAGAATTTCCTCTTCTGTATAACCACCATCTGTAACATAAGAATAATTTTTAACACTTGGACTATAAACTTCTTCATATTTTGCAGCAATGAATAGCGAACCAGTTGCTAATAGTTGTAATTTATCAACTTCTAAACTTTCTTTAGACATGAATCTATCCATTATATTTATTGCCAAAAATAAAGTTTCAGGTAATAATCTAAATCTTAAATGAACTTCTACAATCCAATCAACCAATATGGATCTCATCTTGGGTTTTAAATTTTTTTGCCATGTTAAATAAGTTGAATCAGGTAAAGTTTCAATTTCCAATTTGTGTAAATATTCAAATATTTCATCAACGTATTCGCTAACCATTAAAGGATCGTCTGCATCTTCTGTATCAAGATTTTTCCACTCGTATTCAATTTTAGGTTTTTTATTTAAATTTTGCTCCTTTTTCAAGTCTTCTTCATCAACATTTGAAAGAGTCTCAGTTGCAGATCTTTTCAATTGACCTCTTGTCAGCTGTTTATGTTGATCTTCTGTTACTTTATTCTCATCGTCTTCCCCTATAGGTTCTTGTTGTTGTTGCTGTGATATCTTTGATTTTTTCAAAGTTGGATTAATTTTTGATTTGGTTACACCGCTTGAAGATGAATTCGTTAAATTTGATAGTGCGCTTCTCCTCTGTATAACGTTTGAAACTGATTTTTGGGTTTCTCCAATGGAGGAAGACGTTTTAGATCTTGTTACGCGAACATTTGCTTGTAATGCGTTTTCATCTTGAATGACTGGTCTTGAATTTTCAACAACCATAATGCTCAAAGGGTTTTTTCAAATGAAATGAGTGGAATGACTTGAATATGACTTATGCAAAAGAAAAGAGAAAAGAGTGTGTGAATTTATCTTGTGTGATGTATTTTGATCTGAACCAGCAGTTCTATATAGAGTATGGGAATCACGCTCACTGGACAAATTTAACGTGTAATGAATGAGAAATTCACCCTCAGCCAATTGATAAACCTATTTAATCTTAATGAACAAAAGCCTTCCCAGTAAACCAATCCTCGAATTGCAAACACGCCAATATGTCTTTGCAGTTCTTTGTGAATCTTGGGCGCCTTTCTATACCCTAAAATACTTGGAGTGAAGTGGGATGACAAACAAAATAAAAATACGTGTCTTGATAGCTCTTATATCCCCGTAAGCTCTGAAACTGGGATTCTTCCTTAGTCAACTAGATACGAGAAAGCACAAACAGCAGCACCAGTGATCTCTTTTCCCTGTGTATACACTCCCAGTTGAATTGCCAACTTCATACATTTTTGTGGTTAAAGTAATTTTTTTGCCAAACGCGCTCAAAATACAAAAATCCTCGGTTCGCGAAACACACACTGTCCACCAAAATGGGTTAATTGTAAACATGGAGCAGTTTCGACATGAACTTGCTAGAGAAGGTATTGAATAAAATGGATGGTTGTATTCAGTGGAGCTAGGAGACTGGGAAACTAGTTTCAAGTGTCTCGATACCTGTACTATTAGCTGAGTTATTCCCGAGAGTGTTTTCGGTTGAACCGTTACCAGTGAAATTTCACAAGTTACCATGGATACAAAGAAGTAGGCCAATCGTATATAGAAAGGTGGATCGGGGGAGCCCACCACTGATTAGTCGCTGTTCCATACGTTTGTGCTCATGGTTAGCAGTACTGTGCTTGGCCTATGGTCAGAGTGTGTGTGGTTTGTTCAGCAGGGCTCCTGGTTGGATTGATCTTTGTGTCTCGGTTCTATACTGTACTGTAGTAATCCGTTCACATTGTCTCTGAGTCTAACGTAGGGTTTCCAATTTGGTGAACCACTAAAACTACTAGCCATGCCTCAGTTCACACAAATCAGTATACCTAGTATTCCCAGTAGCTACAAGTTTTATCCATCCCATTGTGAATAGAATCACAGGTTCCTCGGTGATTTCGTTGTTAAATGTAGTTTTCCCAAGCACTTAGGAAAAAAAAAAGTCCAATCTCAACCAAAACTCCGTCACTTACAAGAACAATCACCATTTGAACCCCCCAACAAAGCACACACCATGGCCGAAGTTAGAATCCTAAGTCATATGAACAAGTCTCATAAACTTGCCATTGAAGATTATTTAAATGTCTATGGCAGCGTTATCATTTCCAAAAAAATCTCCAATATCAAGATGACCCATATTGATCTAGACCATATGGTTATAACATTCACACACGACGATTTGGATTTTGTCATTGAGAAACCCATCCCATTCGAACCTCCGCTGAAAGATCTATCAGAGGCAAGAGTTAAACTAGTCGAGATGGCAAAGTTCGCTGCTAATAAACGTGGATTTGCACATTTCCAAATTTGTGATATGAGATATCCAGGTGTTTTAAATTGGGTTATAATAACAATCATTTATTCACCTTTGATAGCTTATTTTGTCCCTTCGTTGTTGCAAAACCAATTCATTGCATCATATTTATCACCAAGCTCAATAAACTGGCTTTTGCAAAACTCTTTAAATATAACTTACTTAACTCTTGCTTTACATCTATTGGAAAATATACTAGTTTTCAGACCAATCTTGAATAAATATAGAGTCCCACCTGATTTTTTAATCGAATGGTACATTGCAGGTCTAATTGAAGGATACGGTGCCGTGAAAAGATTTAAAAAACTAGTCTCAGAACATGAAAACCATTAATATATATCCATATACACTGACACTTGCACTACGGTGTATAGCTTATACTGATTATGTAACATATAATGTAAGCTTATTTCTCTTTTTATTACATAATTTATTACATAATCAATCTTTATATTACATAATCTCTTACATAATCAATTGTTTATCATAAATTTTTTTTTTGTTTCTTATACTTTTAAAGTATTTGATGATGAGATGAGCTTAGTTTTACCATACATTCAAAGCCGTATTCCATAAAGTTACAATGGCTCCAAGACAATCCAAGACAGCTAAAAGAAGTGTTTCACAAAACAAAACAAGATCTATTGAATCTGAAGTGTTCAAGGATTCTCAAGCAAGAAATAGATTGGGCTTTACATCTAATCAAACTGAAAAATCTAGAGTTAGAAAACCAAGTAAGAAAGATGTTAAAAAGGAACAACAAAAGATAAGGCTTTATGGTAAGAAACCTCAGCCAAAGCAATACGATGAAAAGGATTTAGATATTCCAGTTTTAAATAGAGCTATAATACCAGGTGTTAAAAGAATTAGAGGTAAAAAGGGCAAAAAATTTGTTAAAGAAGACTCTGAAGATTCAACTCAAATGAATAGAATTATAAATGAAGTTATCCTGAAAGATGAAAAAAGAGACTACTCAAAATTAGAAAAAGCTCAAAAATTAGAAGAAATTAGAGAATTGAAAAGAAAAGAAATTGAAGAAAAAGAGTTGAAAAAGCAAAATAAATTAGAAGATAAAAAATTAGAATTGAAAAATAAAGCTTCAAAAGCAAGACAAGATAGAAGAAAAAGAGCCAAATTATTAGCAAACCCTCCAAAAGATACACATGATGATGATGAGTCTAATGGGAAACCGAAAAAGAAAAAAGTCGCTTTTGCATAAAATCTCATGCTCTACAGTTTCTATTCATGAATAAATTATTTGCATTAACATTATCTTTTTTTTTTTAATCTGTAAACCTCCCTTCAATCCTGCATAGTCTCTGTGCATTTGTAAACACTAATATACGGATCATGTGTATTATTAGCTGCAAACATCATTCTATGAGGATGTAATGATAATGATGAAATATATGGAGTTCTATTTTGTAATGTATTAAATCCACCATTTGGATTCTTGATATTGGATATTAAATCCCCATTTGTAGTCCATATCTTTATCATTCTTGATCCAGAAGCTATTATTGGTGCGTGCTCATGGATTTGTAAATTTGTCATTGTCTTTTCATGAGATTTAAACGTTAAAACTGGTTCATTCAATCTAATATCCCAAAGATTGATTATAGAATTTGATGATCCACTAACCAATTCTCTATAACCACCTCTTTGCATTGAAACATTGGTTATCCATGATCTATTCAAATCTGCTTGGCCTTGATTCCCCGCGGTGTTTTTCCACAATTTAACCATCGAATCTCTAGGATCTAAACGACGATCATAAACCCGAATTGAACCATCACCAAATCCACTAATGAAAATGTTTCCTGCAACTTGATCAGATGCTATAGATGTAATTGAACTTGATGAACGCGCAGGTATATCAACAACACATAGTTCCCTCGGAGCATCCCAAATACGTATTATTTTAACATCTCCTGTAGCCAATAATGATCCTCTGCTTTGTTGCCATTCGGTTAATAACCCAGTTGATCTGGGTGTTAATAATAAATCTGTTAAACCTCTCCATGATGTCACTAGCCTTGATTGCTCAGTTGAATGGAAATCTTTATAAATCTTAATTATACCATCTGATGAGCCAGTCAACAATAATGGTAAATCATCTTCATTTAGCAAATTCAAATCAGTGATCTTGGTACCAAATGGATTCCCATTGGAAAATTTAGATAATTGAATTTTATTTTCCCAATCGAAAACTGTTAGGTTATCACGATCATCTGAACTAATCAAATAATTTTCAAATTGTGAAAATTTTAATATTCTTGGCTGCGTCTTATTATTCAAAAAAGCAATATTGGTTTTCCAATCACCTCTTAATGATAAATTCTTTTGAGGTTGAGTTTCATTTATAATAGCTTCATTTCTATTACGTCTCCAAATTCTTTGAGTATATTCCAAACTCCCAGGCTCATCAACTTCGCTTTTCCTCATTTGTGGTTCTTGGAAATATTCCATACTGTATTCAAAAAAATTTGATTTCAATGGTATATCTAATGTTTCTTCCCGGAATTCTTCTGTATTAAATCTTAAAGTTTTCGGTTGTGGATAAACGCCATATGGTGTTGATAAAAATTGTGACGACGCGTTTTTATTTCTATTCTCTGAGTCATGTCCTCTTGCTTCATCATCTTGGTTCCAGCCCAGTGTCTTCCAAATATTTGACAATGACAAAGTCCTTTTCAAAAAACTAGATGAACCTTCACTAGCTCTCGTGCTTTCGACTTTTGAAGAAACTGATCTTTGTTTAGCCGATGTATTTGCATTTGCTGCAGTCCCATTCAATTTGATAGGTTTTGGTAATATTCTCTGTTGCTGGAATTGCTGATGCTTAGGATCTAGATTACTCAAGGATGTTGTATTACTTCTTTGCAAAAGAAGTAACTCCATCTCATCAACTGCGTCAGCCAATGGGCTTTCTTTCAGTTTTAAAATAATAAAATCTATGATCTTTTCAGCATAAACTTTATTTTGATCATGGCCATCACATGCAAACACTAATAACGTTTTCCACACTATATGATAACTTGATCCATAACCAATTTGTTTATCATGATCTTCATTATTTATATTCAGTTCTAATATAGTAGATACTTCATTATATAATTCATAAAATGCACAAACAATAAAATTATTAATATGTCTTTTCACAATTTTTGAAATAAATATGATGATTTCCTTTCTAATAAGTGGACTCGCATCATTCGACAGTGATAAAATTGTTAATATAACATTCGTCTCGTCTTTAATCTCCTCTTCTTCAGGTTCATCTGGCAAGAAATTTGTAAATGCAGTTATAACCGAGGTTCTAACTTCAGGTATTGGATCATTGACCTGTTTTAACAATTTATGAACAATACCTTCTTTGTAGCTTATCCATTTAGCGTCAAAATTTTGATCCCATAATTGTGAGATCAATAATACACACCATTGACGCAATAATGGATTATCCGATTCTTCAATGTATCCTAGTAACTTCGTAACCAATTGTGGACTGAAACACAGTTTTTGACCATTTTTGAATCCTCTAACGAAAAGACTTAAAATCAGTGCACATAATGCCTTGTGGTCATTATTAGTTGTATTGCCAGTGTTGTCCTTTGGATTCAACATTTGTAGAAAATAGTTGAAACCTTTATCCTTTAGCAGCTCTTGCTGAGTATTTTTGTAGTCAACAGCCATTATTCTTGCCCAAATAAATACCAGCACGGGTTTCAAATCAGAAGCAGGACTTTGTAGTAATTTCAACACATATGGGAAAATACCAATTGATAATGCCAAATAAACAGCCCAGGGGCCTAAATCCAAAAATCTTGATAGCAGAACTAAAGCTCTGACACGGTGTACTTGAGACAGAAGGACTTGCAACACTATTGGTAATTGCTCCGGTGGTTGCCTTGTTGATGAACCGTACTTCAGCCAAAGTTCGAAAGCTGTCAAATGTTGCTCAAAAAATGTTGAATGTTGATAATTACTAAGATTTTTCCCAGTGGCTGCTGCTGCTGCTGCTGCATTAGTAGTGCCATTGGCAGCAGGTGTTGGTAATGGATTAGCAACTGAAGTCAAAGTTGTTGAAGCTGGCGCGTTGTGAGGACCAATACCATTCCCATTGACGACAGGATTTGAATTATTATTAGTTGTGACAGTTGTAGTTGCAGTGTTTAGACTTGTTGTTGATGATGACGGTGATATGTTTTGGGGTAGAAGTGATGAAGGTTCATTATTTAGGTTTCTCAACAATTGTGTCAAAACTTGATCAATGGCCAAATCCCAGGATTCCCACATTGAATGATTTTGAATCTCAGGTAAAGGTGGGTCAGAAATTGGATGACAAGAATATGAGGGCATTATTCTTTTTGCTAATAAGAAGTTTCTGAACAGTGCTGCAACCATCAGATCTTGTCTAAATAGTCTTTTGAATAAAGGTCTCGGTAATGAAGTCCATGCTATAGTATCTGTAATCGCTGTGAAGATCCAGTTTAGTTCCCCTAATGGAGTACGACGATCTGTTAGTTTCCCAGGTATGACAATGTTGCCATTTGGACTGTTTTTGGCAACATCTAGTAAAGGTCCATAATATGATTTTTTAATTGGAGACTGCATAATAAACCATTTTATACTAATTTCGATTGGACATGTTAAACAACAGGTGAATAAATCAGCAGGTAGGTCTGGGTCCATTGGAAGCAGCTCGTTGGACCGGCATGCTGCTAGTTGAATACAATCGATATATGCTGAGGTTGGAGATGGTGCTTGGTTATCATGTATACCTTCATTATCATCATCAATTCTTTTTTGAACAAATTTCTTGAAATTCGTAACTATATTTCCAGCACTATTACAGTCGTAAACATAGATACATGGAGCACCAAGCCAAGTTTGCAAATCGTATAACGATACTGGGATATATTGTGTATAACCTCTATTGAAGACCCAAATTTCACCACTTTGGGTAGGTTGAGGAACACCATGACCGTTATAGTGGAATAATATACGTTCATCTCTTGCATTTCTTCTTAGAGAGTTACAAAATCTTTTCACGTCTTCCACGCATGGATCCAATGATTGTTTGTATCTTGTTCGCAATGATAATGTTTCATACTGACTTTGTAAATTCTTACCCATAGCTTCAATTGCCTTTTTGGTATCGTTGTAAGCCACGGGGTCGATCCAAGCTTCTGTCTTAGCACATGGGTGTGTCTTGATAACGTCTGGAGGGTCCACCCCCAAATTTAAGCATAATATTATAGCAGCGCTAACAGTCTTTTGACGATCCTTCATGATTTTCCAATCAGCAATGGGTTGATAATAGTCATATTTTTTCCTTTTTTCCTCTACAGTAATTGGGTTCCCATTTGTATGATGTCTCTTATCATCGAAGTACAGGAAAAAGTTATTTGCCAGCAGCTCCATGTATTGTTTATCGACTTCGAATCCATGTCTTATCTCTGTGTTCATTGAACTCAATGGATGTGGAACTTCTCCATTGACAGCGTCCGCTTGCTCGGCTGGCGGCCGCTGAGCCTGTGAGTTCTGGTCACCACCACCTTGATCTTGATTGACAATGGGCATTTTCAGAAACCCCTTAAGTCTTTTCTTCTATCTGTTCCAATGAAATGTTGGACTTGGAATCACCATCTCTCTCATAATAAACATTTGAAGCTTTGGAAACCCAACAGCGAAAACAAAATTCGCGGGTACTGTTACGTAATCGATATAAAGGCCATTAGCACATTACATTTGTATGAGGAATTTTTGGGACTTACGACTACTTTGGGTACAATGTGACACCTATGGAGCTATTTATTTGTTGGTTAAATATCTATATGCTTTCGTTGCGCCGAAAACAGCTGCACCAAGGATAACATTTTGGATTATTTTCAAGATTTTATCTTGTCTTTCATGAATTTCAACAGCTCTTGCATAGTTTATATCTTGTCTGAAAGACACCATGGTGTATAAAGGTAACCATCTGTCTTTGAGAATACGGGTTAGCAAGAAGTCGATTTGTTTCTTTAGCAAAAAGACTTTGGAATTAACTTTATGTGACATTTCTTTGTAATTTTCCTTTGCAAGTTCAATAATGGCACATAGATCTCTATGTCTTGTTTCTGAATAAGTGCCAAAGGCTTTCCCAACGCTGTTTTCCTTCTCCAAAAGGTTTAGTAGCACGAAGACATCTTCGAACCCACAATTCATACCTTGACCATAGAATGGAACCATTGAATGTGCAGCGTCACCGATTATAATGGCTTTATCCTCGAAATGATAAGGTTTACAATTTAACGATAACAGTTTACCTCTTGGGTGATCTCTAAAGCATTGGACTAGACGATCTTTACCAATCAAATCGACAGAATCTTTGAAATTCTTTTGGAAAAATTCTAAAACAGCTTCATCATTATCTAGTTTTTCAATTATATCCCATGGTGCGAAGAAAGTTGAAGTGAATGAACCATCCAAATTTGCCAGTGCAATCAACATGAAATTACCTCTTGGCCAAATATGCAGATGGTTTTTATCTAGTAAGAATTCACCTTGGGCACCTGCTGGGATTGATAATTCCAAATAAGCAGAGTCAATGTATTCTTGTTGATAATCCATCCTTACGAATTTTTGTAAATTTTGGCGAACTCTGGAAAAAGAGCCATCAGCTCCAACAACGAAGTCAACTTTCACAATTGGTTCACCATTGGCAAAATGTAGAGTTGGTCTACCACTGAGGTCTAATTTTTCTAATTTGTGATTAAATTTCACAGTGATTCCAGCTTTTTCCACTTCATTCAACAACAAATCGTTTAAATAAGATCTATCAATAGAATTGATTGCTTCTTTACCAGTTAATCCATAGTTTTGGCTAGTCTGTACACCTTCTAAATTATGAATCATACGACCAGTCATTGGAATAACTTTTGATAATACTCTTTGGGCCAACTCATTATCAACATACTCCAATGCATTTATACCACGATTTGAAACTGCTAAATTGATACTTCTTAAATTTTTATTTTGACTTTTTCTTGGATCATCTCTTAATTCGAAAAGTGTAACTTGATACCCTTTTTTAGATAAACCAAGTGCAGCTAAACAACCGACTAATCCAGCACCTACAACAGCGACAGAAGACATTGAAATTTGTTCCCTTATAGCTCTTTATAGCTTTATAACACTGTTAAAGAAGAAGAAATAACAAGTTTTAGCAATCACGAGACAAATGATACGATACCAAAACAGTTCTTGACGTGTTTTTCCAACTTGTTTGTATGGAGATAGGAGATAATAGAAGAAAAGGCTGGGAAATATACCAGATCGGGAAAATGACCCCATTTGGACAGCGTCCCATAGGTGTATGAATAGTTCTACAATTTATCTTCCAATGTCCATGTATTGTTCTGATGTAAAGCAGGATAATGAAGATTGAATGAGCAGATTTATTTATTATACATGTCATAGATAGTAAGAGAACATCAGTTACGTAAGTAGTCACGTAAGTAGCCACCCAATTTATTTGCACCTTGCTCAAGAGCATCTTTCAAAACAGCTAAATCATCATTTGTTTGAGTGGAGAAATTTGCGAAATCGTTGCCGCCTCTTGCAGCACCAGCACCAGGTCCGTGGGAAGCGTCTTCATCTTCACCAAAGTAGCTTGATGAGGAAATGGCTTGTGAGTTGTTAAAAGCTTGTAATTTTGTATGAGCTTCTTGTTGGGCATTTGTATCGTAAGATCCTTTACCGAAGAATTGATCAGACGAAATGGCTTTTTGACCACCGTATTTGTTCTCAACTTCACCTGTATATTTTGGTGCGTTTGCAACTTTTTGCTTTCTTGCCTGTTCTGCTGCGTCATTTTCAGTCATACCAAAACCTAATTTAGCAAAACTTGGAGTAATCTTATCAGCTGATGATGTACTGGCTTTAGTTGAAGATTCTGTTTTATTAAAAGATTTATTTTCTTGATATGATGGTTGTTCTGTTGTGGTATAGCTTGTTGAAGTTTTAGGTTTTATAGTAGTAACTGTTTGATCATCTTCTTTATTTGGATTATATCCTAATTTAGCAGTCTCTTCAGCTTCTCTCTTGGCTTCTCTTTCAGCTGCTTCGAAATCAATATCATTTGCCACAACTTTTTTGGCACCTAACTTGGATTTTCTTGGACCTGATAATATACTACCTTTCTTTTGTGTTGATGAAGTTGATTTTCTTAAAATTGTTGGAGGTATTTTCGTTTGTGAAGCTGAAGTTGTAGAAGATAGAGAAGCGGTTGATCCATTGGTGTTACTGCTTTGGTTTGGTGTTAAAGGTCTTGAAATTGAAGGTGAAGGTGTTTGATTCAATGGTTTTTTCTCCCAATTGGCGAAAAAATCATCAGTACTATTGGTTTGAGAGTTGGCTAAAGAGCTTGAAGATGAAGTTGATTCGATATTTTCCAAGTTAACAGAATCTGGATATGCAGCTTCATCTTTGGCAACTTTATGATCTAAATGAGTTTTATAATTTAATGCAATTTTGGAATTATATTTGGCATTGGAATCACTTGGCTTAGTAAGGTATCTTGACCCACCATTCTTGAGGAAATATTCTCTTGCCTTTTGATTACCACCTAATTTGAATCTTCGTAATTGCTTTTGAGTCCACTTATCCAAATTTGATGATTTAACAAAAGTAATATGAACACCCAAGTTTCTATGAACCGCTGAACATTCAAGACATAGCATAATACCAAAAGGCACTGAAGTCCATGTTGGATTCTTCGTATCACAATCAAAGCATACTTTGTTGGTTGGATCCTTCTGTAAATTGGCAAAGATAGCTCTTATCTCTTCTTTACTAGCATACGTCTCTGACATCTTGGCCTTACTTATTGCTAAATATCTCTATCAGATCAAGATTATGAAATAAACATTGTTTTATTTTAAACACGAAATCAACAAAAACTCATGAAATTAAAAAATTCGCGAATACTCTGTTTTTTTTCGCGAAAAAGTTTCTAAAAAATAAAAATGTTCACAAAACGCATTCGCGAAGAATTGTATTATGTAATGCAGTAGGGTAATCTGGTGATGGATCATATATTCGTTAGTCTATGTTTATGTATATTCTAGTGTTGAATATGTCATCATTAGGTGTACTTGGTACAGTGTTGGCAATCTAAGTATACCGTATTGTGTTGTTGGCTCTTCAATTTTTAGGGCAAGTAAAGAGCAGTACTCAGAGGTGTACATAAATTCGCTTATAAAGGTGATGCAACAACGTCAAAAAGCCCTACGGTTTGTATAGAGAGCTATATTCCCTCTAATCGTGAACCAGAGAATCAGAGCCTACGGTGGTCGTAATCTGGGTTTAGTGTCTGAATAGCATGAACGGTGCAGCGTAAAGCTTTGTGTCAACTATTCCGAGATGCCTGAACCGGCAGATTGAGCATTTGAAGACATACTTCTTCAACAAAGGTGAGTTTACCGTGCTTTATGCTGTCATTTCGTTAATCTCCATGTATCTCATTGATCTCAGCACCCATGGTAAAATGAGTTTGACACTGGTTACTTGGTTACATTGTTTACGATTTTCCAAGTTTCAGTGTTAATCACTAAGTGCCCTGTCAAATATCTTGGAACAGAATTAAACAAAGGTTTGATGAAAACTTCCCCCATTTGTTTCTGCTGTCCTCGTACTAGAGTTTGATTAATCTCATAGTTTCCATCACGATCGATGTATTTCATCAAACTAACTGCCTTGATATTCACAATTTCTTATGTCTCAGCTATAGGCAGAATCAGGGTTTTCCCGAATGGCTCCTATGTTGAAGAAGAGATCGGTAATATACAAAAGACCAACCAGAAATTATCAGGTTTAAATGAAAGCGATGCACAAAAATTCAAAATCAGATTCAATAAAGATGGTACACCAATCAATTCCTCGGCCCTGAGTGCTTACAATCACCAAGAGCATCATCGACTAACATTTGATGATTATTACGCAAAACTTGTTGGAGAAAATAAGAAAAATTATAAAGCTGAAAACGTACAAGGAGAGCCTACCCCAGAGGATTTACCAATTGAGACTGATACCTCGCTGCAAAATGTGTTTGCTGGTGCGTTCAACTATTTGAGAAATTTGAAAATTATAGGGTCAGCCTTATTGAATGCTGCTTCGTCTTCGCCTAACATTGAAGAATGCAATTCCTGGGCTGAAAATTACAAGTTTATGAGTTCCGATGGTGAACCAATCTATTATGTTGTTGGTATAAGCCCATTCAAATGCACTGAGAATAATGAATGTGAAAACACAGTTCCAAGTGTCCCTGCAGAAGACGTCCGTGAAAGCTTCGAAGCTGAAATCAAAAGGCATGTGAATGCAAACTCATTTTGTGTAACTGTTCAAAGTCAAACATGGAAAGCTTCCATAAGATTTCTGAAATTAAACTCAGCTGGCTGGAATGGAAATTTATGGAAAATCCCTTGCGAAAGAAGTTGTTAATAAATAGGTGATAGCTACTACATGGCACTATTTCCATTATAGATAGTAAACTAAATAATATAGTACACTCTCTTACTCTACAATATTGGTTTCGTATAAAATGCAGACACTTTAAGTTGATTCCGGAATTCCATAAAGAACCCCGAAAAAGAAAAGTATCAGCACCTAAATTAACTCTTCATCCCTGCTGTTGAGCCAAAGCTCTACATGGTTCCTGGATATAGGATTCCATATTTGGTTAAAGTTGAACTGAACTATTCTCTAGAATTTTTGCTTTGCTTGAGCGTTTTGCCCGTCGGCTTGTGAATCTAAAAGAATATTTTCTGTTTGGTGGAATCAAAATATCAAATTCACATAGAACACGATAAAGAATGAGGTGAACCGATACTCCTCTTCTTTAAACTAAGAGTCAGTGTACATGGGAACCCTAAAGCTTGCTCTAGGCTGGTTATTTTGTGCTGTGATGTTGCTGATTCTTCCAGGAATGTAAATAGCTCAACTTTTGGTGCTTTGGAAAAGGCCTCACATGGACTCTTTGAAACACCATGAGACCATTTACTGCTTCATTGAGCTGAAAAGACTACTATTTTCTGTTCAGCTTCCTTTGTTTATTTAAAGACATGCAAATTCCAAAAGCTCCATCTCTTGAATCAGCAACTGTATATCCATCATAACCAGATCATTATAGCTATAACTACAGAATGATTTATACTAGAAGCATGTGCAAAAAAGCTACAACCACAAAGAAAATTACTCTACAACCACCTAAGACTTTAAAAGTCTGTAAAGGTCCTGAAAAATTCATTTTAAAGCTCAGAAAGAATGGAAAGAAGCCATCAGGTTTGGAATTTATCTCTTCATTCACAAGACAAAGAGTTGTTTTGAAAATTACAAATCCAAAACCTGTTACATTGGTTACTACTTTATCTAATCCAGCTGCTGTATTGAAAAGCTTGTGAAACATGATTTCATGACAACCACCAATGTGTGTGGTCTTTATTCAATTGAATCAGGATGGTGCTTTCAGTCGTGACTGGGCTCGGTGTAGCTTCATCGCTGAATATACCTCATAGCTTGCAATGACAACTTTGCTTGAAAGTGACAAATAACTGCTGAAACTGTTGCTGGTACTGCTTCTGCTTCTGCTTCTGCTCCTGCTGCTGACATGCCACCATTGATGCGAGGCGTTGGGTACTACGCTTGATTGGTTTTCCATGCTGATGCGGTATTATCTGTTGGCTAAAATTAAACCACTCATCTTTCTCGATGAACTATCTTATTGCTTGAAGAGCTTGTACATAAGTTTGGAAATACAAAGTTTTGAATTTTTAGTATTAGTTGAATGTAGCTATAATATATTCCTACGTTAAACAAATATTTGGAAGAAACAAGGTGAATTTAAAGCTGATAGAATTATAATATCGTTTAAAGAGAAATGATATCGTTCTTTAGTACTACGATCAACACAATGCCCTTGGAACAAAATATTAGTCCTATAACTACCTTGTTCCATATCCTTTACTTATTCTGTGTACTACCATTATGCCGCTTCGTTCCACATCAACTTTTCAATATTTCCTTCTTGTGTAAATTCTAAAGTCACTAAATCTCTATCAATAACTTCACTATCATGCAAGGTTCCCTGGATAAACCATGGGTCAATTGGTCTTCTATCATAATAGTAAAATTTATCATCTCTATAGAAAAAACCTGGTGTTATGCCCTTACTATTGTCCCACAATAGCCCTGTCGCAATGGAATTGTAGAAAAGCACTGAATCAATGTTTTTAGATTTTGTGATGACTTTTTGTAGTACAGAATACTCTTGTAAAGACATTTCATTTAGTACTGTTGATCTTATTCCAGGTTTGACCAATTTTGGAGTAGTCGTGACTAGAGGTACGCTCAACAAGCTATCTTCATAATTCCAAATACCTGTGTCAAAGTGAGCATAATCTGCTACAGTTTCAGAAATCATGGCAACCTCTTTCAAATGTTTCAATAATCTTGGTGTTATGTTTAGATATGCTTTTATATCTTCATGTATGTCATCTTTTGCATTGAAGTCAATCAATGTATCTCTAGCAATATATGCAAATGATTCATCAATTTTCTCAAATTCCATGGACCCACCAACTATATTTAAAAAGGATATTCTCACATTTCCCTGGTCAAGATATTTCAATTCTTCAATGTTGTTTGCACTTACAAATCTTCGTTTATCAATTGAATTTGAATTAAACACAAACCAAGATGCAAGTAAAATAGCACTAAAATTAGGGAAAATGTCCGTTGTAGTATGACTGTAATATCCATCCAGCACTGCCTGTATCTGGGAATAAATATGTAAGTAGAAATCACCATTTTGATGCTTTTTTTCACTAAAATTGTATTTGCGTGCAGGTGACTTTCCTTTTGGTGAATTGAAATCAATACATTCTGGATACGGATTCCTAACCAAAGGCTCTTTCCTTGGAGGTAAAGAGATCTCAATTTTTACATTATCATGACATTCAGCACCACCTAATGATTCAAACCAAGGCTTCAAATTTGGTATTATGCCTATTTTATGGATCCCGTGACTTTCATACAACTTTATTGCTGAACGAATGTTATCATTGTGGTTTTGATGATCTGGTATAGATTTCAGATAGTGGTAGAATGCAATGTGTAAATGAAGTAATAGATAGCTAAAAATATTGAACTTGGGTTGATGTTTCAGATGTGTGTGATTCTTAATCAAGGCGTGGTGCTTGATTATTATGTCTGCCATATGAGAGAAGTTTGGAACCCAATTGATTACTGTCATAAATACTTTATCTTCTCTAATACTTACTCTGTTAGTCTTTTTGATGGGTTTAGATGATATACAATGGGATAAAGCATCCTGGTTAGAGAGAAGAGAAATTTTATATGGTCTTTGTTGCTCTGTATGAGCTTCTTTTCCATTTTCATCTATTTTATCTTCCTTTTTCTCAATGTCGACTTCCTCAGCTGAACTCAATGGAGTATTATCATTTCCTAGTTTCTGTGATGCGTTTTTGTCATATTTGAAAATAAGTATTAAAAGCAAAAGAATATTCAAACACCATAAATAATTGAAAACCATCTTTGCGAAGCCTTTTAGAGACTCAATTATCATTTCCTGAGCGCTAATGAACAACTTTTAATGGACCCATCATCACAGATATTGTTAAAATCAAGCTAAATCTTTACTCTGAATGAAGTTCAACAGACGCTTCCAAAGTCAGCATAACCACCGATAATCTAATCGTTCTGAATTTCATTCCACCCATGGAATTGCCACACTATGACTGGTATTTCAGCGAGCCTAGTTCAGATACTCGTGCATAGGCTCTAAACATTCCAGTCAATTTTTGAAGTTATCTGTAAGGAATTTCCAAGCACTGATCGGACTTAGATCAACCATACACTGGACTAAAAAATGTAATGCATCGCTTAATTCAACTTTTTGTGGATGAGACCAGAGATTCAATTTAATAGCTAAATGCACTTTTTGGTGGAGATCCGCAATACCAACCAAGTAGTCAATATGACCATTTTAATATTGCATGAACTTGTGTAATTATCTGCAAATGCCCTTGCCAAAGCAAAATGAACCATGGCCGAAGTCACTACTATAGTCAATGATCTCTGGAGGCTTATTAAAGGGACGATAGCAATAGTAATGATGTTCGGCTCTCAAGTCATCTTTGGTTAATGTAGACAGTAAATTGATCAAGATTGAAATTTATGTATCAGAAAGTATCCATTTATAAATTTTTTGGTTCAAAAGGGTCAGCAAATTTCACACCAATACGCAACTTTGGAGCTACTTTGAAGCTACTTTGTTCCCAAGAATAACATCTGCCATTTTGAGACTGAGTTTATTCTTTAATGTCCACTTGAACTAGAATGGTGGAATACAATGGGGACATCTAGTTTGCACCTCTGATTACATTACCTTCAACCAAACTAAGCTCTTTCACCTAACAGTTCAAAGAGACAAATATCAGTGTTTATTAGATGAGCTTTCCTTTATATTACCTTCCATTTCCATCAAGTAACGCGTATCATTATCGTAAGAAACTGTATAGAAGGCGAGTTTATGTGAATGACGATTAAATTAACATTGAGGAAGATGAGAAATGCATTACGTCAGCACTTGTTAGTGTGACTTTTATATTTTTTCACAAATTCAACAAAAGGTCCCTTGGCCCAGTTGGTTAAGGCGTGGTGCTAATAACGCCAAGATCAGCAGTTCGATCCTGCTAGGGACCATTGTTAATTTTTTTTTCATTTTTATGAGCTCGAACAAGTTGAATATTTTTTTTATTTGTATATTGAATCCAATAGAAGTTTAGATTACTAAGTAGTCACTTTATCTACAGTTAGGCAATTCTCTAGAAGTATTTGACTACATATGACCAGTATATGGCTTGTTTTTGGGCACTTTACTTATGACTAAAAATTGCAAATTACGAGATCTTACAAAGTAATTTAAAACAAATAGAAAAACTCTCTAATTACAAAATATTGACTATAAAATTGACTATTGATATGCAAGAATGTATTGAACGTAACTTCGTGAATTAAACGGAAATCAATGAAAACAAAAGAAAGAAGAAAAGAAACCCAGTTTCACACGCTTGTTTTCTCTTTTTCTAATTGATGATGATCACTTTCTGTTGTATCACCAGCAGCTTCAGCATCATGAGTTTCAACATCTGGAATATGATCTTCTTGAGGATGTAAAGGGTTTGGAATATAGGAGCCATCTTGATTTTGTAATTGTTCACCGTTATTACCCCAGCTTAAGAAATCTCTTCTAACTTCGACATAATCGTAAGCGAACTCACCGATTTGATCTTCATCCATACCAGCAGCTTCTGCGTATTCACTAGCTCTTAATTTCAAGCCTGGAATTTTATCTATAATAACACAAATGATTGAAGTAACAACTGCAACGTACCCGGTACAAGCTGCAATATAGGCAATTTGCTTATAAATTTGCTTATAGTTATGAGTCAAGAACCCACCTGGATGCTCGGTAGAACCATCCATACCAATGATCCAGTCAGCTGCAAATAAAGCATTGAAGAATAATCCCAACATACCTGCAACACCGTGCTCAGCTAAAATATCCAAAGAGTCATCAACACCAACCAAATACTTCAATCCAGTTGAGAAGTTACAAACGACACCAGTCACGATACCTAAAACAACAGATCCATAAGGTGTGATCATCCCTGAGGCAGGAGTTGAAGAGACTAAACCTGAAACGAGACCTGAACAGAGACCAACAGTGGACCATTTTTTCTCTAATCTGAAATCAAGTAAACACCAAGTCATCGCAGCGGTTGCGGCTGTTAGATTAGTGTTCATGATGGCCATCATTGCCTTCATTGATGGAGCAAAAGCTGAACCACCATTGAAGCCTAACCAACCAAACCATAGTAGCACAGTCCCCAAAGTGATTAAAGAAACGTTATGAGGTCTAAAATTGATTAAAAGTTTTTCCTTACGTCTACCCAGGAACCAGGAATAAACGAATCCACCAACACCTGAGCCGATTTCCACTGGGCCACCACCGGCATAATCAAGGACGCCCCAAGAATAGGCCCATCCATTTGAACTCCAAACCCAACAAACAATAGGACAATAAACCAAAGTTGCCCATAGGAATAGGAAAACCATGTGAGGTAATAAACGACCTCTCTCGGCAGTAGCACCTGCAATAATGGCTAAAGTGACACATAGAAACATATTTTGGTAATTTGCAAAGACTAATTCTGGATAGGTATCGTCCTCGTCAATTTTACCATAGACATCTCTAAACCCAAAGGAGTCTAAATTACCAATGAACTTATTAGTTGCAGATTTGGAGAATGCTAGTGAATAACCCCAAAAATACCATTGCACTATACCAACACAACAAGCCATCAATACGGCCCATATAAGTGATAGAGCTGATTTTCTTCTTGCTAAACCTGAATAAAGAAATCCCAAACCTGGAACCATGATGAACACTAAAGCTGTACATAATATAAGAAACGATACTGTCCCGGTATCGTAAGTTTCCTCTAGAACGGCACCCATTGTAGTTGTAATTGTCTCTCTTTTTGTGTAGTGAGTATAAGATTATTTGCTGAGTACTAATTCGATGAGTATTAATTTGCTCTCTATATGGGGGAAAAAAAATGCAATGAACAATAAACGCAAAAAATGAAAAGTCCAAGTAACTAGTATTAGTCTAAAGTCTTGTGAAAATAGATGAAATGGATGAATCTAATGGGTATGGAAAGTGTAAACTTCAAGTATAAGTTAAAAGTTTTTTTATAAATTGAAGAAATATTTTTGCTTATATTGGGAAAAAACCGAAACTGAATTTAAAAGAAATGGTTATAAAATTTCATGCATAATTTTGCTGGGAATTTAACCAAGGAAAACGAGTCAACAAATGAAAAACTGAGAAAGTGTTGATAAAGGCTTATAAAAATAATTACTAGGCGAGAGAAGAGGTCCCCAGGGGGAGATTTAGTAGTGAGGAAAAAGGCTCAAATGAAACGGTTGGCTTTTGATAAGATTGTATTGATATAAATATATGGTCTATTTCTTCATCTTCTTGGCTACTAGAATTCTTCCCATCGCAAATGACCAGGACATGACAGATTCTCACTACTTTCGACACTGGTGGATGCTCATGAAAGGAACTACACAACACAGCGAACTACAACCTTTCCCTATAAACAGAGCTTATTTATCCTACACTATACCCACCGCTAAGGTGTGTACCACCACCACCACCACCACCACCTATACAAAGGGGTCGACTCGGATTTATCCCTTGACATAATCCCTTTTGAGCCATATACCAGCATGAAAGACAGCCGGTGTTATCAGTAGATTTCTTATTTTGGACCACTAATAGTTTGTCACTAGTTGGTTTATCTCGAGCTCTCATTGGACGATACAGACGTTATCTTATCTCGAAACTTTAATTCTTAGCAAAGATTCCGTTTCTTGGCCGTACGGATTTACGGTTTTCGATCGATTCCGTAAATGGAAATTTTGGCAATTTCGGCGTTGCTTATTGTAGTGCATTGATGATGTAAGCAGTTTTAAGCAGGATACTGGAAGCGGACATATATCATGTGATTCTCTTTGTATTCACGTGACTTCGTGTACATATACAATTATCAAGTAATATATTAAATTTGGAAAGAGCTAATTCCCACACTAAACCATACCCACTGAGCAGTAATCATCATACCTAAACTGTCCACTTTGCAATAGTATCATGTCACCAATTACCATTGTTTCCATAAATTAATAGTTTTATATATAATGCTGTTTCGCGGTTTGTGCCAAGTACTCCATAGTTTTTAACTGAAATGTTTACTACACAGAGCTCTTATCCTTTACATTGAACAACTTCTCCAAGGTTATCCCAAAATGATTCAACTGCCTAATACCCCTATCGCTCCACTGTCAGTTCAACAGCCAAATGAAGTCGAGCCTTGGGTTCAAGAAATATTGACGAAAAGACTATCCCTTGCGTTTTCAAATTCAAATTATTCAACATTCATCAATAATTTAGAAGACTATTTGAATTTTATATACTATCAAGTTTCAAATCAGGACAATGTGGGTAACTACTTGGATGTTTTCGGTAAATCTGGCGGGTTTTTCATGAGTAATTCAATTCCTTGGAATTTACCAATAACAAATATTAAAAAGTATTCAGGGCCCTGGAGCTTGAAAGATGAGATCACAATTGTTTTAATAAATTTATCACAAACTTATAGCTTGAGAAGTGGTGAAATCGTGGAAGCTATATTGAAGCAAGACTCTTCAGCTGAGACACAGCAATTGTGGCTAAATTCATTCAAACTTTTCAAAAAATCATTGGAATTCTTAAATTTCCTAAAAGAACAATCAAATTTCAACAATGACATATGGGAAACTTCATCAATGTTTGTGAATTTCATTGAAAATTTGGTAACGGGCTCTATACAGTTGAGCTTTTTAACTAAAACAATATGGACTTTGAAAAACATTGAGTATGATATAATGGCTAATGACTCAATAAACTATTCAACATTATCAAGATTATCGATATACATAAAAGACCAACTGAAAAATATGCTGAGTATATTGAAAACAACCTCTAATGGTGAAAAATGGTCAGCCCATATTGAGAATCTTACAAGGTACATAAATGGATATTTAGGTGTGCTGTTGTCAATTGAGAACTACAAGCAGGATAAAATCGGTTACAGTATTGCATTTTTGAATTTTGCAATTGAAAATATAGCTAAAAAGGCAAACAATTCTGAGTTTGATGATGATGAGTTTGATTCAAAATTGAAGAAAAAATTTACAAGCTTTAAAAGTAAAATTAAAACTGATAAATTAAAATTGAATAAAACCAAGTTGAAACTTGATCAAAATTTACTTGAATCATTCAACAATTACCCAATTTTATCGACTGATTTACAAAATTTATTCGAGCTGTTACAACTACTAAATCTGAAATACAATTTAGAAAACAATAACTTGAAGTTTGATACAATTCCAGATTCCCAAGTTCTACTAACAAGCTATTTACCATCTGGGAGATCAATACCCATTGACGCCAAAGCGTGGGCTCCGCCGTTTATAAACCAATCTGAAAGCCAAAGCTCAACTGGATACTATTAAGGTAACATTCTTATCTTCTTCCAACATAGTTTTCAGTGAATTTTCTCTTGGAATCAATGTTCAAGTCATTACTTATTAATTTGAATTTCCCATTATTCATGAAGGATGATCTCAGTTTCTTTAAATCTGTATCGAGGGGATCCAACTCATTTGCTATATTGATTCTCATTTTGATGCTGTAACTTATTGTACTGAAAAGTTTATAAATATATGCACTTGTAGTATAACTTAACGGTGTTACCAATGTAGATGGATAATACTTCAATCCCAGTGTTCTGATCTTGTGAGTTTTTTTGTCCGATTGTAAACGTTCGATAAACGAATTGAAATTTTCTTGCTCTAGTTTAAATGGTAAAATGGCCTTCCCATTTGATGTTGTTGCCTCAGGGAAAATATAAATGATTTTGTTTTTAAGCTTTTCGTAATCGATTACCTGATCCTCTTCGTCTAGGTATACACTTGAAAGACTTTTCTGTATAAATGACCAATTAGATTGAACTGTCAAATGTCCCTTGGAGTTTGGTACGAGGATTACAAACTCATCATTTGAAATCAGTAACAAAGCAACCAGGTCCAGCGGACTTGAAAAATTGACCAAAAAAACATCATTCTTGTTGGGATAGAAGGATTTATTCAGGTTTTTAGCTTTCAAATTTTGAATTGTCAATTCATATGAAGTCAGCCCAGTAATGAGTAATATCAACCTATTCAACCCGACAATCTTGCTGTACCCTAAAAACCGACCCAATACCAGATACAGTACCAGCAAGGGTAGCGCCAGGCAACATTTCAAAAAAACCAATGCTACATGGAATATCAAATCTAGCTTGACAGTCTTGATGAAACTAGCAATCGGGGACTCACTTGTACCAATAACACTTGTATGCAAAACCGGCAAAAACGGTGATATCCCAGTAGCCTTGTCTCTCCATTGTGTATACCTCTCCATATTCGCTGCAACACCTCGATGCTACTTTACCAATCCCTTTGCAAAACCTACCCAGACTCACTCACTCAACTCTTACAAGTTGCAACTTCATCCATCACTTCTCAGCAGTATGGTTGGTGTAGTGTCCCAACCAGATTATTCCGCGAATGCGTTTTCTATTTTGTTGTCTGTCATTTTCTAAACGGGTTTTTCAAAATCTCTATGTCAATTAAAAATCTCAAAAGGCAAAAAACGTTTCTTAAATGTTTATGTCAAAATTTATTGATACCCAGTAGACGTTGGAAAAGGTTTAGGTTTGGGCCCATTGATAATATGTCACTTCCCGGAGTGCTTGAAAGAGGTGATGAGATGCTCAATCAGTTTGATAGGCAGAATCCCCTGTGGAACTATGCTAGTCATGCCACTTGTCTGTTAGCTGTTGGCTGGTCCAAATTGGTTCTATATACATCTTACAAACCAACAGTTACAGGGTTGGAGAGATTAGACAAGGCTTTGGAAAGAAGCCGTGTGGAGAATAGAGGACTAATGACCATAATGAATCATATGTCCGTGGTGGATGATCCGTTCTTATGGGGTTGTTTACCTTGGAGGTATTACAAAGATTTGGATAATATAAGATGGGGTCTTGGTGCTCATAATGTTTGTTTCCAAAATAAATTCTTGACATATTTTTTCTCATTGGGTAAAGTTCTTCCCACTGAGAGGTTTGGCGCTGGTCCTTTTCAAGGTTCAATTGACGCTGCAGTTAGAATAATGTCGCCTGATGACACACTGGATTTGATTTATGATGGTCAAGAGGAGACTAACCAGGCTTGGTCAAATCCAAATAAGCAAGAATTGCAAAAAATCACTCCGTTAGCGGATAAAATCAAGAAGGATTATATGCCACCAATAATCAGATCCAAGCCTTCGTGGATTCATGTTTTCCCTGAAGCTTTTGTTTTACAATTACAGTCACCTTTCAACAATTCAATGAGATATTTTAAATGGGGGATCACAAGATTGATCTTGGAATCAACAAGACAACCAATCATTGTTCCAATTTTCAGTACAGGTTTTGAGAAAATCGCACCTGAAACCGCTGCGGGTTCACTAATTGAAAGATTCTTACCTGCCAATTTCGGTACAGAGATTAAAGTAACCATTGGTGAACCAATTGACGATAAGATTATCGAGAAGTTCAGAAAAGAATGGCTAGAGCTGGTGAAACAGCACTTGGACTCAAATAATCCATTCGATTTAAGTGAAGAACTAAAATTTGGTGAAAAAGCTCAGCAACTAAGATCAAAATTATCATCTGAATTGAGAAAAGCAGTAGCGGACATTCGTCATTCAATAGGGTTCCCTGAAGAAGACGCAAGGTTCAAAGATCACAAGTTTTGGCATAATTTCACCAAGACTGAAGGTAAAAGTGATCCAGATGTTCAATTTATCGGACAAAATTGGGCTATAAGAAGATTACAAAAATTCTTGCAAGAGCATGATGAGTACGAAATGACAAAAGAACATGAAAAGACTATAGAGGAGGGGAAATGATTATCACCTATAAATACTAAAATATTCTGTAAATATGTATACACTTCAATCTATAATTTCGTAATTCCCAGACTGTACAAGTTCCTCAAATTTTTTCTTCTCCTCGGGTGTCATTAGTTTGAGCAATTGTTCCGGCGTGGCATTCTCAACAAGCTTATGGAGCTGTTTTTCCTCTTCAGTTGTTAAAGGTCGATCCTCATCATCTAGCTCATCGCGATGCAATTCTAGTTCCTGTTCCACTTTGTTATAATCCAAGGGTGCTTCATACCTCCATCCTTCACCTTGATACTCATCCAGTAGCTTGATGAGTTTCAGCTTTTCTTTGTCACTGCCTCTACTGGGTATACTCATCTGTTCCTCGACATTCTTCTTATAAAACTGCTCTGAACATGATTGATGTACTTCGGACTTGAAACATGCTAAAGAACAGTATCTCTTATCGCATCTTGAGCACACGTACTTCGATACTTTCTTTTCACCAACGCATATTTCACATAATCTACCGGCTTCATCACCAATAATATCCACCATTACGCCATCCAACTTTTAGATTCACCGCCTACTGTTATAAGCCATCGCATACAACCTCATAGCACTGTTTATTATACTGGTCGCGAATATTCCCTTTGAGGAGTAGTGGCCGTTCCGCTTTTTTTGTTGGTGGGCGAATACAAAACAGTTTATGGGGAACTCAGCTTATACCTTATGAGTTTTACTCACCGAACCAGTAATAAGGAGACAGGAGCGTCAGTTTTGTGAGATGAATAGGCTCTTGAGGCAAAATGCTGGTGTTCTTCCCAAGGTGAGGTCTGCTCAGCTCGTGCCTGTGAGGTTTCTAGCTTGGAATCCTTTCAAGAAGAAGCTAGTCCTCGAGGAAGATACCATGTCAGATGAACAAAAGGAAGCTATTGCACAAGCCAAGCAAGATCTGAGAAAGCAATTGAGCAAACAGGAGTTGAAAGAGCTAGCGCTGAACTTGGTTCGATCGCCTCCAAATCAAAATTCTTTTGTTTTGATCAATGAGATTTTGAGAAAATTAGAACAAGGTCAATACATCGACCCTACGGCTTCAAAAGAACCAGTTGACTCTCAATTGCCTCCATTAGCTATAGATGATGCCTACAAGATATTCAAAACTGTGATAGACCACATAGACACAACAAATTTCAAAGCCGCCAGGTTTGTTCCGAGACTATATCTACAGTTATCCAAGTCTGCATCAACTTCAGGAAATAAGACCTTGTTACTTCAGGTGTTTAACGAGTTCATTACATATCTGAGTAAATTGGGATACGAAGAGCAGACGGCCACTATTACTGAATCATTTATAAATGAAAATAGAAACTTGGCACAAGAAGCACTGGATACTTTGGTTTCAGTGTTGTGGGACAAAAAAATAACACCGGTGCTATCAATATCATTACTAAAGCTTTTCAACAGAGAAGGTATAAATCAGCAAAAGTTACACTCTTTAGCCCTCAGATCTATCGACCATTATCTATCGAAAAGAAACGTTATATATGCCATCGATCAAACAAATCTCAACGCCATTAAATGTTACTTGCAAGAGTCAATCTCCACGGCACAAACACCACAAGAACTATCGTATTATCTGGAGCTGTGTCAGGACAAAGATGTCCTAGTTGAGGAGGAGACTCTGATACTAACAAAGACAATACAGTACTTGTTGAATAACGAAGGATATAAGCTAAAAAATGAAAAATCTTTGAATCTGTTTTTAGATTCATTGATCAGAAATGACAAGGTTTCATTTGACGAAAGGAAAATTTCTGGAAACATTTTAATCAAACCGTTGGCTGGAAATGTTGAAACAGAAATAAGTTGGGACGTTTTCCGTGAAGCACAGCTATCTGAGAAAACACAAAATTTACTATTAACAAACCAGGATATCGTTGATGAGGAGACATATAATAGCATAATAAAATCACTTGCATTTTCTGACCAGGCCCAATCCTCTTTCCAGAATGCTTTACATAATGTTGATCAGTTTTTCTCTGAACATTTTGAGGATATTGAAAGAACAATCAAATCTTATACATACTTGATAGAAAGAGGTGTTAGACTGAAAGATATTTCGTCTTTGAAAAGCACATTTGAAAACTCGTTGAAAGACGGTATTGAATGGGATGTATCTCCTCAACCACTTTATGAATTCTTCTATATCCTCGCTACAGAACCAAATGCAGATGTCAAAGACGTTTTCCAGTGGTATAAGAAAATCAAAGTGTTTGTGAAATTTCTGGATTCGAAATCATACAACTCTTTAGTGCAGCTGATGTTGAAAAACGTATTCATTGGTGATGTTGTGACCTCCTTTACAGAAGAACTACCACCGCTGGAAAAAGATACCAAGTTCAGTGTGTCTCAATACCCAGAGCTGTTTGAATCACTTTACACTTGGTTATTGGAATACAAAGCCGATGCAGAAGTTTCGTGGCAATTGTTTTTGGAAATGCAAAAATATTTCCATTTCCCATTTGAAACTTATCTACCAATAATGAAGAAATTCGCTGAGCTAGGAAGACCAGATGCATCATTCTTAGTATTTCAAACTATGAAAAAAATCCATAAAACAACTGGATCTATACCTCCACCAACTCCAGAAATATATTCATACTTATTTAAAATTTTCGGTGAAGAACTGTATGAAGATGGTGTCAAAGATTTACACATGCTAATGAAACTCGATATGGGACTAAACACCAATATCGATGTTATGAACTCATTGTTGGGTGCATACTGTAATTTACAAGAATTTTTTAAAACTCATGAAATTTTTGATTCAATCACGTCAATGCCTAGAGATAGAGGGCTAAACCATGAAACTTTAACAATAATGCTGAAAATCAATACATATGTCTCCTTGAGTCATGTTCAAACATTTTGGAATAACATTTACGAATACGATATGTTACCAAATGAAGATAACTATAAGCAATATATCATCGCACATTGCTATCATGAGCAATATGATCAAGCATTGACAATAGCTTCGAGTATGCATGAATATGATCTCTTGGTGTCACCGGAAATCATCGAAAGCTTGTATACATGGACTAAAGGTGATGATGCCAAATTGAAAGTTGAAGAGTGGGCAGAAAGTAAGCACAAGTTGTTATGGAATAGTATTAAGAAGAAAGTGAAAACTATTGAAGGCAATAAAAGCGAAAAAGAGGATGAAGATATAGAAACGAGACTTCTTCGTGAAAGCTCTATTTAGAAATAACTCCTGATTGTTCAGTAAATTGTTCATCACACTGTTCCATCGTAATCATATTTATTATATTTATTATATTTATTCATAAGAATATACATTTCATTAATCATGATGAATTTTTTTTCAAAGCTCCCAATTTTGTACTGTTCACTTTTGTTGCAAACCTCAAAGAGTTTATAGTTTCATTGAAATGCTTATTAAATGGTGAAATATTTACAAACATTAACGTTTTAGAATTCCCACTTAAAGAAAATTGTAACAAATAAGTTAGTTTGGAATTTCTGAATGGGATATGCTTTCGAGATTCTTTTGAATCACCCAATGCATATATAACATCACCAAGACAACTCAAACTCTTGTTTATGGATTGAGTTTCTTTCAATCTATCACCACTTGCTTGAGAATGTGATAATCTTTCGGAGCCCGCTAAATCGATCAAGTTCAATATACCTTGAACTTTTTCATTTTTAGCCTTATTTTCACCTTGTATTTTAATTGTGAAGACACTATGTGATCTTGAAGATCTTTCATTTGCCTTTGTCGATGCTATGGAACGATTTTTCAATGCTCTGTTTAGCACATCATTAACCATTGATGGATTGGTTAGTTCAATGGATGTTAAATCAGTAACTGTTGTGGTTTGATCGTTCAAGTTGTGTCTAATCTCTAATTTAGATTTATCAATATTTTTCGGATTGCCCAATAAGTCATTTATGTTTTCATTATAAATTTCTAGGAATTCCCCATAAATTCTATACTCCCAACCATGACTTTTCAACTTATCAGCTGTTTCGAAAATTTGATCAACAGCTTTTGGAATCATACCATCTTCATTGGACATTGTGTAAGTTTTACCTGACCCTGTTTGACCATATGCGAATATACAAACGTTAAACCCATCAAGGGCACTTTGTACCAATTGTGAAATTTCTTCAAATATCTCTTGATTGTTTGAATCCATTTGGAAAACTCTGTCAAATTGAAAATTATATTTTTTAGATTGAGATATTGTATTATTATACCCGCTGCTACTGGTTGGCTTTGGATCTTTTAATGCAATTTCTTGTTCTTCTTCATCATTGTCGGGGACTTGTATCTCTAGCATATCATCAGCTTCTGTTTCCAATGGGGGTCTAACACGGCAAAAAACTCGTATGTTACCTTTAAGTTCTTGCATTCGATCATGCAATTTCCTCCTTATAACCTCCTCTTTGATCAATTGTGCATCAAATATCTGTTTCTGTTGTATTTTCCATTCCGTATCCTTTTCAGTTTCTTTAATTTTGGCCTTCTTGTCAAGAAGCGATTGTTGCAAAGATTTCACCTGCTTTTGTAGATCTTTGAAATGCTTCTCAGCCTCATCGGTCAATTTTTTACTCTGAACAAATTTATCAGAGTATTCTTGATGTGATTTACTTTCCTCTTCAAGTTGTTGTTCAGCTGATTCAATGTCATTTTCCAGTTGTTTTTGTTTTTCATCAAGTTCCTGACAGTCTTTTTCCAAGGATTTTTTCGTTTCCTCCATATAGTCTTTCAGTTTTGCTTGCTCCTCATCATACTGTTTTCTTAGTGTTTGTAGATCATTTTGGAAATTTATTTCGTTGTTTTGTATAGATTTGTTCAAATTTGCAATTTTTTCGAGTGCTTGACTTTTTTCATGCTGAATTTGAGACACTTTCATCTTGATCACTCTTTCAATTTCGTTTTTATATTGTTTCTCAATCTCATATAGATACTCTTCATTCTCAACCTTTTCCTGTTTGAGTTTTAGCTCGTAACTTCTTTCCATGTCATCAGCAACTTCTTCCTTCTTGTGATGCAAGTTCTCCAAGGCATTGTTTTTAATTCTTAAAGATTTGTTTAAGGAGGATAATTTATCTTCCAAAGATTGATTATCAAACTCAATCTGTTGCATTGAAGTTTTCAAGGAGAGTATAGAGTTGGTTAAATTTGCCAATTCTTTCTCCTTTAGTTCAACTTGATACCTCATATTTTCCAATTCCTTCTTCGAGTATGGATTTGTCAATTTCCCAAAGCTCAACCCGGTTGGTTTAGCCAGCGTTCTTTTTCTTTCCACAGTTGCAGTAGCAGAAGTGGGTATTGGCTCAGTTCCATGTTTTCCAGTGGAGGGAGGTGTACTTGATTTAGATCTTATACGTGTAGGACTTATAGGTGATCTATAACCATCTTGTGTAATATGTGATGTTTCCTTTGAAGGAGTGCTATTCGGTCTCGGTATATTCGATGGCTTAGGTATGCTTGAAGCCCTTTTCTGTTGAGTGGGCCCAGGTGTTGGTTTATTACTTGAAACTTCACTCAAGCTCATTCTTTCTGTCAGTTCTGATTGTACAATCTGTGGAGGCCCAAGACACTGTTGCCCATTTTCCTTATTAAAATCACTCATAACACCCTTTTGAAATTCTGAAGCATCAAGACCCAGCAATTAAATATCACACCGCCTTACTTTCAAACCTTCCAGTCTCCTTGCAACAAGCACTAAATGTGATATAAAACAATATATACAAATGATTCAGTTTATTGTTTCAGAAATGTAAACAAAAAGACCGCGTGAATTCCGACTCAAAAGAAAACATTTTCGCGAATATTTTTGAGATCCGACCTGCATTAACCTCATCTCAAAAAAAAAAATTTAAAGTGCCATAATACTTAGATAAAAGGAATAGAGGGACCAGAGATAATTAGACACGATTGAAGATGTCAAAGAAGAGAGTTTCTGTACAGCTACCTGCTAAGAGTGCTAAGCTATCAGAGAGCAGAAATAAGAAGCAAAAGACTGTCGATGGTGAGTGAGATATTGAGCTAATTATGCTTATGGAGATGATCTTATACTAAGACTTATATAGAACCATTATCAGAATCAGAATCAGAAATCAGTGAAGCAGATGATAACTCCAGTATAGGATCAGATGCAGATGTTGATGCTGAGGACGACGAAATAGATCTCGATGGAGAAGTCAGTAGCGAAGATGAAGACGATGAGAATGATAGCGAACTAGATGATGATGATGATGAGAATATTCCACAATTGAAGAAAAGAAAGAAGAACAGAGATGATGGTTCAGAATCTTTTGCCACCGCGGTTAATGCGATCTTGGGATCCAAGCTGAAAGCATACGACAGAAAAGATCCAATTTTTGCAAGATCTAAACAAACGTTGAAGAAAGCTGAAAGTGAGAAATTAGAGGCTAAAGCACGTAGAGAATTATTAGCCGAAAAGAAAAAAATATATGACCAGGATAGAGTCAAAGATCTGCTGCCAAAGGAAGATGCTACAGCAAGACGGGTGATTGAACATGAAAGAAAATTGAGAAAAATTGCGCAAAGAGGTGTTGTTAGATTGTTTAATGTTGTTATGTCAACTCAAAACAGAACTTCAACTGAAGTCAATAAAACTAAAGTCTTGGGTCAAGATCAAAAGGAAAAACTTATATCTGAAATATCGAAAGAGAAATTTTTTGATTTAGTCAAAGCTGCTGGTGATTCATAACTCAATTATGGTTATAGTGTTAGGTTTGGTTCATGTTGTATATTAGATGAAAATATTATGTACTTGTACTGTTGAAAGTAAATGTATACAATAGTAGAAAGAATATAGTAACAATCTACCATTCAGCTGTTGATACTGTTGCAAAAACATTAAATGTTTGTAGGATGTAAAACGAGCAAAAAAAAATAATAATGAAGGATGCGAGGTTCGAACTCGCGCGGACAAACGTCCAGTAGATCTTAAGTCTACCGCCTTAGACCACTCGGCCAACCCTCCTAAAGGATGTCGATTGGAGGCCACTGAAACACCAGACTTTCTTAGCATAAAAGAAAAGTTGAAAAAGCTCAAATTGCATAATTTTTAGCTGAATTTGGTACCAATATGAAACTCAAAAGCTGAGTAGCACAATGGTGTAACTCAGTGTCCAATATGAGATGTACATTGCAACCTAGAGGCTGTTTTGTGTCTTATGTGCCTTTTTCTTCATAGAAAAAAAAATTTGGTTAAAAATTCCGAAAACCAAAAAAAACCACCACAACTTGAAACATAAACAAATCTTTTAGAGTAAAGTCAATTGAACTTAACCAAAATCCAGATCAATTGAGTCTAGCCATATAATAATCGTTTGAGAGATTTACTTCAATAATGTCGTCTGCAACTCCAGAGTCACCTGTTTCCAAAAATAATGAACCGACCGGGGATGTCTCTGTTGCTAATGAACAACAAACCCATTATGAGTCCTCGAACAAAGAACAATCAGTACCACCAAATGAAGATATTCAAGTTGAAGAGACTGGTGCTGAAACCGATTCTGGTGTCCCTGCTGAAGTAACTTCGGTCTCAATAGATGATTCAAAACCATTAACAAAATTTGAAGAATCCTTACAATTACGTGATAAAATGGAATCGTTGATTAGAAGGACTGTTCAGACTAAAAAAAGATGTGATAAGCTGGATCATGATAACAAGTATTTGCAAGAATACGTTGGTAACTTAATGAATAGCGGGGACTTTCTGAGTAAAAGAGTTTAAAGCATGAATGAGTACACAGCAGTTGTTTGTGCAACTTTAATCCAAAAGTTGGCACTACACATCTGAAAAAGACTGTTGAATTTGCAAATCTGTGTGAAGATGATACATTGTCACTTCAGTTTGGTTTGTAAGGTTTCAGCTGTCTTTCTCTTGGTTCATCTTCTGCTATATGTCTTGAAGTCTTTTTGTCTTGAAGGCTTTTTGTGTAAATTATCGAATAACCACAAAAATGGAAACAAAGAATTGCTTGAAAAAAAAACCATAAATAGGGTCTCAAGGTGCCTCAAAATTAATCTCTTGATGATAGAATACTGGAACTAAGATTGTTGCTTCAAAATCATGTCACAATTTCAAGATACAGAGAATGTTGATCCTAGACACGGTGCCAACCAAGGACACGCGAAACGACAACCAACTTTGGAAAACTATACAGCTTCAATTATTGAAAGACAAAATCAACAGCCGATCCAATGGAAAAGTTCTGATGCGTCCAGTGTGAAAACCAATGGAAATCAAAAACTCGATTTTACAGAAGCTAGGATTCCAGTTATTGATTCCATGGATTCAAAAGGTATTCAATTATCCGTTAAAAATGTATTGAAACATGGATCTAATGAATTTAAAGTTGGTGTGTTGAAGCAAAATCAAAATTCATTCGAACCTCAGCAAAAGCCAGTTGTTATTGCAGATTCTAATAACGTATCAATTTTACCAAATTCACCTCTTGATTCAATATATCAGCTCAATACATCAACAGTGAAAGATGCTAGTCAACAGAGTTTTAAGAGCGTCGATGGTTTACCACTAGAAGTACGTGCTAAAAGCTACGATGAGAATGATCGAAATTTACAAACTAAGCTTGATACACCAAAATTTACGCCAAATAGCACACCATTTGTAAAACTCACCAATCAAAAAAGCTTTGTTGAGCCTGATTATGACGATGATGATGAATACTATGAAGATGTTTGCGATCCAAGGATTTCTTATTTAAGACCTCATAAACCGTTTGTTGATGTGGTTCCATTGATGTTGGGCCAACCTTTAGCACCAAACGGTACCCCATTAGATTTATCATCTGTTCCAAAATTACAATCAGCGCCTCCATTTTTTGGGTTTGAAGAGTCAAATGTTGAAATTACCGATGATGAATTAAAATTGTATGAAGTATTGAAATTTGAAATGAGTTTCCCCATTTATCCAATTAATTGGAAAGGTGAACAAAGTGGTGCACCTTATGATCAACAGGAAGATTTTGAGTTTCAAATTGAAGATACAGGTAAATCATCGAAAACTTCAACCCCAGGTGGTGGGAAGAATTCAAATTGGTTTGGTGAAGTTTTCCAAAAAATATTTAAATTGGGACCATTTTCGAGTGAATCAAAATTTTATGAAAAATATCCATGGGCCAAAATCTTTCACAATATTGATCACAGAGGTGATCATAGTGTCCTGGGTGATATTGAGCAAAACCTTACTAAAGACCATTCGCCACAAGAGGATTATAATACTGATATGTATCCTGCAAGATCTACGCTTTCATCATTAGATGAGTTTGCTGAAAATTATGAACATTTGAGAAAGCAAAAACACATTTTTGTTCCAGCAGCATGAAGAGGGCTAATGAGAATGACAATTTATAGAATTTAATCAATGATATTTCATCAAACTGTTGATATTGTAAGCATTTGATCTATTCTATATGAATAAAAGTAGAGTTTAAATAGGATATAAGTGCCTATAGTAGCTGCTACTCGGCAATGAAAGAATGAACAAAAAGGAGATAAGTACCAAACCTAAAGAAGAATCCCTTCAGGGATTCCACCTCACTGCTGCACTCCCTCCATGCTTTGGTCTGCTTTCAATGAAGTTTGATGTGATCCTCAAATTACCGTCGCATAATCGCGACTTGCTAACTCCAGAAATTCACAGGATGCTGAAAAGCAGATGAGACGTTATTTGACATATTAGTAATAAGAGTTGATCAACTGTAGAGGACCAATCTGTCTGGTTATAAATCGCAGTATAGACTGAAGTATGGCTCCTGAGTCAAGATCTATAGCGTGTACTTTTTGCAGGAAAAGGAAACGGAAATGTGATGGTGGTAGTCCCTGTGGAATATGTCGCCGTTATAACAAAAATGAACAGTGTGAGTATCCAGCTGATAAAGATAGAAGAAAGTGGAAGTATGATTCCACTTATGTTGATTACTTGGAACTGAAATCTGATTTTATGCAACAGCTTGCCAATGATCTAATACGAAGTGATCCTGCGAAAGCAAGATCAATAAACTCTGACTTTATGGAGAAACTAAACGCCATACCGAAGGCAGCTCATGCGAACACTTCTGCTGAAACTTTACTGAGAGGACTTGCTGATGAGAATGCTATTGATGAACTGGTCTCGACGACTTGGAGGGTCAGGCAAGATGGGAGTGGTCATACTGAATTTTATGGTCCTATTAGTGGTAGACAACAAGTTATCGAGAATGAAGATCAGTTGGAAAATATAAGGCCAAATAAAAATATTGATTTTGTTCAACCGAGTCCAGAATTTCGAAGACTTCTGCTAAATATATTCAAAGAAAGCTTTGCACAGTTTTTCTATACATCCTGGTTGAATATTGAAGAGATCGTTCAATGGGAGTATCCGTCAAATGATATATCAAAGCAATTTTTGCAATGTGCCATTTTCACTTATAGCTCCCTATTCACATCACATAAGGATTTATCCTTCACTTTCCTGCAAGAAGCGGAAATGCTTTGTATCAAGGCTTCTAGAAATGTCAATCATTATGTATTGCAAGGGCTGTTGATCTTATCATGTTTCGAATTAGGTATGTCCTTAGATTCGAACTCGTGGGTACTGAATGCAATGAGCTCAGCATTCACACAGTATTTAAGACTTCACCTCGAAGACACTGCTAAAAATAATGACTGTGATAACCCTTCAGCCTTGGTTTCGTTATCACCTGAAAAATCTGCACTATTCTGGTCAGTGATTTTACAGGATCGTATAATAACAAGCGTTTTAGGACGTGGTTGCCGTATCCAATATTTCAGGATCAAGACTCCGTTCTATACCCCAGTGATACAGAATAGGTCGAGCGACAGCTACCTAGCGGAATTGTCTTTTGCATATCATTCACAGTTATGGTACATACATGATAGATCTATTGGTCAAATATATTCGTTCAAAGCTGATTATTTACATAATTCACATAGATCGGTATTGATGAACCAAGGCATTGATGCTCTGGAATCACTGAAGAACTCTTTTCCTGGGGATTTGGAACTTAAAGATGACACAACTGAATCAAAAGTTTTGATTGTTCATTTGTCATACTCTGTTGTATATCTATTATTACATCGTGCATACTTGAATCAAATTCCTTTGAAAGTTATTCAAGTCACAATCGAACGCTGCGCAATTGCTGCGAATATCATACAAAGGCTCACTTCAACATCCAATGGTATTGATATTCCATATTTTATGTCATATTTAATTCTGACATGCGCCACATTTGACCTATTTCTACTATCAAACAAAGACAATTCCTTGAAAGCAGCGTCTTTGTCAAGAATCTCAATATATATCAACTCATTACTTACGTTTGGTAAAATCTGGAGGCGTGGAAATAAAGACATTCAAGTCCTTTCTTCATTAGCTATACGATGGAACCTACATATACCTGAACTGGAAAGAGCAATGTTAACTGTTCAAAATACTGACAAGGCTTATGTCGACGAGTCTTTTGATTATGGTTATGTTAATGAAGATTGCAACGTACATGCTGATCATTTCTACAATCAGTTCAAAGCTGATCTATAATTGATCTATATTCATACACAATTTACATTGCATTTCGAACTATTTCTCAAAAAAAATCCTCAGCAAGTGGTTCTATATTATTTGGACTACTCGAATAACCTTCTCCTTGTTTATGATGTACTTGGGTGGTAGCCTGTGACTGAAAGAAGTCAAATTGTTGATACTGTTGTTGAAATTGCTGTGGTATTTGAGGGTATAATGGTGTTTGAGGGCTTGGTGATGTCATTTGTGGGAAAATGTTTGAAACGTTAGATTGTGCTGGTGGTGGTGCTGGGGGAGGTGAAATCTGTTGGACAAATGGGTTTAGTTCATTATATGAAAATTGAGCGTCAAAAGGCTGTAATGAGTTGAGATCTTGTGGCGATGGATCTTGTGACATTGTGAAAGGGTTGGATATGGAGGCTTGGTTGGGATATGATTGTTCCAAAAACGGTACATTAACGTCATTATTGATATCTTCCAAAGCATTTTTGACGGAATCGGACAATGTGTAATCAAATGTATTGGTTTCATCTTTTATATATTGATATTTTTCTAGATTGTATTTGGCAGATAACTGTGATAAATGATTCAATTTGTATGTAGCATTGGGCCAATTAGATGATAATTTTTTTAACAGTTCGACACAATCTTGATATAGACCCACAACGTTTGTACTTGATTTCAACTGGGAAAAACTCTTTGAATGACCAGAGATAATCGTGAAAAGCAAAACTAATGCCACTGTGTGAACCGAGTTGGCCAAGGTATAAGGTAGTTTATCAGTTGTGAAGAGATTTTCATTCTTCACTAATATACTAACAATATTTGATGCCTTTATCGCACTTTCCACAGTTGCCTTCTTTGTGATATGTGGAATATCTTTGATGAAGATCTTGTTGAGTTGTAAAACAACAACTTGATAGTTAAAGTTGAACATCAGTATAAATAAATTTTCATTATTCCTATCAAAGGATTTTCTCAAATCAAGCGAAGTTAATCTTAATTGAAGAGGTAACGAGTCCATTAATTCTTTCAAAGTTTTCAATGCCATAACAAGTACTTTTTCTCTATTATTTGTATCTCCAATATCAAAATTTATGGAGAATATTTGATCGGTATAACGATCGTAAATATACAACAATCTCGAAAGATACCCAAAGCATAGATCTGCAGCGTGGATATTTGATTCATGGGTGGTTTCGATCTTGTAAAAAGGTGATATAATCCTTTTGAAATGAATAACACATGGAACTTGTACCAAAGATGTTATTATCCGATCTTGTGAACAGACGGCCCAAAGTATTGATTGATTCAAAGGTGAAGTTTTCGGTGCGTAGTTCATGTTTTCTTCATCGTCATAAGAGATGTGTAGACCCAAATGCTGCGTGAGCGAGCACGCCATTGAATTCATGACGTATGACTGATGAAGATTTCCTTGACCCAGTTCGTAGCACGATAACAAATAAAGACTAAGCACAATATAGATGTCCACTTTGGATTTACATGTTATACTCATCAAATTATCGCGAGCCATAGCTATAAAGAACTTTTCGTGTTGCCTTTGGTGCAAATGTGTTGAATATATCGATGCTGTCCCAAATACCACAGTTTGGAATAAGTGAAGTGTTGGATTTGTTGCATAGTTATAATTTTGAGATCGAAGAGTGGGAATCATATACTTCAAAGCCATGGAATGTATGGCGAAATTTTCTTCAAAAAGATCTATAAGCATATCTGCAAACTGATGATCTCTGAATACCAAAAGAGAACCTATTATTGATACTGGTGTAGACGTCGACGTTACCACATCTGGGGTCTTGTTTAGTAAATCTTGAAGTTCAGTAGTATACTGTGTCGAAGATTTTCCCTGTGACGGTTCCAGACCTTCGTCCAGCTTTAAATTTTCTGTGGCAGAAAGTAGATCATTAATGAAGTCTTCATCGCCAACATCCAGCTTGTTATCCTTGGCTTTTTGGGGTATCATCATATCCTCATCAGACTCATGTTTAGACAAGTCTTTCAGCCTTTCAGACATCAACTCTTCGAGCTCTGGATCATTCTTGACAAACTCTTTGATAAATTTTTCTATTGTGTTGACTTTTACCTCTAGGAAGTCAACATAATCAGTATGGTATTTGCGTCTTCTTCTATCACTAGTTGATTGATATACACAGTTTTGTTTAAACTTGATGCAATTTGCGCATGGAGTTTTCCCATTACACTTTCTCTTTTTCTCACGACAATGAACACAAGAGCTTTGACCAGCCCTAGGCTCCGTTCTGTCATCCATTATCAGTCTAGCCTCTTCAAACCTCTTTAATAAACAGCTCTAAATACTGATTTGGGAAGCGTACTAGAAATCACTTCGGTCTTGATTATATATTCAACTGGTTAAAACCGAAACCGATAACAATGTCAGTGCGCGAAAAAACCTAGTCATGTGACTTTACTGGAAACCAACCAAACCAAGTTCATGGCAAAGAGCAGAAGTAACTCTCGCTCAAATGATACCAGAGCCCATACAGTGAGCATACTGCAACTCTGCACCCATATCCTCATAATACTATCAACACACTCTCCAACGAGATGGTCGTGATCACTGTGGAAAGCGCATTTCTCACTTATCTAAGGAATCGTGCCCTGACCAATCGTATAATCAAAATTTCAAAAAGTAGAAATCTTTCACATGACACTTTGTGTATCTTTCCAGCGTCAACGAAGGGTAAAGCTCAGAGCATAGAGGCAAAGTTTATTATCTTCATCAGTTGTGAGGATGAGGAGGTTCTATGGTGCAGTAGGTATTTGATCCGGTGTGGTTTTTTTCTTATGGTACGAAGCGACATACTAATGCATTATTTAGGTTGGTGCATTGCTCGGAATATCAGTGTTTAGGAAAGTTTACAATGAGCTAATATTCATAACCAATGGTGATTTGACAAATAAGTTTAACCTTATAACGGTATCGCAGTGCTTCACATGGAGGTTCTTTGTGAACTTTGGAGTCTTGAATTTTCTGTTGATCTTCACATTATTGATCCCTAGTATTTGCCGTTGGATCATATTTGGTAATTTGAACCAGTACGAAATTAATAGCGTGAAGGAAAAGTTCAACTATACTCTTTTTGAGTTCATTATGGGTCTGTTGGTGCTGAGGAATGTCGAAGGTACAAGTGTTGGGTTTGTACAACTGGCAAAATATGCAGGGATCTTCGTCTGTGTTGTCTTGATAAAGAGTTTCCATTACCTAAGTGTTATAAGAGTGAAAAGTTTTATAAACAATCAAATGGTGGATAACAGAGGATGTAATACGATCAAGCATGGCATTAAACTAGGAATGGGTATGTTGTTGCTTGCCCTAGTGGATTCACTGCTGATCTATAAGTTCACCACAGGTGAATATAATACGCTTTCAGTTATCTTTGGATTTGAGCTTTTAAATATTGCGCCATTGATTTTACTAAGTGGATTACAATTCACTCTAGCTTTTTTCCCAATAAAGTCAGGCTACCAGGGGAAATTCATAATCAAATCAAAAGTCATATTGGAGTTTTTAATGAATTTGACAAGATTTTCAATGTTTATGATTTATACTTGGTTCTTCAACTACTATTTCACAATACCCATTCATATTATCCCCTCGAGTTACCAATGCTTGAGAATTTTGTTGCATAAGACAAAGAGTTTAATCGCGTACAAGAGAAATGAGATTAGTTTTAAAAAGTTCGATGCAATGTTAACGAAGCTGAACGCAAACGCAACGCTAGACTTATCAAAATCTCGTTGCTTTTGCCTTGAAGAGTTTGAGTTGAATGATGATTTAAGAGTTCTTGACTGTGGTCACGCATTCCACTTTGAATGTTTAAAATGGTGGTTTATCAAATCAAGAAGCTGTCCTGTATGTAGGGACGAAGTGAATTTAAACAAAAAGGAAGACTGATATCATATAGATTGTTCTTTCTCATTTTTATTAACGAGGTTTATGACGGCGTTGTTTTTTTGTGTTTTTTGATTACAGGAGTTTTTACTGGGGTTGCTTACAATATAATACATAATAATAGTCAAAAAAAAATAAATTGCATATATTTGAAACTCTTGAGAGTTGTAAGAAATGAATGACGATCCAGCGTACATGAAAGAAATACTAAACTAAATAATAAATATAAATACTGGAAACTCTTTTTTTTTTTTTTAAGAGAGTCTTTTCTCTTCATCACTTGTTTGACTGTCAACTCGTGATTCAACATAATTTGCATTTTCCTTTTCATTCATTTCAATTTCTCTTAATCTTTCAGCTTGGTTAACTTTTGATTCTTCTTGGATTTCTCTAAGAACCAATTTATGAGCTCTCCAAGCTTTATAAGAGAACAAACGATCCATATATTCCAAACTAATACCTCTAGTTTCTGGCATCAAGAAATAAACAAAAGGAATAGTTATAACAGCCCATGCTGCAAAGAAAAAGAAAATACCATACGACATACTGGCAATCATGTTTGTTGTGAATCTAGTCATTAAAAAGACACTTAGCCATAAGAACATCGAATTGATAACTTGGAAAAATCCTCTTATTGTAGTGTCACAAGCTTCTGCACTGAAAATGTATGGTGTACCACTTAGTGAAACGATGAAAAAGAAAGTCCAAATATATAGCATACCCAATGCTGCTTTGGCAGCAGGTCCCCCACTACTATATTTAACATACCCTCCAATATAGAAGAAACATATAGCACATATAGGTGCACAAGCTAAAACCGTTGTTCTTCTACCGTACTGTTCCACTATGAACAGTGACCAGAAAAAAGTTGCCACTAATTTCACCACACCAAACATACCAGTGGAAAACAATGAAGCATTTGTACCTTTCACACCAATTTGTGAGAAAAAAGTTGGTGAAAAATAATTGATTGATTGAATTCCATATAAATTTTGTAAACAGTATAATGAGCAGCTGATGAATAATCTTTTCAAAAGATTTTTAGATCTAATGATTTTCCAAAATGGATCCCAGAACCCTAGCCCCACATATTGTCTTTGGTAGTCCAATTCAGATTTGATATTTGAAACTTCCCACTTGATGTATTCGTGATCAACGTCCAAGTTTCTCATCCAAGTTAAGTTTGCCATTGCTTCTTCTGGACGATCTTGACTGAATAACCAACGTGGAGATTCTTTTAAATAGAAAACTCCAATAAGATATAATCCAGCAGGGATTAACTGTATACTAAATGGGATGAACCATTGCTTTTTGGAAGAAGGTATAGTGGAATCGACCCCATAAGAGATGAAAAACCCAACAGTATCACCTATTCTCCAACCAATTTCGTACATGGAGGAGATACGACCTCTTATAGGTCCTGGAGAACACTCTGCAAGGTAAACTGGTACAATGGCAGTTGAAGCTCCAACACCAATTCCCGCTAAAGTTCTTCCAACGTACATAGGACCCAAACCTCTTTCCTTGGAACTTATAAGCATAACGACAGCACCAATGGCCATAACTATTGAAGATCCAATTAGGCCAATTTTACGACCATACTTAAAAGTCAAAGGGTATGAAAAAATTGAACCAAAGAAGCAACCAGCATGGAAGACTGAAACTATATTACTAACGATAAATGATGAATGAGATTTTGTCATTTGATCCAATCCGAAATCTCTACGGAATGAATCAAGAGCAACAGATCCTCCAATGAAACCAGAATCATAACCAATTTCTAAACTTGAAAGACCCAAGATCAGTCCAAACACATATACTCTCCAGTTGTAAACCTCTTTTGGTGTGGGTCTATCCTCTGTTATCTCCAAAGGGTTTGATATGAGCTTCATTCTCAGCAAGATATGTATGTGTGTATTATCAAGTAACTAAACCCTTACTCTTCTTCTTATTATTATTTATTTATCAACAAATTCTCAACCCTTATATACTAACCTTGTTACCAGTTATGAGCTTTTCCCCCAGATTTTAAAAAAATTTAGTTGACTGACTACTTCAAGGATTTTATCCTTACCCATATAGCAAATAATGAAATGGCTGAATATTAACGCTATGCGTCGGTGCAATTATGGCCCAGAATCAGACCTCAAAAACAGCAAATCGAATAATAAGCCGAAGGTAAACAATAGATTTCAAAACGATATACAGTACCAACAATAGCAGTGAATTCAAAATGAGTCAAATACAGTTTTTGCCATCTTTTTTTACTCAGTTTCAACTTCATTTGGCATTGTTCAGTTTTGTGGAGTAGAACAAAGCAGTGTATGCTGCTTTCGGAAATCGGAGACGTGTGACTCTGGCGAAGGATTGGCATTTCAAATTCGGGCTAACTCAAGACTATAATGTATTGTTAGATGGTTTGCAATAGGTACGTGACGGTATATATATTATAGATCATTGGGTTAAGTACATTGTCGTCTTTGAATGGGGGAATTCACTCTGTTTTCTATGGTTTTACCCATTTTAACCAATTTGATGTCAAATTGTTGTTTCCCAAAATGGACAATTTCCCCATTGGGGTAATACCCACTTTTATACGCGCTTTGTAGAAACAGAAACGAAAACATTTGCAAAGCACATAAACAATAACAATAACATCTGATGGCCCAATAGGAGATATCAACCTGTGTGTGTGCTTTTTTTTGGCTTTGGCTTTGGCTTTCATATATCGAATCATCGTGGATAGTGTTTATTTCTGGTGGTGCTGGGCTTAGATGAACTATCTCACTACGAACTTTGGCGAGGATCAACAACACAATTTTACGGCTCCTTTCCCACTGCTGGGGCTGCCCCTCGAGATCTTGTATAAGATTATAGTGTTTTTAGACTTCCCTGATTTGATAAACTTGTCGAAAACATGTCTTTATTTGGAAAGGATAGCAAATGACAGATTCATCTATAGCTCAAGACTTATCTATACAAGGGATCGAATCGGTATATCTATTCAGAATCGTCCAACTATTGATGAATTATACTCACACCATATCATGCCCGTGAAGAATACACCTTTTTTCAATCCAAACCAAATGTATCTTGTTTCAATGTTGACGAGGTCTATCGTTAAAGACAACCTAAAGAAAAATTTACAAAGGAGACCAAGTTTCGATGAGTTGAAAGAGAAGAATATCTTAAAGACAAACTCAAATGAATTCATTCAATCTAAAATTAAAGAGTTTAAAAAGCAAAATCTTTCAAATATCTTGTCAGTCTATGTGAATTCATACAAGTTCCAACAGAAACAGTCTACAACTGAAGAAGAATATAAATCTTTACTCAACAAATTCTATACTTCTTTGAAAAGTATAAATCCAGCGGTTTCTAAATCATCGACTGAAGAAGACTTTGAGGGTTCCACTTCCAGTGCAGAACAGACAACTGCAACGAAGTTCTTGAACCATATTGAAAAGACCAATCAGCAATCGATAAATCGTTCAGTATCTCAAGACTCAAAAGTGTTCTCTAAGAAACAGTATTTTGAAAACCTGATGAATTCAAATAACGAACAGCCCGTTCAAAGACCAAAAGAAGAACGGAAACCTTCGAGAACTTTATTGAAAGCGAAAGTTGACCATACAAAAATCAACTATGAAAAAGTTTTTTAAATGGGACAGGGTCGCTAGGGCTTAGGCCTTGATAGTGGATTAAAAGTGCTGAGAGTCCTGATGAATGACACAGGATGCCAATCGGCTTCCTTCCATCAGGCTTCAAATCACTCGAGGCTTTCTCTACAAACTCCGTGATTTGACATGAGCTACTGCCTGTATGCGTTACTGCAGAATAATGACGAAATGATTAAGGATTTTTATATTGGTTTTTTTTTGTTAAAATATTTCAAACTTGTCTAACAACAAAGTTGTGTTTAGGGTTCTTTGCACTCAATATTATAAGTGCATGTAAATAATAATTTCAATTTTAATAAATGAATAATGTAATGATATCAATCCCATATAAGCACATGAAAGAAAAAATTCTCTCCGTCTTTTGAAACGAATCATGTGCATAAAGAATTATTATTTAGAGTTTACCTGTCACTACAATCTTGTGAAGTTAGTAGATGTATAAGGGGTTATTCAAGTCAAGAGCTAACCAGTTTGAAACCTCCGCTTATGGCCCATTTCACCTTCAATACCCTACTTGCCTACTTGCCTACACTTTGAGGCACTTCCAGATACACTTTATATGTTATATCCGGTGACCACTGTTGAGCTAATGTGGGAATCGTAACTCGGTTACGATGTCACACGTAAGAGACATTTAAAGGAACAACGCAAATTAATTATTTGGTGAATGAATTCGAATTGAAATTTTTGTTTGCTTCGTTTATTCTTTCATTATTTTGGCGATTAAGCTAGTGTTGATTCGCTCCTCTGGTATATGCTTGAGTTGTATCCCTCTGAGATACTATACTCATCGTATTTGCTAAAGTATACAGACTCGGGTTAGCCCGCAAAGGGCAACTACTAGCATACAACCACTTCAAGTTGGAAGAAAACAGGCCATAGCACCAGTATAGGTCAACCTCAATGGACAACTCATGCTGAAAAAATTTTTGCATATGAAACATGAAACAGTGGTCTAGATTGTATAACTCAGTGACCAGTTTTTCGTTTCAAATTTGACGGGGTGACTCGCTTTGGTTACGCACTTTACGAACGGTGATATATATTATCAATGCCATTCTATGTCAAGCGGACAAGCTTTACATGGGAGCTATAAGCTATTAATTAACGGACTTCATGTCTATCTAGATTTCATGTTGCAAAATTGAGCTCATCAAGCACAAAGTTATGTTACCGATCGGCCTAAAGTTCCTAATTCTTCGCCGGGCGAAAAAACCGTTAAACGTCAACGGAAAATTTCTTTTTCTTCCGCCCATTGAAAGCTGCTCTGGCCAATATCCGTTATAAGCTCTTATTCCAATGCTTTAGATCTTCGTATAAATAGAATTTGGGGATTGATGTCGGTTGCAAATTAGCCTTCATGATTTCATGTATGGCAACGTTTTCCAAGCAGTTAGTAATTTTTACCCTAAAATGAGTAAGAAGAGGTGAGATTCAATAGAAACGTTAAAGGAACTTTGAAATCTTTTAATAACTTCGTATAATCATATCTGATATGAACTTGTTTTGAAAAAATTTAGTATATCCATAATCTTCCTCAAAATATTCTCTTCAGTATGGTATCAAAAAATCCTGTATTGTCTTTTCTCGAAGTACTTTGCAGATGTATGAATTTCCAGTATAATTTACGAATTATAACAGGACTCATTCATAATGATGACTAAGATACATCACAATTTACAATAGTTCACATATTTAAGTCCCACCAAGCAAGAGAATTGGATGATATATCAGTACGATTTTACTGGAATAGGTAAATTTTATGGAGGGGTATCTAAGACAAGTACTAGTAACTTTTTACGTTTGGTTTATAACTCATATCTTACAGTTTATGTTTTTTTTTCTGCTTCCATTTTACGATCTCAAGTAAAGAGGGAGGTAGTGGGCTTAAATTGAATTAAATGTACCCAAATATGAGATATGATTGATCCTGGAATACACTCTACTTAAACTGAAAGCTTATGGTGCGGGCTGACGCTGGATGTGCTACCACTTCTCTGTTCTACCTTATACTTGGCTCAGATTTGAACAGATTGTTCCGGTGTAGTAGTATCAATCTCAACAAGTTGGGCCAAAAATATCCCAAGATCTTATCACAAGGAATCGGTAATCCAGCCATGTTGAGAGAGCCTCAGCTCATAAATGCACTTACACGGTCTACCCAATTGATATCTAACCATCATCTTATATTCACAAACCATTGATATGTTTCATGCTGGACCAAAAACGCATCGGGATTTCAGTATAAGCATGAATAAAAAAAAAAAAAAAAAAACGTTGGGGCTTTAAACCTCAACCCACTTTGGTCAATATGAATAGAACCACGTCAAGTTTGGGTCATTTCCATGCTATTTCATCTTGTTTGAATCCTTCAGGTCAAGCTGGCTTACACACTTTGTATCAATCCATTTGTTTTGACCAAAAGTGTTTCAAGCTAGTGGTGTCTCGCATTTGAGCGAGATCCATCCAGATATATTGCCTCACAGTGCAGTACAAGCATAAAACAGCACGTAAAGCCACGTAAATATAAGAAAACCCAATAAACAAGTAATTGAAGTCAAGTAGTTAAGAACTGTATTAGTGGTATAATACAGGTTGTACATAAGAGAATTGAAGTGTAATGATGTGTTCAAATTTAAAGTTGTTTTTATTTGGTAATCGGATCCTAATGTTCTTCGATAAAGAGCGAAAGTATAAATGTAAATTTACGAAAAGCATTTGAAAGACCTAGACGTTAAACGTCTCATGTTATGGTTTTACCTAATTTGTTTTCTTGCCAAAATATAGAACCATTTATATTTTCTTAAAAGGGATTATCGTCTTCTGTAGCAAGTATCAAGAGTTACCACGAATCCATTAAGTGACAAATATTAGTCCACCAATAAGCGGAGACCGTGATTTGTCTTTCTAGAGCCAACACAAAAAAAAACCGTTGTAGAACGTACTTATCAAAGATTAACTAGAGCTTTAAGAGTTCAGTCTATGTGAAAAGAAGAACGTTTTATGGTATCAGTTGCAAGCCTATCCGAGTTACCAAAATAGTATAACATTCTGAAAACAAAATGTGGGTCATAAATCCACTTGTGTCCGAGTCTCTGTTAATTTTTCCAGCTTCGGCCAGCCCAATTTAAGCTTGTGAAGAGTAGTATCACCACGGATAACCATTTGCTTAACTCTTATAGCCATTTGCAATGTTTGTATCGAGGATTCAACGAATATATGTGATACAAATCAGATGATAAAAGCGCCAGTGTGCTTTTGAGTGGTCGAGTGGTCCAAGTATCAGTAAAGCTTCTCACCACTTGTTATTGAGGATACCGCAATTCCCACCTACAGTAGCCCGGTAGAACTGTTTAACAATCGTTTGCACGTTTGCATTGAGTTAAAATCTCAGCCATGCTGTTTCAATTTTACCTTCACCTCGCACTAAGACATCAATCAATTGTGAAGAACAAAAGTCGAGAAGAAAAGGTGGTCTGTTTCTATGCTGTCGATCCTTCAATAGAAACCTAAATTCGTTTAATCCGAAGCATGGATTACACGAGCCAAATTCATCGCTTACCTGGGGGGGCTTGGTGGGTTTTCTTTTGGAAAGAAAAAACAAAAGCTGAACGACCTCAGACGCCACCGAGTATTGCCACCTGGGAACCCAACCCAAACAGTTCGTATCACTTGTTTATACTTTGTTAAATTCGATACTTCCTTCGGCCTAAGTTGCGAAGCCTTTTGATGCCCGCGAATTTTCTTTTATGCAAAACGTTGAACAGGAGCAGAAGGGCAAAATGGGGCGACTCAGAATTAGTTTCAAAGTGGGAAGAGATTTGTTAGCAGAAGGTGGAAATGCATAGCAAATCTCATCATAGCAATGAACTCTCGTATTATAGATGAATAGATACCACTCTTCAAAGCCTTTGAGTTGGTACACTGTGTCGAGCTTTTGATGACTTTTCCTGGAAAGTGTTCCGCCGAGTTCAAATCTCGCTAAAAAAGTTGCTAGAATCCTGATAAAGCTAAATAGCGCATCACGTATTTCCCGAGAGCAATTTACTTTTGAGATTCTTGGTAGCGTATAGGTAAAGTATGGATTGAGTTTTCAGCTATGAAAGAGTAATCCACAGGCTAGGTTGTGTAATACGTGGTTGTGAAGTGATTGTGAAGTGGTTATATATATATATATATCCTATACGAGGTGGCGCGCCAGGAACACGAAAGTACACCTGACCATAAGAAGCAAAACAAAAAGTGGTGAAACAAAGCTTCAATTACCGAACCAAATGTATAGCGTCTAATAGGAATATAGAAGCAGAGCGCTTAAAATTGACGTCTGAAGAGCTACTTTGCACTACCCTTATTAGGTACCTGTTATCACTACAAGGATATCAACAGAGTGATATTGATATTGTTATTATTATTACATTATTATTATTATTAAACTTGTATAAACATTATCTATATTTTTCTGTTTAGCAGAATAGCTATAAAGTGGAAAGTTGGTCGTGAAAGTTCATGAGAGATCATCATATCATTTGAGTTATAGTACCGTAAAATTTGTGGAAAGTCATACTGTGATCGCAGCTTGTGGAGCTGTAGTTGTCTCTGTACTATGACTAGTGTTTGAATTTGAACTTGAGGACTTTTTAGTCTTTTTGGTAACATCAACATATCCAGCACAGCATTTTCTGGATTTTTCACAGTTTAAACATGATGGTTTACGTTCATCACATTTAATTCTTCTTTTACGACACGTTAAACAGCCTGTTCTAGTTCTTTTACGTATTTTTTTAGGTTGAACGTTCGAGATATGATGAATAGTATGAGAGGATGGGAAATCTTGTGAAAGACGATTATGCTGATGTGGGATCCCTGTTGAACCATTTGGTAAAGGCATTTGTGCGTGTAGTTGATGGTGTGGATGATGATGATGAGCAACATTTTGTTGTTGTAATTGCAAAGGTTGTGGTTGTTGTAAAACACGCTGCTGTTGCTCATGAAATTGTTGTGCTTGTTGATGTTGAGGTATTGGATGATAGGTAGGTGGTGAAGATGTTGAACTAATTGGTGAGACCAATTCTTGGATTGGAGGTAATCTCAAATTAGCCCCGTTGGAAAGAACAGAATCTGATGACGTTGATCTATGTGGCTTAGCATAGTTTTGTGTATCTAATGGTGATGCTAGAGGTTGATGATAAAAATTAGTTGTAGGTGAACTATATCTATTACCTATAGTAATGTATTGTGGAACAATTTGAGCTGAAGCTGGAGCTGTAATGTATTGGGTTTGTGGTGATGATTGGTAAGAATAATTTGAAGGATTCTCATGGTATTGCTGTGCTGGGATTGAAGTTGCTGCTGAAGCTGGTAAAATTTTGGTATAAACTGGTTTATACTCAAAATAACTATTAGTTGGAGTTATATTATTAGCAACATTATTAGAGTAGACATTTTCTTTGTTTGCACCAAATGATTGGAAACTGGGTAGATGATTTATTCCTGGTAATGTGGTCCCCATTTTGAAGCGAAAAGGATTAATGCTTGTTATATTTGCTTGAAGGTAATAGTGGCTGATGTTATGTGTAGACTTGTAATAAAAGCGTCCCACAATTCGATGATAGAATTTTACCTTAGAGTATTGAAAGAACCGTTTTGATGTTCTGGAAATTTATGGTGATCCTAGAACCTTTATATAAAAATGTAGAATTTTGTGGGTGAGAGAAAAAAAAAAAGATGTCAAAATTAAATTGTAACCTTTATATTCTTCATCTTAGAAAGAAAGGGTTGATGTTCAAAAACAATTCAAATCCCAACTCAAAGTGTAGCAGATGATGCATGCAATCTGTATAATGTATGTAAATGTATCTATAAACTTTTTTACTGCAAGAGTGTTTCAAAAATAAGTTGTGTTGAAAAAAAGAAAGTTTATGCATGATGGCAATCTCACAGTTGGTGTGTCACAATGCAACATAAGGCTCTCAATTACCAAAGTATCTTTTTTAGTACTGCGAACGGCTGCATGAACATTTGCGCGTTTTCAAGAAGAGAGAACTTTACAAAAGAAACTATAAAAAATGATAAGATTGGTTTTCGCAAAAGCTAGATTAACATTTTGCTCCAGATGTGAACAAAATTACAGCTGTTGGTTATGTTGACGCTCAAAGATCTCGACAGATTGTCCCGATTTTCAAAAATAAAATTACGTAAAATACCAAAGTTGGTTAGGCTAGGTCTCTATTAAGAAATGGTTTTGTCTTTTGAATTGATGGGTCGTGCTGGTTTTTGTATGATAAGTGAATAACAAGTCAATGTAGAGAGGAGCCCCAAATCCTACAAGGGAATCAATTCGTAAAGTAGAGTAATGTTAAATCATCACGTTTGAATCTTAATTTTACAAAATTTTCAATAAAACCGTATAAAGTTTAAATGGCTTCGTACATCGGCTGGAGTCGAAACGGGTTTTAATAGGGTCTAAGCAAATTGTATAAATCTTCAATGTATACCAAATAGCATGTGAACCAACTTACACTTTGCTTACTAGCCCAAACTGTACCCTCGAAAAGAAAGCTGGTATAGAGCAAACAAGTGTGCTTGCTTCTTTATCCCAAAGATTAAAATCAAAAAAAAACATTTCGAATAGAGTCTACTTCCGAATTCACAACTCAAAGGTTTAGTAATAACACTTTATAGTTGTTTTTCCTGTTATATTCGAATTAAATTTAATGCCCCATCAACGGAAAAAAGTTTGCATCTTGCGGTGAAAAGTCATCCCGTTGGAGTCATGTATAGCTTGAGGCTCTGATTTAAGCCCTCAAAATAGAAACAAGATGCGTGTTAAGCTATTTTTAATAAAGTTTGTACTTTGAGTTTGAACTCTGATTTAACAGTTGAAGTCAATATAACACAATGTGTAACACAGTGTGTAATACAGTACACGATGGGAACCGCTTATATGTTCTTTTATGAATTTTCACAAATATTTTCTCTCCGGTTTCCCCTTCTCTCAGTATTGATCGGATCGCCTGGCTTCTGGACCACCTTCTGGCCCGTTGAACTGCTGACCACGGTGATTAATGGCTGGAAGCCCAGCGCAAGAAAATTCAGCGCGTCCGTTCTGCCTGTCGTACAAGCTCCGCTCAAAGTTTTCCCGCCTAAAAACTGGATTTTGCCATGAGAAGAGCACGGTCAAGCAAGTCTCGCAAAATAATCTAAATAATTTCTTTAATTACCGACATAACTGAAGTTTGGTTTTAGAGTGTCTCAAAGACTTTTGAAGAACTTTCGATTCACTTTTAAAAGGTGTTTCATGTATTTAGGCAAAATTATTTTGCAAACGCGTAAGATCTCTTTTACTAAAGATACCACCTCTTTGCAATTGGAATAGTGTACTTGAAGTTGTGTTTCAATTTGGCATCTTCGAGTAAACGTCACCAGAAATGGTTCGTAAACTCGCTATAAAGATTGTAAGAAATTTCCATGGTTTTTACATCAAAGATCTATATGAACGATGAATGTGATCAGCTATCGGTATTTTCTACAAAGGTAAGTTATTTTCTTAATACTTTTCTGATTAGCTATAACTCAATGAGGCAAAAACATTTAATTATATCATCTATTTTCTCTTGATAGTGTAACTGAAGATCCTTTTGACGAGGGACAAATTAGTTGGCCGAGTAGTCAAAAGCTAACAAAATCGGGGCTCTTAGCTAAAATACAGTACTAAGCCATCGTTCTCTACTTGAGTGTAACAAACTTTTGTTATGCTTTTGAGCATCGGTAGGGCTATTTCTTCCTTTGAGCAATTTCTAGCCGTTCCATGTTCCAAGTTCTCGTGATGACTCCAAGTCAGTTTCCCCATGAAAAGAGCAAAGTTGTGTATGAATATTACTGATCACTCTATAAATAAGTCCGCAAATAAGTATATATCAAAAAATCAAAAGAAAAAACTCTCAATTAATCCCATGACATACTTTAAGTGAGATTCATCAAACGTGGAGCTTCATTCGTATCCAGTTGCGTAATCTTTAGTAGAAGTTCAATGCTTGGGAAAGTACTCAATAAGTCCTGTTCAAAGAAGCAGATCTTTGTAATTTGAGAAGTGGTGATGGGTTTCAAAATATACAATTTTGGGCAAGTTTAGGTACTACACATGACAGAGTTTTATGTCCTAACGTGAGGTATACCAATATAGTTTTTGGAGATCGTTGTTCTCGATGTTCCATTACTAATAAGTTAGAACCTAATATGACACACCTGGTAAATCAATATGCATCTCAGGTAAATAGTTAAGATTGTAACCGAGATCCCATCTGGAGGCAAGAAACGTCATCATCAGTACAATAATATAATCGTATTCCACGTCTTATAAGTCTTTTGAGCCATAAAAGAAAGAAACAAAAGTTCTGGCTCACCATTGGCGTTGGCACTGTGCATGCTTCTTCACGTTCTTTTATATCTTTATCGTATCTGCTTTTTATGAGCTTAACAAGTTTACGCTCGATATACATGAAATAAGCAGAGATGTATCTTAATTTTTTCTACTCTCGGAGAAAATATGCTGGTTGCTGTATACAGTGCGCTATTTTATGTCTAGATACCTTCGCCATCCTTTCGCTTATTTTGGCGTTTCTGGGTGAATTATATCAACGAGTAACTTCAGCAGGGATGAAGCTTATCCAGGATTAAGGAACAAGGGCCAACAATCCATCGTTTCAGCTACTCGCTTGTTTTCGTATCAAGGCACTAACGCAAACTCTTGAACTTTTCAAGGTTTAATGGTTCTTATAAACTAATTAAAGGACCCCAGAGCAAGGATGATGTGGAGGAAACAATTTGGCAAATAAACAAGACAATCCCTCTTTTTTCCATTATTTGGTATCGGTGTGGTGAAAACAGATAGATAAAGACCAAATCTCTCGTGTGGAGTCTTGATTAAATTCATGCGTATCATGCTGGCTTTGACACTCAAGCAAATTTGTAAAGGGTGGTGTAAAGAGGTAGTAAGCATGTCTTTTCAAGCGTGACAATGTATTTTCCAGTTGAAGAAACGGGTCACCTATACACGTCAGCCATCTCTCCTACAATTTGTAGATGTACTTCACGAGCATCAATAATAACATCCGAGTCCACGTCAATGCGTAAAGAAGGGCTTAGTAATTTGGCAACTTTTTAATAATTGTATTGCTCAAACAGAAAAAAAGAACTTCAAATTACGGATCACTTGTACACCCTTCAATAGCATCAGTGCGAGAACCTTAACTCTCCATTACTATCATATGACCACCTCTAAGCCTGAAAGTTTGCTTCTATTGGAATATACACAACTCCATCTTTAGGGTCAGACCATCATTTTGGTTCCCACCTAAATATCAACCATTACATCACTGTCAGTACGTCCGCTCGGATAAATCTCACAGAGGTCTTCAACAAACAAGTACAGGTGAACTAACATTCACAACTTAAAGATTGAAACACACATGTTTGACACTGACAGAAGCGATGACAGCGTTTTTACGAATGCACTCATGACCCAGGCCTATGTATTACTCAGTGGCTGAAGTTGATGTTTTATATCGTAATACTCTTAAATGTGTCATTATTATTACAAAAGACTTTGTGTCTAAATCCACTCTACTGACAAAACTTCCTGTTGTATATCTATTCAGAATATACATTTCTTTCCATTCTCCATAATGCTCTATTGTTTCAGTGGAGAACTTTGAGATTCCCAAAAATTGATTACATCGGCTCGGTCGTATCGATATCACAATGACCTTTCGGTTAGATGAGGTACTAATAAGCACCTTAATTGTTTATCTCTAATACTGGATTTAACCTCAAATCAGATTGGAGAAAACTTAATTTGCATCACTGTAATATCAGCTACAGAGATTCCAGGCCGTATTCATCCTCAGGGTACCAAATTACAATAGCATGTGTCAGCAAGCGAAAGTTGTTATTCTCGTGTTTCTTTTGCTTGGGGGACCTTCATCAACCAAGATTTGATATAGTATCAGTGCGCAATCGTATGATTTTTATTGAGGGGACACACAAGGGTTAAGTATAGTTTCGGGATTTTGAGGCCCCAGACTCAATCAATGGTACTGCTATAGCCGGTATAGCTTGAGCAAATATTAATATTTGACTGCTATATATATAGTTCATGGTGTGCGATGAAGTTAATATTTGATTTCGTTCACTACACATAAAATCATTACGGTGGTAATTTTATCTGCGTGTTTCATATCACTACAATACTCGTATTTTACGCTCAATGTACATCTTTACTAGAAGTTCTCGTTTTCGTATTTATAAAATTTTCACCAGAGCAATGTTTAAGCTTAACCTATGTTATGCACATAACGTCTATGTCGCTTTGTTCAAAAGGCTTGATAAAATACACATTTATCTTATTATCTGCTTTTCCTTCACAGGTCGTCACATCATTCCATGAGCATTCATGAGTTCTAGCCACATGTATGGTTATATCTCATAAACTGAAGGATCTTTGATTTTGCACCAAAGCAACCGTAAAACATGTATAGGCTAGATCACGTTCCAGTGCACATGACCTTTTTGTGCCTACACATTGGGAAAGGTTATGGAGATTGTGCTTTTAAAAATATATTTACAAATGTGTTTTATCAATTTAAACTTTATGCGAGTAAACGTGCATATCTATGAGTTTAATCCATTTACTAGCGTAAGTTGACTTTAAAGAAGCTAGTCCTTAACCACACATATATTATAATTGGAAGTAACTTCCAAATGTAAAGAACATGATGCTGTGATACCAGTATACTCACATTAGATTGTAAGCTATCTCTTTTATAGGACCCCTACTTTATTGTACCTCGCATTTTGCGAACTCAAGATGAAATTTTTGATGATTTAAGGTTTTATTGATTTCTAAAGCAAAATAGATTTGCAGTTTTTCAAGTAATAAATGGAAAAAGTTCCTTTTCATATAATATTTAACAGGAAACTAAACTGTTCTCCAGGTACGTTAAAGCATTGGGGTAATCGTAAAATTCATGCACTTCGGATAGTATCATCGTTTTTCATCAAAGTCTTTTGTAGCATATCTCCGTGTATTTTATATCTCTTCTGCTTCATAGTATGCTGAAAGTGACACTTTTAACTCAGTTGGCGAGTCTCATTTGTGAAGGAAGTAATATATAAGCATAGAAGAACATGGCGAGCCATCTGCGACTTTATGATTTCAGCCATATGGACTCAGGGCGAGACTGCCTTTTTGAGAAGTTAAAAATGCATTTATTTGACGTCTTGTCTTTAACAGAATTTGATATACCACAACTTCTGCTAAAAGCTCAATAGTGGTGAATGGGCTCAGCCATAATGGAAACGAATTCGTTGCGAAGTCTTCAACTTTTGTCGAGATCAGCTTTTCAAGTCGAGATCTTTACCCAACATGTCTTGCTGCTGTGAGCTATACCTACTATTTCAGAGCCATCACCTACTAACCTAGTTTCGAGAATTTGAAAGCTTTATTTCATAAAACAAGTACTTTATAGAATAAACACTAGTCTGAAACCGTATCAGTTTAAACAAAGTTCACTGGATAGAGAGGCTTTGCGATAAACGATCTCGAGATATATTAGATCGATTTTAAAATGGGCTTACTGAAGGCAAAAATTGAGTTGCAATATGCATATTGATGTCGTATAGGAAAGTTTGACGAAAAGGTGCTGCTAATTCTTGATACAGCTGACTCTAATCGTTCAAGCGTAGCGTGCTCGATTTAAATTCATCATTCTGTGATATGGGCTACCTCATACCGAAAGGCAATGAATTTTTCAACAAAATTTTTTGAATTTTACGAAAGTTATATAGTGTAGGACAGAATCAAAGAGTCTTATTACGCTCAACAGGTATTATAATGGCTTAAAACCCACGTATTAGATGAAGAAATCTGACTTCATTTCAAATCGATAATCGTGACATTTAAATTTTGTCACGGTGCAACACGAAGAAGAGCATTAAGCATGTAGATCTTTTAAAACATTTATGCTTGTGCAAAGTTCTATAATTGCTAATCTTGTCTTCTTTTAGGGTCGATTGATGAAATTGAATTATAAAGAATTTGTAATAAGTTCATGTATTAGCTAACCGGGGTTTATCACACTAAAGTGTACGCTTCAATTGCATATCGCGAGATCTCACATCACCAATCTATTATTATCGAAAGTGGAAAGTACGATTGCTGAACTAAAACTATGCTTTGCTTATCAATTTGTTATTTTTGTTTCACCTTTTATGTATAAATCAGGCTAGTACTTTTACGTTGACTTGTTCTATTGGAAGGTATACCATCTTGTTGATTGGATTGCTTGGATTTTCCAAATTGCAGCAGAGACTCTGAATATTTTTGAATCTTCTGAAGTGTAAAATCTAAGCTGGTTAGTTATTCAATTAAAGGCTGCTCTTTCGTAGAAGATTGTTTTGGTTCACTCATTTTAAATAGGTATGCCCAACGATTTAGGCATAAAGGTGAGACTCGATTTGCCAAACCAGTTTAAGACAATCCTGGCTCAGAGAAATCCATACTATTTTACTAGTTTCAACATATGCCATGGTGTCTTAAATCCTTGAACCTTCCATGTATATCAATGTTATTTCGTTCCTACCCACTTCACGCTTAAAAGAACACGCACACTAACGCATCATTAAAACACATGGTGAATATTTCGAGTGTGAGGCCGTTTGAAAAATTACCCTGTGTCTCCATAGAGAAAGCACGGTATCACTCTAACCAGAACTCAACACGTACTATATTACTATATTAAAACTTTCTAGCAGTTATTAACTCAAAGTACTGTACTAAGTTATTCCGTATTACCGTTTAGTAAGTCTCTTGTGATTATACGTTATAAAATCTATAAACCTACCAGGTTAGGAAAAACTCCACATCAGGTCCAAAGTTGGCCCAACAATTTTATTTAAATCACCTTATTAAAAATAAATATTACTTCGCTATGTCATCAAGCACATCGTTCATGCAGAAGTTTATTTACCGCAATATCATGGCTTATACGGAGAGCACAAAAGGGATTGATATTTAAGCGAATATCTAGTTCAATTGACATAGGTATAACAATAACGGGGAATGTCTTCATTTCAACTGTTAGAGGGTGATTTACTGAATTGAGTTTTAGCACAATTCAACTAAGATCTACATATTGGAAAAAAAAACGAGATGCCAACGATGCCAACGATGCCAACGATGCCAATGTTGCCAATCGATCTTTCCTTATTGATCCACGTTTATCTCAAATGTAATTGAGAAACAGTTGTGGATTTTTCAGCTTTTACAAAAAAATTACAAACATTAGCTTGCATTTCTTACTCGCATCTTAAAAGAACGCACGCATCTGTTGCAGAATTATTCTCAATTCGCTTCGATGATAAAATGCTTAGTAAATCCAAATTTGGTCTTGTCGTTTGAAAATTCACTTCTTGATAAGAAGCCACCATATACCACCATATCCCAATGTGGGATTTTGTTCTTGTCTTTTTTGGTTTTCGCCCGGCTCTGTTACTATATGTGATACCCGTAAGGGTCAATTTTCTATACACTATAAGCAGTACATTACTATGTAATGTCTACTTTTTTAATTTACAGTGTCATAAGGTGATTTTGTCTTTGAATTAACAGTAATCCAAATTTAGTCAATTTTTAGTGCTTGTTTGATTAGCCTAGTACAGATTTATGTCAATAAGTAGATTTGATCTGAAACATTTGTATATAACCTAATATAGCCTGTAAGAGTGCATGGAACTCTACATTGTAGATTTAAGAAGGACGATAGAAGCCAACTTCCAATATAGTTTTATCCTAAATTTTTTGAAAATACGACACTTGTTCGAATGAATAGTAGAGAGTGAGAGTGAGTTCGTATCTGCCTACATCGATTGCAGTCGTAAATTTGGACATCCCAAGGGCCAAGGTGGGGGAAGGGTGGGAGCAGGAGGAGTTATTTAGATTCCCAGCTACTTACCACGGTTCACCAAATATTATTTCCAAGCTTTCGAGTTCCATTGGGCTTGAATAGATTCAAGTTGATGGTTCAAAATTTCGCTTACATGTTAAAAAATTTTAAACTTACGAATTTTTAAGGCGGATCGGTCTTTAAATGGCGTGAAATCCCGAAAGCCAAAGAGAAGAATTGCAATGGGAGTGTATTATTTAACTAAGAAGTAGATGGAAATTTTTACTGCAAGTGGTAGCTTTTTGACAATAGCAAAAGCCTAGTATATTATTTATAGCTTCAGAACTAGTCTTTTGCGCTTTCAAGTATTTTTATAAATTTTTTTTTCTCTTTTCGAAACTATACATAAAATAAATATTGTACTAAAGTTATATAAAAATTAAGTATTTAAAAAAAATTTGATAATACCCATACATGTGTCTCAGAATGAGTTCTAGAGACTCTTTGGTATAGTCCTATTAGAGCCTCTACCCCCTATGTACCAGTTTCTAGTACCCTTTCTCCACCACTGGATACAAACTCTACTAATGCTTATAACACCTAAGCGATGAGGATTACGTAATACAATAAATATCTCATTTTGAGAAAAATTCGCGAATTGGAAATTGTGCTCTGCCAAAGTTTTCCTCGGAATAATCAGAGTATAGCACATACTGCAAAGTCAAAGTTGTAGTGGAAGTATAGTTATACAGAATAGATCTAGTTGGGCAATTGAATATCGGTGCCTGTTTGTTTATGCTTGGGATGCAATATGAGTGGTCCACAAGGTTATGCGAATCAAAATGAAAACGTCAATCCGAAACTAGAAGATCCAAGTCTTTACTGGCAAAAAGATATAAAGATTGAAACTAATGATTGGCTATACACTTTGAATGATTTAAATACGTCACCTTCTGTTAAATCTTCATACGGACTCAAGCAAGAGCTCGACCGTTATCGTATTTCGCAAGATAGAATCATCCAAGCTTGCAAAATGTTGAATCTTGGGAAAGCTGCAATTTTTTGCTCAATGATTTATTTACAAAGATTTTACCAAAGATACTCGATGAAGGAATTCTCTACAACCTCGATAAGTGCTGCTTGTCTTTATATTGCTTGCAAAAAGCTAGAGATGCATAGAAACATCAAACAAGTGTCCGCTGCTTATGCTCGTTTGATAACTGGAAGAATGAATCGAACAGATGAAGTACCCGAAGATATCTTGTGGAGAACTAGAGATGAACTTGAAATGAATGAGGACTTTGTATTAGCCTCTTTATGCTTCGACTTGAAACTGACCAACCCGTATCAATTCATTGAAGATATACTCAGTCCAAAGGGCTACGACTATAAGCCATTGAAAACATATACAATAGCAAAGATTGAATCATTAACTACAAGTCAAATATTTCTCATTTTCAAGATTGACAAGATAATTGTTACATTTTTGTTACTTTCGGCATTGGTTAAGAAAATTGAGTTCCCTGTAAACCATTTCCAAAGTATAAATTTAATTATAGACCCAAAAGAAGTGTTGGAAATTAAAGAAACAACTCAAACATTATACAAGTCTCGTGAGGTGTCATCAACACCTTTAGATGAGATTTTAAATTTACAAATTGGCATTGAAGATATTGAAAAACTGGCAAAGGGAACATTAACATCACCACCGGAATCCTCAAATGAGAACGAAAAACAAGAACAAATTACACAATCACAACAGCCTTCAGAAACAACGCCCCAATCGACCTCAAGATCCAACCTTAAACAAGCATCACATACTAAAGCAGATGACAAGCAAATACAGCATCAAGAAACATTAGCACAAATACAAAAAATTGAAAGAAAAGAAGATGCAATCGAGTCTCCAATAATTAAAAAGATTGAACTATCAGCTCCGCATGAAGAGTTTCAGGATTCTCAAAAAAATGAAAAAGCTGAGAGCATTAAAAAATCAAATACATCTAAACCTCATGGCTTGAAGAGCTCAAAACCAGAAGAATATGATCAATCAAATGACCTTGGGAAACCCCAAGTCGATAACTCATCATCATCCAATGAAGAGAATACAACAGTCATAGCTGGTAGACGCGTGGCACCTATATCTAGACCTAAAGGTGTTTCACCACCCAACACAACGACTGAACTGGAGCCCTCTCCAGCGTCTAAAAATGTATCCAGGAAAACCAAACCTGATGAAGATGAAAATGGAAAACCAACTCCAAATGATGAAAAGATTAGAGTCAGAAGCCTTTCCATAGGTATCCCACAACCGAGCGCAAAAAGTAGGCCTTCATCGCCAATCGTTAGGCCCCTTACGAAAAGAAGTGTATCATCTTCAAGCTCCGATACTAACGGTTCAAATAAAAGACAAGCAATTGTGAACAAACAAGTAAAGTCGATTCAAGAATCAGAAAAGGAAAAGTTTAAAAGTGTTATGGATTCAATTCCATCAGATCTAAGTGACATTTCAGATTGATCCACTGCACATTTGCTGCTATGTTTATTGTTTTAGTGTGTTTGTGTTTGTGTTTGTGTCACAACTTTGAAAAAAAACAACATAAAATACATTGTTTTACACATTTGCAACAGACTCCAATCGTACCACTTTATCCTACTCCCTCTCCAGCCCTGGTACTATTAGGAGTCATTGAAGCCAAAATGCCATTCAAAAGCATTGTAAGTTGAATTGTATTGATCACTAGTAATATATTCGCCTGGGCGGCTAACATTTCCTTCATTGTTTTAGTCATCACCAGAAGAGATTCGTCGTCGTAAGATTTTGAAAAAGGGTATCAAGTTTACTTTGTTGATTGTTGGTGAAGAAGGATCTGGTAAATCCTCATTTATCAATACTTTATGCAATCAACAAGTCATCTCCAAGGCCGAGACTAAGTCTTCAAATGCTGCTGATGCTCATATAAATCCTGGATTGAATGTCGTGAAGAAGCACGTCGATATCATTGAAAAAAACGCCACTCCGATCAATTTGGATATTGTCTTCACACCAGGATTTGGTGATAATGTGAACAATAGTGATGTTACTAGCGAAATTATAAAATACCTAGAACGTCAATTTGAAGATGTCCTCACTGAAGAGTTACGCATTGAGCGTAACACTAAATTCGAAGATGGTAGACCCCATGCTTGCTTATATTTTATTAGACCTACTTCAAAAGGTCTTAGAGAATTAGATGTTGAAGCCATGAAAAATTTGGCGTCTAGAGTCAATGTTATTCCAATTATCTCCAAACGTGATACATTAACAGAAGATGAGCTTTCTTTGAATAAAGCCTTAGTTTTACAAGATATAAAGGCAAATGGTATTGATATTTATGACTTTTCACAAGAAGTTGACGAAGATTCAGAGTTTTTGGATGAAGTTTTATTTTTGAAGAAAAATTTACCATTTGCAGTTGCTGGAAGTTTTGATACTAAAAAAAAATCCAAGATTGATGGTGTGGATATCGAAGACGATGGTGTTGCTTGTGATTATATGCATGTTAGAGAATATCCATGGGGAACTTTTAAAGTTGAAGATTTAAATCATAGCGATTTCAATTACCTCAGAAATGTTCTCTTTGGTTCCCATTTACAAGATTTGAAAGACACTACTCATTGCGTTTTATATGAAAGTTTTAGAAGAAAAAAATTGAGTGAGAACAAAAATTTTAGATTACCATCAAGAAGCGTTAATGGTGACGAAGGCGTTAGCTCATTGGAGCGTTTTAATTATGGAAATGAATCCACCATTCCTGATTCTGAGGCTGAGACCACTTCACAAGGTGAAGAAACTTTAAAAGAGATTATGGACAAAAAAAAAGCCATTGAGAATTATGCACTCGAATTAAAAGCTTTAGAGAAAAAATTCCATTTTACAAATATTTCTCGTCCCAAAAATATTTAAGAATTTGGGCTCAGAAATATCTAGAAAGAATTCTTACAACATTTGAACTGATGCTTTCTGTATGAACTAAAAAATTTATAATGACATAGGTAGTATATGTTATTTAATGCAAAATATTGAGTCTTTTGAAACAACTGTAGATTTCTATAGGTAAAGCTTCATTGAAGTCTCTATAGGAATCAATCCAAAGCTGTATCAATTCGTTTGAATTCATCATTTGTGTAACAACAGCTTGTTCATTGTCTGTTACTCGATAATCATGGGGAAAACTAACATCGATCAACTCATCATTTACCAAAGTCACTTGTGAATTTGGGATCATGAATGCAGACAAACAAGCTGAGTCTTCAAAGTCTTGAAAAGTTACTTCTTTCTCGTAAAGTTTTTGAATGTTTTTGATGCTGAATATAACACTTTCAATTTTCTTGTTCAAAATATGGTACTTCGAGAACTCACTGTAGTAATCAAAGTCCAGTGGAAAAGACAAATTGATGGTCAACGTAAATAAATCTTTCAAAAAGCTGAAAAACCAAATTAGTTTCATATGAAGCTTTCCACGCAAGATGATACAAGTCAATATTTCATTATATATCCTTATTGTTCTATTACTCAAAGGAATCATTGTTGATAATATAATGAGATTTCTCATACATTGGTCCAAATTTGGTTTCAAAAAGGAGTATTTGTTCTCACCCATTTCTGCTAAATTTAAAATACTCTTCCTCTGATAGAGTAAAGTCATTGTCATTAATAAAGCCACTGTAATGTCATTACAGTACTTTCTGTCTGTCCCAAACCCAGCGCTGAGACTCAATAGTTCAAACATTTGTCTATCAACGCAATCTTCAGTAGGCTGCTCATATAACAAACAAGCTTTAGTACCGAGAATGGAAACACAAATCATGATGTGCCGTACCTTTGTAGTGTCTCTTTCAGATACGATATTTGAGCGTGATACAGCTTTATACACCTCCAAAAGCCAACTACAATCTTCAAAAACGTCGTTTCCCTTGCCACCTGAGAAAGCCTGGAACATAACCAATAGCTTCCAGCGCACTAATTCTGAGAGTAATTTTTTACCGCCATTCATACTTGTGAGGTACATGGCAGCAGCTTCTGGGCTTTTGAAACGAACAATATGATCGAAATTATTGTCTATGAAAGCACTCAAGGCGCCAAAAAACTTTGCTTCACCAGCTGAAAGCAGGCTCACTTGTACAGAGGAAAAGACGATTCTGCAAATGACATCGACCCATTTGTTTAAAGTCTCAAGTATTAAACTCTTTTCATATTTATTGGAATATCCTGACCTTTTTGAAACAACCTCAAGAACTGCATCATTTCTATAGAACATGTTAATCGTTTATACTTAAATTTCATGTATAGCATACAATAAACTTACAATTGAGCCAACTGGGCTTTCAGTGGATTCTGAGAGATGACTGATATCAAATCGGTTTCCTCAACTTTCGTCACATGTATATAGGCTTCGAATGTTTTGCTTCTAAGCAACAGATTTAATGCTTCAATACTTTCAGCCGAGCAAAGTTCCCTAAAGACATTCTTGAACCCACACATATAATACGCTTGCCCTAGTAAGACCTTAGGTATACATTCGATATCATGAGGAGCAGACTCAAGCGCTATAGATAAGTGATGAAACCCACATTCGTGCATCCCGGTACTCACCATACAGAAGCCTAACAACGTTCTGTTTTGCAATGGTAACGTAGTATATGTGAATCCTTGAATTAAAGTTTTACAGCAATCTTCATATTCATCTATCAGGTTAAAACTCCAATTTGAATAAAGGACGTGATGTCAAGTATCGTGACGTACTTTTCATATAGAGCTTCACAGCTTCCTCAGGGAAGAAGTTTCCGAGTTTTGCAACCAAAACTTTTCCCGAAACATCTCTTGTCATTTGGCTCACAAAAGAGAATATCACTTCACAATTTACGTTCCGTTTCTCACGCCTTCTTTTGTATTAAGTCTCAAAGCTCACTTTTGTGGAAATCATCACCAAAAGAATCTTGAGATACTTGGTTCGTTGCCTTAACTACGCGAAAATCCATATTGAAGTAATAACAGTCGCGAAGACGTGTTTTGGTTCATCACTGTTAAGTAAGTTACGTTATAGGTATATAGAATCTTGGGCACTAGCCACCTCAGACTGGAATACAAAAGGGGATCGGAATAGATAAACCAAATCCACCAGGACTCAACTGGGAAATAATCTAAGCTAGAAAGACAGATGAGTGGCAAACAGCTTATGATATAAGTTTATGCACAATGGCCACGAACAATACCCAAAATTCGCAAGATATTGATTACAAGCGAACCCAGCCCAATGGAACATATAATGACCTACTGAACGACGTGAGTAAACATATTCGGATTTTGAGAGAGATCCACCATTAACACAACTTATTTAGACCCAATATATATCATCGACTAAACCTGAAAGCCTAGGAATCAGCTCTCAAAGTTTGAAAACTCAAAACATTAGACTACTCAGTGACAACGAGGAGAATCGTATCATTGACAGCTCCTTGGATTTCAAGGACTCAATAAGCACACAAGCTCTTCTTGAGAAAGAACCGGACACAGTTGTAATCAAAGAAAATATTGAGGAGGATGGCAATCAAGACGGAAACGCAGAAGCAGATTCTACCAGGTTATCGGAATCCAAATCATCGGCACCTTTCAAAAATTTCAAACTTCCTGATGGTGACAGTCCATGGCTGAATAAATCAAAGGACCCTTTCAGTGACTCAGAAACTCCTTGGCTCAATAAAATGAAAGACCCTTTCAAAGACACCCCAGTCAATAACAAGTTTTTTGATGCACTCAACGACACCCCAAATGGTAATAAAAGACTACAAGACTCCTCAAATACCCCAAGTGCAGCCCATAAAATCTTTCAAAAGCTGAGAGAAAGTAATAATAGACCTGAAATGGATTTGGACTCGCAAGCTATACCCGCAATGTTCAAAGACACTCAACCTATTTTGGAGATCCCTACTCAAGAAGAGGACGATACACACATGGATGAAACAACAATTGATGATACAGTAGGGGATAACACTACTATGGGTGTTGATCCTGAGAGTGCAGAGTCACAAAAAGATATGTTCAGTCCAGAGATCAAAACTATTAAAGATCCTTTATCTGAGCCAGTACCGACAACTCAAATCATGCAAAACACTGTGCCCATTGAGGACAATAAATATAATATATATCAACAAGAGTTCGATACACAAGCTGATATCCAGGTTCCAGGTACTGCTTCAGATGCTGAGGTGTCAGTGGATGTTGAAGAAAGTGCTATAGTCGAAGAATCTGGTTATGAAAAGCTTAACAAGGAACAAGATGATGATGGGTCTTCGCCTATTTATTCTGAAGCGGAGGAAGAAAACTTTTCTTCCAAGTTAGGAAGGCGATTACATAGCGAACCGGTTTCTGGTAACTATTTGAATATATTAGCTGAAGATAGTATCCAAAAATATCACAGAGACTTAGGTAAAAAACTTCATGGGGTGGGAGCAGATGATCACGAAACTTCACAACACTCGAAATCTTTTGGAAACGATACTCTAAGCCAGGGAAAAAGACTGAATTCATTACCTTTGAAACTCGACAATGATATCTTAACATCTAACGTCAATGCTTTGTCACACGAGAAGGAGAAAAAAACTCAAGCCGTCTTTAGCTCTTCAAACGACCAATCGAGATTAGATACCAATGGTCAGTCACAGTCATCGGCAAAGATTGATGGGTCATTGCCAGAAGTACTACGCAAGGATAGTTATGAATCTGAACAAATCAACAAAAACACTCAAACCGAATCACAAAAAGAATCTGTTGATATCAACGGTCTCGCAGAAAACATAACTCAGGAGTTTTCAGATGTAGACGATGAAAGCAAAATAGAAAACTCATTTGTCGAAGGGCGCTCAAATGCTAGAGATTTTGAGAACGCAAGTAGCTCTAATGGAATAAGAAAGTCTTCTAGAATAAAAGGTAAAAATATAAACTACACAAGTTCACCCGAGAAAAGCTTCAATCACGAGGATATGTCTGTTATTTTAGATGCCAACACTTCTCAAATAGGCAGCGATGAGCACGAATTGTCAGTTGACGAGGACAATAATATACCGGATAATCTAAAAATGGAATTTCCAAAGGACATTCTGCGAGAGGAAACACATGAGCTAACTGAAGATCATATTGCATTTAAAGACAGTATTTGGTGCCTTGATAACACAAGGTATTATCCAGGGGTGATTGTTGGGTTATCTGAAAATGGCTTGAACGTGAAATTTTTTGAGTCAACAAATGAGGTTACGGGAAGCATATTTCCATTGGATATTCAAATTGGTGATCACGTCAAAATAGAAAGAGCCTCGTATATTGTCACTGGGCTTGAATGTGTCATAAAACATAACAAAGAAGATGTTATCAGGTGTATGAGAGGTTATGATACTGTGCTTGTTAAAAGGCTTAAAGGGCGAGGTAAGAAACAAAAAATTATGGATAATGAACTGCGTGTTCCCTTGGAAGAAATCAGAATAGAGAACGAAGACTGGCACACGAGGTCAAGAGTTTTAGGCGAAGGACAGATGGTTAAACCGAAAAGATTTTTGGCCAAACAGTCTAAAGTCCGTAAAAGATTATTACCAAAATCTTATAATGAGGACGAATTATTATCACCTGTACCAGTGAAAAGACCCAAGAGCAAAGCTTCAGAAATATTTGATCAATGTATATTTGTTATTACAGGTGAAGTGGATAAAGACAGATTGGCCCAGAAGATCGAGGAAAACGGCGGATTCATTCTGGAAGCAGGCTTTGCAGCTCAAATTGTGTTTTCAGATGGTGAACCAGCTAGTAAGTTCTATCAGGATTATAAATTTGCTGCTTTAATCACCAAAAAATCCTCAAGAAGTTCAAAGTTTCTAGAAACCGTTGCTCTTGGATGGCCCCTACTATCCCAGGAGTATATTGAGGATTGCATATTTGAAAAAAAGCTATTGGAACATATTTATCCTTATGCTTTACCATCCGGAGAATCCACGAGAATTGGTGGTCCAAAGTCTGCAGATCTCTCTTTATTCATCAAGAAATGGAGATTAGGTGATGACTTATCAAACCAGCTAAATAACAACCAAATTTTGAAAGGAATCGTGGTTTTAATTTGCTCTAAAAAGAACGAAGATATCACAAATTTTATGTTCAAAATTTTGGGATCAGAAGAAGTTGTGCTGTTCCCCATTACGAATTATACAAATTTCACTAATAAGGTGTCACAATACTCTCAAGAGAAGAGAGTTATAGTCTATCATGACAAAATTAGTGTTTTAAAGTCTACTCTTTCACCGGAAAAAAGTAAAAAATCGAAAAAAGGCTCGGTTCTTTCCCAAGTGGTTTCAACTAATCAAGAACGTATAATTGAGCTAGTGGACTGGGAATGGCTAGTTCAATGCATAATAGGTGGTAATCTTTGGAGGTCAAAGGAACGCTGTAAAATTTAGTTTAGATTTAATCGTATAGAAACTTTTTACGAGTTCACAAAGTAACAAGACTATGTAGTTTTAACAATATCAATGAATTCAGAATAAATAAATGAATAAATAAATAAATAAATAAGTGGATATGAATCAATACCATAATGTGTGGAAACACAAGTCATATTAATAAAAATTATTTGCATATTTTAGTGTCGTAAAAATCATTAAAAATGGTGAGTCAATATGAAATTTTGTGTATGCTATTATATGTCTATCATATATTGGATCATTGAAAGCTCATTAAGTCTCTCACTTCTCATTTTTGCTGTTGGTGTAATTGTTGTTGTTGAAACTGGTGTTGATCTTGTTGATATTCACTTTCAAGGTAAATTCTCAAATGGAATAGGCCATCACTTAAACTTTTGAAAATATTAAAATTCATCTCCTTTTCGAAAACATGGCTATAAACAAATTCACCAATTTTCAAAATATTTGATGATAATCTAAGTTTAGCAACCTGATAAACTTGAACTGGATTGTTATTGGTTGAATATTCGGCTTCATTTAACAATCTTGGTGCAATTCCAAAATTGAAACGTGACTCGTCAAATTCTTTCGAAGCCAATTTACTTTCCGGATCATTATAACCAAAGTTTTTAACCATAATTTGTTCTAAATCTGCTAAAAATTTGGCAATTTTAATATAGATAGAAAAATTTTTGGAAATTGATTTCAATTCTGATGGTTTCAGATTTGCTGGATTCAAACAACTTGTTGGTTTATTCAAAACTCTTTTTTCAAACGATTGTAGAAATTTTGCTATATATAGGAAATTGAAAAATAAACATTGTAAAGTTAAGGAAATACATTTTCCAAAATTTGATGAATCAACATCGTTAATGAATATTAAGCTAATGGTTCTAATTGAATAATCACAAGCATCAATCAAATCATCATTTTTAGCTTGAATTTTGGAAAATTCTTGACTCAAGTCATTCCAACGTCTATGCCACATGGAATCTTTAATTTTGGATAAATCAATCTTCAGCGATCTAATAACCAAAATGTTTTTCAACAAGATTGATTCCAAGTTAATACTTAGACTTTCATCAATCAACATATTTTCCCATTTATAATTTTTAACCAAATTTGATGAATTTGAATGGAAAGGTGAAATACCAGCAAAATTATTTGTTAAGCTTTGCTTTTTATTGAAGTAGAAATACTGTAATAAACTAAACATTATGATGTTTGCACCAAATTCACTTAACTTATAAGTGATTTGATTATTCATCAACATATCACCCAGAATTCTTTCTAAATTCAGAGAATAGTTTAATGAGCTGTTTTTAACACAAATCTGTTTGAATTCAATCAAATCACGACAATTCCAAAAACTTTCCAAATCTGGTAAATCACATTTAATTTCTTTATATTTAATAAAAGGTTGTAAATCATAAAAACATGTCAACATACTTGAAATGTTGAAAATCATGAAAACTGTTCTAATTTTGGATTGGTACATTATATAGTCTTTGAAATAATCATCATTAATTTCAATATTTTCATGATTAAATTTCAAACTTGTAAATTTTGAAACTTTAATTAAAGTACAAAGTGCATTAACTTGTCTCAAAATAACACTTAAATCAGAATCATCATATTCAGCAAATAATCCATAAAGTACACTTAAAATTAAAGATTGAACCAACCATAATGGACTATTATGAGTTGTTGCCTTTTCTATATCATCATTTTTTTTTCTAAAATCCAAATAAACATGGATACAACGTCTTGAAATTTCATATAAATCAGCTGAAATCTTCTTATTATTTGTATATAATGAACCGGTTGTTGCAATTAATAGAGGTAAGCAAACTCTTGAAGTTAAATCATTTGGTAAGTCTTTATTTTTGGTGTAATTATTCATATTTTTTTCATTCAAAATTGATGCATGAATAAATGGGTAATGACCTAAAAATTTCGAGTTAAACTTTTCTGTGTAAAAATTCAAATCATCTAAAGGAGGTAATTTTGGTGGAGGGATATTAACGAATGGATATTTTGATAGAACCTTTTCAATAGTAGATTTCATATTTTCAGTGAATAATAATTCACTTGATAACCCAGCATCGATATTGTTATTTTTTTGCACTTGATGATGATGATTTTGGAAATCCATACCAAAATTGTTATTGTTATTTTTATTTGAATTAGAATTATCAGGATTTAAAAATTGATCAACATCCATTGAAATGGATTGATTATCATCATTGAAGAAAACATTTGAAGGTGATATAGTTGAAGGAGCAAAATCGTTACTACCATAAAATGAATAACCAGCAGCCAAGATTTTTTCTTCATGATTTGGAACTTCTAATTCAGATAATAAATCATAATCATTCAAATTTGTTAAAGAATTATTTGCTGTGTCATCAGGAGAAGAATTTGAATTTGAATCCTTGAGATAAGAAGAAGGTAATTTTGGATAAGAAAATTTAATATCATTATAATCTTCATGTTGATTTGCAAAAGTATAATCATCATCATAAAATGAATAACCGAAAATATCGTTTTCCTTTTTAATGTTATTAGTTGAAGATTTTCTTGATTGAATTTTTCTTGATTGTCTTCTTGTTTGTTTCGAGTTACTTGAAGATTGAGAAACTCTTGATTCTGATAATAGGGAAGATGGAGTATTTGAATCTTGTAAGCCTAGATTGGTATTATGTCTTGATAGTGTGGTTGGACCAATTGAACTTGTTGTGTTATTAGCTTGATGACTAATAGATGAATTTACATTACCATGATTTTGAGCTTCATTTAAAGAAAAATGATTCAAAAAATCTAAACCAGGTAAAGTATTAATTTCTGATAACCAATTATTAATATTTTGATGATCATGATCATTTGTACCCAAGATGTGGTCAACAGGTAGTAGTTGAGGAGTTGAAAATTCCACCGAGTCTTGATAAGTTTGATTTTGAGGAACACTTGCATAATTTGCAGCAGAAGCAGCAGAAAAGGAAGAACGACGACCTTCATTGACAAATTTTTGTTGATTATGAATTTGATTATATTGAGCACTATGACTATTACCAAATAATAAATTTGCATTTGAATTTGAAGTTGAATTTGAAGAATTATTTGCATTTGTTAAAAATTCATTTGTTTTATGTCTTTTCAGTTGTCTTATTGGAGGATCAGAATTTTTATTGGAATTATTCAAATTATTATCATCTTGATTGTTATCATGGTTATGCTCATCAATAGTTGAATCAAATTCATCATTTGATAGTTGAGGTGGAATTGAGTTTGATTTGGAACGAGCAGATCTTCTTCTTAATCTTTTTATAGCATCATCACAACCGGCATGTAATTTTTGAGCATGTCTTAATAGTAAATCTCTTCTTGAGAATTTCCGTTGACAAACTCCACAACTGAATGGTTTCTCCTTTGTGTGAGAACGTTCGTGTCTTTTTAAATGTTCATGTCTTGCAAAAGCTCTTGTACAAACATTACAAACAAATAATCTTGGTTTACCACTTGGAGTTTTACCATTTCTACCTAAATTTTCCGGGATACTATCCATTCTTTTATTAATTTTGGAATTCATATTGTTATTATTTGTTGTAATTATTGATTGAACACCACCAACATCAACACCACCACCACCAGTAGAGTTTAATAAATTTTTGTTAGTTTCACTTGAAATATTGGGTAGCTCAATTTGAGCTTTCTCACCATCTTCATGATGGAATTTAAATTTTGAATTACCCAAAGAATTAAAATTTAAATCAATTGAATTTTCAACTTGATTATAACCATTTGAATCAATATGACCACCATTGTTATTAATATCCGAATTTTCATCCGATTGATTCTTCATTTGTTTATTATTTTCTCTTTCAGATGACGTATTGATGAAATTAAATGGTGAATGGGTCAAAGACATTGCAGACAACACATTAAAATAATCAACACTTTGGAAATTGATTATAGATTTCACAATTATTCTCTCTCTTTGTCACAGTTTACTTGTGTGTGTTTGTGTGTGTATGTGTAAATTTTTTCTCTCTCTCTCTCTCACCGCCGAAGATCCTTAAAGGCGCCCCCCTCTAAAATCAGCAGGAATTAAAAGGAATTGGAAACAAAAACAAAAAGCGAATTGTATATATATATAATATATTATGGGTATATATAATATATATATATATATGAATCAATCAATAACACCAAGTACTTGAAGAACCGTACTTTTTGATAATATGAACTTGTTATAGTTCAAGACTCTATTTAAACCAAAATATAATAATAATATTTATTTTAGTTCAGAACAAATTTCAAACAAACCAAACAAACCAAACTAAATAAAGTATTGTAAAATGTAAAAAATGTAAAAAAAAAATGATGATGTGTTACCCTTTTACACTCTTGTAATTTGTTGGTTGTTGTTACAATCATCAATCAATCATCCATCCATCAATCACTCACCTATTAAATTTACTTAACAACTATAAAAAAATTGATCATCAACTCTCCTCAAAAAATGACAAAACGCTGATGAGAACATTGTTAAAATGCGGGGTATCCGAATATATGAGACAAAATAACACACGTTAAGGGACACATAGACCCACTTATTACTACTACTCCTTCTTCTTACGTAAGCTTTTTTCAAATTCAACAAATACTCTATTATATACAAAGAAACTGAATGTAAGGAAAATCACCACCAATCATCATCATTCAACTGACAAAATCCGAACCGTGTAATTGAGTCTCCGCTAAATACCGAGTGATAATAAATTCCGAGATATATTTTATATAAAATAAATAAATAATTGAATCAATCACGTGAATCAACTACAACTTGTATAATAATAATAAAAATAAAAATAATATTTTCTAAATTTAAACTATACTATGCCTTCATATAAATTCATCTATTCATTTTAGCATCTAAATGTTCAATTTCTTCTCTTAAATTTGCCTCTTCAACAGTTTTAACTAATTCTTTAGTACATTTAGCAACATCAAACGCTATACCTGCTAATCTTTGTTTAAAATGCTTTTCTGCATATTCTTCATTATCATCTTCACTTTCTTCTCCATCTTTACTTGATGAATTACATAATATATCCATTCTTCTACCTGAATCTTCTAAACTTTGAACTACCCAAATTCCATGTTCTTTTAATGATGCATTACGACTTTGATTCATCGAATTACTTGTAGCTTCAATCATTTGTGATACAACTGCATTAATCGCTCTTGATCCTGATCTTAATTCTCCCTTTGTTGAATCAGCTGCTTTAATCGATGTTAATAATGTTTGAATTGTTGATATAACTTTAACCGTTTGATGTTCAAGATATAATAATAATTCGGATAATGTATTATCTGGATCTTCAATATCAAAATCTCGAACATCAAAATCTTCATCTAAATCACGACCTCTTCTTGAATGCCCATTTTTTTCATCTTCATCTTCATCTTGATCTTCTTCATCTTTTTCATCTTGGTTTTCTATATCTTTATCATTATATTCTCTACTATCTTCAAATTTTTCATCTTCATCATAAATAGATTGATTTTTACTTGAAGTAATCCCATTTCCAATTCCATTAGCACCAATATCTAAAGATTTAGAGATACTTGATGATTTATTAACTTCACCTCCATTATATGGTTCAACATTGGCTTCCTTTATACTATATTTTTGATAAGTATTTGTTGATGTTTGTGGATTTCTCGTTTTGGAAATGTTTAATGGCTCTTCACTACTTTCATCTTCATTTGGAATATTATTTAAATCTTCCTCATCTTCTTCTTGTTTAATAACTCTATCATCATCACTTTTTAAAATTTTATTCTTTTGTGGTGATAATTGTTTATCTTTTGCAATAGCACCTTTTAATTGTGCAACAGAATTTAAATCATCACGTTCTTCATCTGAATAATTATTTTTAATACCAACATTACCATCTGTTTCATAATCATTATCAATCCTCTTGTTTTGATTAACCTCAGCATTGTTAACATTCACTTTTTCATCATTACTAGTTTCCTTATTGGATTTATTTGAAATTAATCCACTTGGAATAACAGAAGCAAGTGCAGTTGGAATTGCACCAGGAAGTGATGATTTAACAGTCTCTAAAACTGAAGTTTCCTTATTTGAATCTTCATTATTCAATGATTTGTCATTATCTAATTTTTCGTCTGTTGGTACTGGTATTGGTTTATTGTTGCTAATATTGTTCATTTTATAACTGTTCCCACTTTCAATACTGGTTCTTTGTGGACTTTTATTACCAACTTTGGAATCATGAAATGGACTGACAATAGATCTTTGAGGTGAGGTTTTAACTTCCGAATCGTTATTACTTTGTTGTTCAAATTGTCTAACTTTTGATAGTATATTACTCGAAGATGATTTTCTCAGATGTACTGCTTTTGGTGAAGTGGTCTTGTTGTCAATCGATTTACGTTCACTCTCTGGACTATATCTTGAAACTAAAGAAGGTAATCCATTCTTTTTTGAAGGTGTTGAAGTAGATGATGATGGCAAATTATTACCACTGTTTTCAACATTATCATTAATTTTAGTATTAGATTTATCACTTAGTTTCAAATTTCTTGTTGTTGATGGTGAATCATCAATTTCCTCAGTTTTCAATCCAGATTTTGTTTGGCCCTTATTCGATAATTCTGGTAAATGTGATTTTTTATATTCATTGTTTGCATTCTGTGAATTGATCGTAAGGTTCAAAGATCTTGGGGTATTTGATGAATTGTTAATCGTCTTGTTAGGCGTATTATTGTTATCACTAACGGGATCATTATTAGTTTCAAATGATTTTTTAGCCATTCTCAAAGGTCTAACAGGAGAAATTTCAGAAGGGTCATCATCGAGTGCTTTACCATTTGTTCCAACTTGATAGTTTTCAGTTTTCATATTGAACTCTGAAGAATCAAATTTGGAATTATCTTTATTCAATTTAACATCTGAAATTAAATCGCAGATAGTGAAAACAACTTCACTAACAGCACTTTCCACAACCAATTTGGGTAAAAATTCAGAATATAATGCATAATATCTTGTTGATGTTATAGTATGAGATATTGAAGCTCGTACTAAATCAGTTTTTTCAGAATGAGGTGCAAAACTTATAATTTTTCCTGAAACATTTGAAATTTTAGAAACATGATCAAATAAGGTATTGACATCTATTTTAGAATTCAATTTAGTTTCTTTGTTTAAAAATAACAAGAATTTTTCAATGGCTTGATATAAAAAATTCACCAAATCTATCGGTATTGATCCATTATTGACCAAATGCTTTGAGGTATTCATTTCGGCCATTTTATTAATTGACAGTATATCTTCAATCTTTTGTAATTTTAGATCTTCAAATTTACTTCTCCAATCAATTACTTCTTTTTTCAAAGCATCAAGGTTTTTTTGATCGATCAAAGAGCCATTATTTTTTTCTACAGCCTGTGAAGGTTGTAATGATCTTGTTGTAGCCTCAGTGTCATTTTGCAAAGCCGGCTTGTTCTTATTTGAGCTTAACTCTGAATGTAAATCTTCAATTTTGGAGTTTAAATTTTGATTAACTTGTTTTAAATCATTAGCTTCATTTTCAAATTTATCGGATTTGCTTTGTAAAAGAGCAACTTTTTGCTCCAATTGAGTTATTGTTTGATCCATTTTAGTACCTTCTTCAAGTAACAACTCAATTTCTCTATCTTTATTTCTACCCTTTGACAGAGATAAGCCACGATTTATACCATTTTTTTGTTGTTGAGATGTTGTTGTTGGATCATTCAATTCTGATAAGTTACTATGATGACTTTGATTACTATTTCGATTCGAGTTATTATAATTTTCAATTTCTTGATTTAATTCTCTTGATTGATTTCTTGAATGATTTCTAGAATGAAGTGTATTTCTCTTTTGATCCGGAGACTTTTTCAATTCGCTAACATTATCATCTTCTTCATCAGAACTCCAAGCCAGATCAGCTTTTGTTGGAATGACAGTTGTTGATTGTAAACCTACAACACCATTTTTACTAGAAGGATCGGAGACTCTATCCAAGTTCAAGTCCTTATGATCTGTGCCTTGTTCAAGTTCAAGTTCTTGTTCATCTACTTGACCAGATTGACCTCTTGATTCATTCAACGAATCTCTTTTCAGCTCGACTGGCTTGCTTAGTCTATGATAATCTCTTCTTTCGATTTCATAAAAGATATCACTAACCAAGTCTCTAAATCTACCTTGTTGTAATGATCCTAATTTTTCTCTTGCTTCATTTCTTTTTGGATGGAAAGAAGGTTTAGGTAAAAGGAAATCAGGCTCTTCTCTTGATTCATCGATTCTTCTTTCAAGTTCGTCATAAACATCTGTACTTAGTTCATAAAATTGAGTAGCTGATAATTTTAATAATTTTTCTCTAGCTTTAGCGGCTCTCTTAGGATTTGGTTTATTTGGAGCATTTGAAACATTCAGGAATTGCTTTAAAGCTGTATGATAATTTTTGAGATCATTATATTGATCCTGTTGTAAATCGGATGACATGACCGGTGCAAAGTGTTATATTGACTCTTCTTATTTTTTTCTAATACTCTGTTGACCAAATCTATGAAAGGAAAAACTTGTAAAACACAACCTAGAGCCTTTCAACTTCACAACAAACTTCTGGAATAGCCCACTTTTTGGCACACAGACTCAAATTTTGCTTTCGATCTCAATCTTAAAACCACTGAAAACCCTCTTAAAATTTCAAATGAAACTAATTCGTCTTTGTACACAAAACCACACATTAATTAATTTTTTTTTTAATATGAAATTTGACGCGTTTTCGGTTTCGCCAAAAAATTTCGAGCACATATCAAATCAGATCCTCTAATCACGTGACTTTGTTCGAAGCTATACTAATTTAAATAATTTAAATTTAATCTGAAATAAAGTATTTATATTTATATGTTGTATATTATATAGTCATAAGTTACGGAAGATCAATTTTATATTTATTCCTTTGTGGACTGTTTGCAAACTCTAAGTTTTGATAAGTATGCATCCTTATCGATGTAACAACCCTTTAACCATCTTTCACCGCTCTTACTATCAAATTGATCTCTTGCATGTACAATTCTTCTATTATCAAATATAATACAAGTGCCTTCTTCAGCTTTGAATTTTAATTGATTTGCTGGATCATTTATATAGTCTTCAAATTCTTTGAAACCTTTCAAAAAATCTTGGAATAAATGACGATCACCTTTTTCTTTAGCACCAGTAACTTTACTACCATTATCTAACAAGTTTATATCACCAGTAATACCAAAATCAAAAGGTGCTTGGAAAGGAGGTGAATAATTGACTTCTCTGAAATGATCTTTATCACCATATACACCTTGGCCTATGACTTCGTCTTCCACAATTAAAGGTCTTGAATAATAATAAGAATGACCATCTTTTTCATAATGATAATTGATCGGAACGGTTAATAAAGCTTGATAAGCTGGCGAATCAATTGTTTTAACGTATCTTGCAGCGGCAAATCCATCTGCAAAAACGTTTTCACCTCCAATACTTTTATTTTTGATACAATGTAGTAACTGTAAACCTGGGGGTGATTCATAATATAAAAGATCCATGTGTAAAGGTAAAAATTGATCTGTATAAGCTATATTTGTTGCATTAGGAACACTTTTGACATCGAATATTTCACCATAGAAAGTATGTTTCAAGTACGCAATTCTTTGAGCTATTTTTTTAATCAAGGGGTGCTCTTCATGCTGTTGATCCGTGAGATTATTTTCAATATTAATAATTTGAACCAAACCAAATTTATTCAAATCATTCATTATTTTGGCCATTGTAGAGTCATTTGTTAAATAATCATTATAATCATATTTAGGTAAATTTTCAAAATTTAGCATATTGTGAGTTGAATCCCAAGGAGCAATTTCATCTTCAAAATTTTTAGCCTTACTAAATTTTCTACTTTCAATTGTAGAATTCAATTCCAAAAACTTTTGATCAAAGACTGAGATCTCACCATCATTCCAATGGATTTCAATTTGATCCTTGGTTGGAATCTCAATTTTATTTGGATAACTGTTTATGACTGAAGCCGTGGTAAACAATTTTTGACCAGAGTTATGATCAATAGAAGTTGATGATTGAGATGAATCTCTTAAAAACACATTGCTATAACTAAAACTTTTATTTTCTTGATTGAGAAATTGAACTGAAGTAGACTTATTATTGAATGCAACTTTTATACCATTGGCCACAGTTTCATGGATCTTTGCAATTGGTGGAGTAGTTGTTGATCTGATTATAGAGCTGGTATGGAAAGCCCTTGACAGGTTAGCTTTAAGAAATCGGTTATAATTGAGCCTTGACATGATATACTAAGAGAGCCCTGCTAGCCAAACTAGGTAATAATTCAATAGTTATTCGCTATTCTTCACTCAGTGATGATACCAGCCTCTTAAGATCCTTATTTTGGTGAAACTCGCCAATCTCCTTTCAATCACTCCTTCTTTGGTTTGCGTCAAACAGTTACTCCGGATCGCGAATTTTTGTTATTTGGCATTCTCCATAATTTTTTCAGATTCTGTTTATTATTGACATTTTCTAGCATATAAGATTTTTCATTCTATGAATTTTATACATTTCTTGATAATAATTTCAAAAAAAGTGTTGAAGATAGGTTTTATATGGGAGGCGATAAATTCAAGATGAAGAATATTTACAACAGTTTCACCAAACATCAAGATGAACATCAGGAAAGAATAATACATTTCCATCCAGACGTTTCAAATTCCCACAGTAATAGGTAACTCATGATACCCGCCATGGTGAAGCTATATTATTTTGGGTTTTGATGTTAACGTTTTGTTTCATAGACGCTCACCTTTGGAAAAACTAGAGATGATTAAAGCCGCCATAACAAATGGAATAAGTTCTAATCAATCAATAGTTTTGGATATCAAACCAGAGAGTAAAATTGGGTATGTTTAAATCTGGTAACGCTTTTTCATTATAAGCGCTCATAGAACTAATCAAACCATTTAGATGTATTTCCAAAACTAGAAAAAACAACTTCAAATTACCAGCACATGATCAAAAGGGCGCTAAACAATTTGCCATATGTATCAAATTGATTATATTATTAATTGAGAATTTAACAAAGCGCCAAATCACAACTAAAAGAGATCTTTTTTATCAAGATGTTTCATTATTTGAAAACCAATCAACTGTTGACCAGTTGATTGATTTGATTTGTAAAGCTTTAGGTTTCACAAATTTTGATTTAGGCGCTGTTGCTGCTCAAAAGGGTCTATGCTTTGGTAATATGGAGATTCAAGATGATGACAATATAGTCAAATCGTTCAACACCCAAAGTGGTTGTTTTTTGATTCCAAGAGTAAATTCCAAGACTAAAATTCAACTCCATTCGAAGATCGAATATGTTTTAGTTGTGGAAAAAGATGCAATATTTCAATTACTTTGTGATCCTTCACAAATGTCAAATAAAATAATTATAACAGGTAAAGGATTTCCTGATAATAACACCAAAAAATTTCTAAACCTATTGTCATCTCAACATGTGAACATTCCAGTTTATGGATTTGCTGATATAGATCCTCATGGGATAAACATTATGAAGCAATTTAAAACTGGCGGTGAATTAAATAATTCTTTTATGGTTCATCAAGATGAAAATTTCCACTGTCATAACTTAAAATTGCTAAACTTGTTACCTCATAACCATTTTATCAAAACGTTTGATTGTTTGGATTTTAGTCAAATTGATTATCAAATCTCTTTCAAATTGATTGGTTTAAAATTTGATGAATTTGATCCAAAAGAGAATTTAGTATTTATGAATCAGTTACAGAGAACAATGTTTTTTGGGAAAAAGGCAGAAATTGATATGATCAAATCGAATGATAACAGCAACGAGAAATTTGATTTGATACAATTCATAAACGAGAGGATCTCACAGACGAAATGAATCGGTGGTATCTTGTTATTGTTGTTGTTGTTGTTGTTGTTGCATTGAAAACTTATAAATTTGAACTGAGACGCGAAATTTCATTTTCGTGATTTTATTTTTGCTATAGATCCGGTTAGAACACTTAACAAACACAAAAAAGTTCACGAAAACTCGACAAAAAACTGAACAACTAGCACCATTTATTCTGTACCTCGAAAAAAGGAACAAACCTTAGAATTCATATACCTTTTCATCATTGTTGAACATCATAAAAATACGCGTCTCAATTTTGAAATAGTATTGTTGTTCATTTTGGGTTTTGCATTATAACACATTGTATTGATTGCAACTGGGAAAGCTTTCACTTGTATATTGTCTTTTTAAACCTGTTGTTATAAACAAAGCTTCAACTATATTTGAAATTACATAGAAACAATGGTACGCAATCAACTGTGGCAAATTGTTTTTTCACTTAGTTTCCTCTTCTCATTGATAAGTGCAAGTCAAAAAGTTGCTTTAAATTTATCACCATTTGCAAAAGAATGTGTTTTCCATGAACTTAACGATGATGATCATTCATTAGTTATTAATTATCAAGTTTTACAAGGTGGTAATTTTGAATTGGATTTTGAAATCACATCACCAAAAGGTGAATCTATAATAAAACAACAAAATGAAAAATACGCTGACTTTCTATTGAAAACTTTTGGTTTAGGTGAATATACTTTTTGTTTTACAAATCCTTATAATGTTATTAAAAAAGTTGAATTTTCAATTGAATTAGAACATAAAAAGGAAAACACCAATAATAAAAATAAAGATAGAGATTCAATCATTTCAGAACATTCATTAGATGAAATTGATAGAAATGTTAACAAAATTGAAAAAATTTCAAATTATTTAAGAGCAAGAGAATGGAGAAACATGTCAACTGTTGAATCTACAAAATCAAGAATTTTTTATCTATCAATTACAATTATGGCTTTGATGATTGGTATTAGTGTTGGTCAAGCCTTAATTGTTCAATTCTTATTTCAGTCACGTAGTAAAAATTATGTTTGATTGAAATTTGCTTTGATGTATGATACTATATTTACAATTAATACAAGTTAAAAAAAAAAGGAAGAAACATTATTATGAGAATTTAAATTATAATTGGCAACGTAATTAGTAAATCTATGTAGATTTTCCACCTGTTGTACCAGTTAATCTAACAGCAGCACCGTATCTCTGTAATTTTGTTAATAATGCGTCCCCTTGTTTGATTAATATTTGATATTGGGCATTTTTATTATCAGGACGATTGGTTTCAATTATGCCATTGACTCTGTCAATAACACAGTTTAATTTTTTATTTGGAATAAACTTGGTCAAGTCATTATCCAAAAATTCAACGGAAACACCAAAAGCTTGAGCCATTGAACTTAATGATAGTGTTTTATAAGATTCTAATAATTGGGCGTAAGCTTTTCTTCTCATTTCTCTAATATAATAATTTGAATGTACTGATAAGAACCTTGAAGGAACCAAGTTAACATCATTTGTTTCCAATAAATATTTGAAATAAGAAGAGTAGTCACTTGTGTATAAAGATATTGTTAATGAAGTAATTGGATTTAAATCATTTGTTGTTGGTAATAAGGATAATAATTCTGGTGAATCAATGATTTTATTTTTCAATTCATTTCTTGGTAATGCGAAAGCACCTGAAATTGAAGCAAATATAGCCAATTGTTCATAGGTGGTGATTTCTGTTGATGTGAAAGTTGCTAAAGAATCAATTAATAAAGTTGAGGCTTTTTGAAAGTCTCTAATTGATAAATAGTATAGACCTTGATAAGTCTTAAAACGATTACGGCGTTCCCAGTCACCACCTTTATCGATTAATGAATTTGTATGTTCTAATTGTTTAGCCACAAATGATTTATCATCATAGAAAAACCCAATTCTTGTAATTGTTAATGAAATATCAATTTTAGATCCGGTCGATGGAGTTAATTCCATGGCTTTTTTCAATGTTTGGATTGCATTTGATTTATCACCAATTTTGGCGTAATATTCACCCAATTTTTTATAACCTTCAGCGGTCTCTAACTGGCCTTCATCTTCATCTTCAACTTTTTTGATTGATTCATTTAATTTTGTGATCTCTTCTTCATTTACTTTTGATAATTTTTCATATAATGAGGGATCAAACTTTATTGAGTTTGGTACATATTCATGGGTTAAATAATAGTAATATGGAGCCAAATTTTCTTTTGTTACCTCTTCAAGAAGATCTTTGGTGACTTGTGGGTGGCGATGGGATAATTCAGATTTTGTTAATAGAAATGCTTTATCAGCTAGTTCAAAATTAGGTATTCTTGATGATTCTGTAACCTCTTTATCAGTCATTTTAAGAGTTAGGAGTCAATTAAAACTCTGTGGGCCAATTCTTACAATTGAGTCAATAATGCCTTCCCAATATTTAATGTTTATACCTTTCAAAAAGGCCAATTTTCGAAAAGTTCACCAAATGGAAAGAAAAATTCGCGAAATTTGTATTGGTAATATATTACATAATATAATGACAATTGTTCGAACCCTGAAAGAGTCAAATTATCATAATCGGTATAAATGTTTTTTTTCAAAAATTCCTAATTTGCGAATGTGAACGTCATAAGGCATTTGAAACAAAGTGTTCACAAGCCCGCTTGTAAATTCTAATTCAAAACAAAAGGGATCTGAAATCGTCATAGGTTTCAAAGACTAAGCATTGCTTACTCTTCAGCAATCATTTAGAAATTATATTCAACTTTTGTTTTGTTCTATTATTGTGTATAAACACCCCACTAGTCCATCGAGATACCATCACCATATGGTTATAGCATTATTTGTACACTTTTCTCCTTTTTTTCCCACTTAGCTGCTCATTACTGGTGTGGATTAAATTGCACCCCGGCTAAAAGTCTCCAGATTTTCTCCAGAGTCGACAGTCTGGAGAAACTGGAAGATTAGATTTGTGACGAACTTGAGGGCGACTGGTAGTATTGCGCTAAGAATATAATACATCTATCAATATGAACAATCACTATCACCCAACTCTTGTGTCATAATCCTCAGCTTTCATCTCAACTGGTTATTGAAGCTTCTTTTGCTTTTATCGTAATCTTTTCACGGAAGTTTCTAGCAGGATTTTGATATCTCTTCGGAAAAAATATTGCCAATCATTCGATAAAAAAGAAATGGCACAGGAAGTTTAACCGGGAAAGCTAATATCACCTTTTCGAGTAAAACGGAAAAAAAATCTGGAACAACAAAAAGGACAACAGAATCATGGTCATTTGAAAATTCGCCTATACTATTCAAAAAGAAAATCCGTATGTGGTATTGAATTAAGAGAAAATGTCAATAGAAATGTGGGCGTGGGTATTAGTTATAGTGGAGCAATAAAGTCACTGAACTTTGACTATGTATGTATAGCGGTATGCAATAATAACAACACTCCGCAACTTTAATACAAGCAACAATATTATCAACAATATTGATGGAAATAACCAATGTATATGGTTAGGTTGATGTTTTTTTTTTCATATAGATCGACTGTAAACATTTACCAGGTTGCTTATTCTTCGGAAAAACCATCTGTCAAGCAGAAGATTTGAATCATTTTTTGAGACCTTTTCAATCCAACGAAAGCGACGTTGAATAAGTACGCACGACCTTCAAAGATAGGGAGGAAGTAAATCGTAACCCAAACTTTCGAAACATGCTTGTGTTCACCATTCTAAAAAAATATGTACTCTCCAGACTTCCCCCAGTTAAGATGGCAATCTCGGTCCAGACTATCTTCACGCCTTTGGAAAGTCAGGTCCTTTATCGTGTTGCATCACACCAGAAATGTGCAAAAAAGTGGGCGACAAGCATGAATGTTAACTATAAACTACTAGAGAAATTCTCAACTATCAAAGTTTAATAATGAACAAAACTTTGTACAGCTATAGACCCAAACTCAACGTATACCTAATCACCCCGATGGCAAAAAAAAGTAGAAGAAATGAACCTTTTCTTTGATACTTAAGTATGAATAATGACTTGTAGCAGTTTTTTGCCTTTTCCGAATCGGGTAATTTTCGTTTTTTTTTAAATTCTCGGTGAAACCTCAGGTTTTGAGATTTTCTTTTTGTTTACCATCTGACGTTTTTTTTTTCTGTGATGTTGAGAGTTGTCAAAAAAAAATCAAAAATATAAAAACCAGTAACTTTCTCCAACTTTAGTGATTACAATTTACAGTGTAATTCCCAAAGTGTAAACTTATACAAACTTACATTAATATTAATTACTACGTCATTTCAAAATGGTTTCCTTAGTTGAACAAGCTGCCATTAACAGAGAAGTATGTTATTCATGTGTATTAATGATCTTTGCTGATCAATGAAGATGGTACAAAACCCATAATTTTACTGAGACTCATATATCTTGAAGTGGATTTTGGTCTTTCGTAGAATTTAAAATCTTAATTGGATTGCAAGTCATTATAGCCATTATGAAAAGTTTGGAAGATAAATACTAACACTGACTCGAGAAACTTTTAAAAGGTGTCAATTCTGAACTTCTTTCAGAAATTGAAAAGTTGGAAGAGTTGTTAACTGTTTCACCAGAAATTTTGAAAAAAATCACCGCTCATTTCATTACCGAACTAGAAAAAGGGTTGTCTAAAGCTGGTGGTAATATTCCAATGATTCCAGGTTGGGTCTTAGAATATCCAACCGGTGAAGAAACTGGTGATTATTTAGCTATAGATTTAGGTGGTACCAATTTGAGAGTTGTCTTGGTCAAATTATTGGGGGGTTCAAAATTTGAAACCGAACAACATAAGTATGCATTACCAGAAAATATTAGAACTGCTAAGGCAGAGGAATTATGGTCTTTCATCGCAGATTCTTTAAAAGTTTTTGTTGATGAACATTTCCCTAACGGTACTTCAAAAAATTTACCTTTAGGTTTCACATTTTCTTATCCAGCTTCTCAAAATGCCATCAATGAAGGTATTTTACAAAGATGGACCAAAGGTTATGATATCGAGGGTGTTGAAGGTAAAGACGTTGTTCCAATGTTACAAGACGCTTTAGCTTCTAGAAACGTCCCAATCGATGTTGTTGCTTTAATTAATGATACCACTGGTACTTTAGTAGCTTCAGCTTATACTGATCCAGAAGCTAAAATGGGTTTAATTTTCGGTACTGGTTGTAACGGTGCTTACTATGAAGTTGCAAAAAATATTCCTAAATTGGAAGGTAAATTAGCTGACGATGTTGATCCAAATGGTTTAATGGCCATAAATTGTGAATATGGAGCTTTTGATAATGAACATAAAGTTCTTCCAAGAACCAAATACGATCTTCAAGTTGATGCTGAATCTCCAAGACCAGGTCAACAAAGTTTCGAAAAAATGATCAGTGGTTATTATTTGGGTGAAATTCTACGTTTGATATTGCTAGATTTATATCATGATAATCATATTTTCAAAGGCGCTGATCTTTCGTTATTGAACAAACCATTTATTCTTGATACTTCTGTTCCAGCTAAAATTGAAGAAGACTCATCATATGAAGAATTAAAAGACACTGAAACTTTATTCAAAGAAGTCTTGGGCGTTGATACTACTTTAGCGGAACGTAAATTGATTCGTCGTCTCGCAGAATTAATTGGTAACAGAGCCTCAAGATTATCTGTATGTGGTATTGCTGCCATCTGTAAAAAGAGAGGCTTTGAAACTGCCCACTGTGCTGCTGATGGTTCAGTTTACAACAGATACCCTGGATTTAAAGAACGTGCTGCTGAAGGTTTGAGAGATATTTTCGATTGGAATTTAGAACCAAAAGATTATCCAATCATTATCGTTCCAGCTCAAGATGGTTCTGGTGCTGGTGCTGCCATTATTGCAGCTTTGACCGAAAAAAGATTAGCTGCCGGTAAAAGTGTTGGTGTCAAACAATAATTTCAAAAATTGAATTTATGAGAAAAAAAGTAACACAAAAACGTAAAAGAAGTAATGACCCAAATGAGATGTATTTTATATGATTTTATAATAAAAAAAAAAGTGGAAATCGACAATATAATTATACCTACTTTTTTTATATTTATATAAGTTTGTTTCCAAATAGATGATTATAGAGCTGAAAGATGACAAAAGAAATCTACATCCGTATCCGAACTACACTCTTCAATGAATTCGCTAATTGCCAAACTATAAATTAACATTTGAACTTTTACTCCCTCGCTGACGTATATGCTTTGAAATTGTGTAATAAAAGACCTTATTCATAAATTTCTACTCCAATTTTAACTTTTTCGGAGCTACCTCTTGATAGTTTGCGTATTTTTTTTTGTAGAGTTAAAATTCTACCACGAACACTTGCACTTGTTTTGATGTCATCATTTGAAATTTGAACAATAACATCGAATTTTCTCTTTTCGTCTTCATCTTTGACCTCCATGTCTCCATTTACTATTTTAAAGTTGAATGCACCATCTCTAATATTCCCACCTGGGTGGACACCACAAATGACATACATTATAGCACCACAATATTTAGTCCACCAAACAACCCTCTCCATTTCAATTTTATTACCGTCCCTCTTTACAAGATCACATAAAGCAGTTTTAAAATTCTCCTCAACATCTGGCAAATCACCACCCCAACGGTCACAAAGTGCAACACCGATCAGAGCTCTAGTTCTATGCGATAGCCCGTGAGAACCGGCTATAATACCAGTTGTTGCGACATGTAAGGCTGCAGTACATTGTAGTTCCTTAGGGTAAGCACAGTGCACAAAAGCTAAATTACATAGGGCTGGTGCAATTCTTTCTCTAACTTCTCGTGGAACATATTTTTCTGGTAGTGCGGTTTTCAATAACTCTAAGTATTTGTTTGCTAACAATGGAGCGTAAGGTCTTGAAGCTATTATAAGTGGATCTTGAGAACGGATTTCTCTTGGTAACATAGAATATAAGGCACCTTCTCTCACACCACCTTCAGCAAAATGGACGGTCTTTATTTTTGGTAGAGAATCGCATGCTGCGGATACAAGCAATCCAACAGCAGGCAATTGTGAACGTCTACGTTCACTTACCCTAAATATAGAATCCTTCTGGGGCAAAGAATCTTTTAAGAATAAAAAGTTTGAAATATTTATGAAATCGTTGAATGAACATGAAAACCCATTAATGATAGTCGGAATTGGGTACTGTTTAATATCAGCAATCAATGCATGCCCTAAACCTCTTAAACCCCCACCGCAGGTATATAAATCGAACCCACCGTTTTTTTCCGCTTCCTCAAGTAATTGGGGTGAAACATCTATTTTTTGGAAGGCTTCTTTATATGCATTTTGAATCTCGAAATATAATGATTTTTTATCTTCAAACTGTAATCTCCGTGTCAAAGCGGCAGCACCGTAAGGCAAGGAGACAGGGTTTGAACTCAATGTTATTTCGCCATCAATACATTGAATCCATGATATTTGAGTTGAGCCCCCTCCCAGATCCATGAATAAACCTGAAAGTGAATTGAAAGAAGATGCAACACCATATGAGCCAATTCTACCTTCATCTTCTTTGTTCAAAAGTTCCACTTCCCATCCTGTTGAGTCGTAGATAGCATCTCTAAATTCCTGCGAATTAACCGCTTCTCTTGTGGCTTCAGTTGCCACTATACGAACACCTGATTCTTGAACACCGAAATCTTCACAGATCAATCTAAATCTTTTCATCGCGGCACAGACATCATTGATGATATCCTTAGGGATAGGTTTCTTTTCGTTATCTTCTGAACTAAATTGAGCATCGAATAGCGATATGCCAACTCTATCTTTGAAAACGCAAGGCATAATTCTGGCATGATGAGAAGCTTTTGATGAAATACTAAACCTTATACCATTAGATCCTATATCAACAATACCAATTAACGCTCTACCGACTACTTCAGCCTCATCTTCTGTATCATTCGGCGAAATAGATGACATTTCTTGGTGCAAACTTTTCTAGTTGATACAATGTATAACTTTTTTACGTGGTAACTCTACTTTCCTTAGGTTTCTAAAGGGGTGGGTGAACGGTAATATGATAAGATGCAACCACAAAATAAGGACAATGAACCGCGGTTATAGTCTATTAGATGGTTTGTAATCTAAGTTCGTAACGTTGGAAGCCCTTTTATGAAATGTGAGCTAGTTGTTCAAAGGAATGTTGACTCTAAAGCCGCACTTAAATTTGTTTGTTTTGTCAACTTAAACTTGATGGTAATATGTTTTAATTTTTGAATTTATCCCAGAAATTATGAAATAAAAAAAAAAAAAAAAAAAAAACAGTAATATTTTGATATTACGTAATTCATATTTCATTAAATAACGTCTTTAAAACGAGGTTGTAAACATCTACCTAGTACTAAGTTCAACTTCATCTTAGAAGAGCACTACATTTTTAAGCGAAAAAAAGGTGGCTTATAATAATAACCATGGCATCAGTATATCAAAAAGATAAAGAAACAGTAGTAAATTCTGAGCAATCGGGCGAAGATGGCTCGCTTTTGGAGGTTGAAATCACTGAAGAGCAACATATCATAAGGGAACAAAGTGACGAAGAGACGGGATCGCAGTCAGAGACCAACCTTCGAGATGAAGTACTTCAAGAAATTTTTTCATATGATGAGCCTCACAATGAAGAGGGAAAGTCTTTTTCAATCACAAATCTCATAGGAAGACTATCAATTAACTTGATACTACCGTTCATTAATGGGTTGATGTTAGGGTTCGGAGAAATTATAGCACATGAGATTGGATTTCGATACAACTGGACCGGTGCAAGAGTAAGTTTGAATGTTAGCTCTTCAGAGTTAGTTTAGGATGGATCACTAACAATTTTGAAAGGTTTATCCACCTAGAAGAATCACAGAAAAAAACAGCAAACTGTTATGAAATCGACTGTAGCACTATTTCGGTTTTTGTTTTGAGTTGGAGATAAAAGCATTGAGTGTATGCTATACATTTAAAAATTATTAAATGAGGTATGAATAACAATAATTTGATACATTTAGTGTAGAAATCTACAAGTTTTTCGCCTTTTTGATTGTCTATTGTCATGATTTTTCTCCTCCTGTTTTGCCCTCTCTTGAAGTAAAAAGAACGTAATTCCTATTTTTTCCCACTGGGTATCTTTTGATCTCACCACATTGACATATTATTTGATACATTTCGCTAGGTTTATTAGCTCTCTCGATACGAAGCTGTGAAACTTTTCCCACAATCTGTTGTCTATGGCACTTTTTACAAATTGTCCTTTTAATCATGGGATCCAGCTTTAAAACACTCTTTTTCGTTACTGAATCCATACTCCGGGAATACATCCTCGATAGTGGATCATTGGACAGAGCTAAAGACTTCGAAGCCTGATACAAAAATGAAGCTCTTGAAAACCCTTCTTTGTTGTGTATAGCAGGTTTCTTGGACGCTTTTTGACTTTGATTCGCCTTCAGCTTTGACTTTTGGCCCTCAACCGTTCCCATTTTGAGCTTTTCTAGGATTTTCAAAAACGAGTGTAGCGGGCTATAGCACTAGTTCAAATTGTCGATTAAATTTGACAAAGATTCACTTTCAGACGTCTGCAAACCGACACACGAACTGAAGTTGAATATATTCAAATGTTACAGGTTTTGCGATGGCCACTACAGTCTTGAATAAATTTTTTTTTACCCGGAAAACCTATGATTGGGCGCGCGCACTTAGTTATGGAGATTGTGTTAATTAAACAGAACTAACTACAAATAGTTACATTATCATCAATTGTCGCTAATTCTTGATAAAAGCATCTAATATACCATGAGTGGATACGATCGTGCCTTATCAATTTTCAGGTATGTCTCAATGATTGCGAGGCTCGGTAGGTTGAAAGCTAACCGATTGAGCTTTCAACCTATCTTGCCACTCTTTTCGTCTCTTTCAAAAAAACATCTACTAACCATCTATTAAATTTAGTCCAGACGGTCATGTTTTCCGTAAGTTCTAAATCTTAACTTCATTCAAAACCGGTGTTGGCAAAAGTTTACTAACAAAAGTTTACAATTAGAAGTTGAGTATGCTTCAGAAGCTGTCAAGAGAGGTACATGTGCTGTTGGTGTGAAGGGTAAAGATGTTGTGGTATTAGGTTGTGAAAGACGTAGCACTTTGAAGCTACAAGACCCACGTATCACCCCAAGTAAAATAACAAAGATTGATAATCATGCATTCTTAGCTTTTGCTGGTTTAAATGCAGATGCCAGAATTTTAGTCGATAAGGCAAGAGTGGAAGCTCAGTCTCATAGATTAACCCTTGAAGACCCTGTTACAATTGATTATTTGACCAAATACGTTGCAGGTGTTCAGCAAAGATATACACAATCTGGTGGTGTCAGACCTTTTGGTATTGCTACTTTGATCGCCGGTTTCGACGAAAATGATCTTGTTCCAAAATTATACCAAACAGAACCATCGGGTATTTATTCGGCCTGGAAAGCAAGCTCTATCGGACGTAGCAGTAAGACTGTTCGTGAGTTTTTGGAGAAAAATTATAAAGAAGATTTAGAGAAAGAAGATACAATCTTATTGACTATAAAAAGTTTATTAGAAGTTGTTCAAACCGGTGCTAAGAACATTGAAATCTCAGTCCTTTTACCAGGAAAGCAAGTCGAAACTTTGAGCAATGACGAGATTGTGACTTATGTCAAAAAGATTGAAGAGGAAAACGAAAAAGAGGCTGAAAAGAAAAAAGCCATTGGTGCTAGCTCAGCTTAACTTTTATATTAAGTTCACATGTCATTTTATAGCACCATTGTATATTAATCGGATATCTTCATAAATGCATCCTTATCCGTAATTTAAAATTTGGTGGCTTCGCAGACCTCTTGGTTTTTAGCTCTATCTAAATTGAAACTCTGTGTTGTGTCAATTGTATATTTCTTAAACATGATTTAAAGGTATTGGCTCAGGCTGTATACACCCAAACACCACAAAACCGCTTACCAAGTTCTCCCAATCCATTTCTATACACACCATTCAAGCACCTCCAGTCCATTATAGTTCACTTGTAATTTCGAGGCATAGTCCAAGACAAACGATGAATGGGGCTATGAAAAGCCTTAATGATGGTGCTTATCACCCCTCATATAATATCGACAATATCCAACATCTAGATTTCGATGATCTTTCCTTAATGAAATCAGAAATAGAGAGTCAACTTGAGAAGGCGTTCGGAAAATTGGAAAAGGTATGCACCTAAATCAACTTTTGACTAAAAAACAATTCTAACAAGTGGTTAAGGGCAAGGCAGATATGAATACTCCGTTAGTCAGTCAAGAGGGATTCCCAAGATCTGATATTAACGTAGTCGAAGTTAGAAATACAAGAGTTAAAATAATCAAGCTCCGAAATGATCTGAAAGCAGTCATTAATGAGATTAGTGACAAGATGTATACTCGATTTGCAGATTCAGGCAATTCAAAAGAAGTTCGTCCAAAAAAGTCTCAAAGTCAAGTTCCGTTTGCAAGAATCGTCGACGTTTTGCCTGATAGTCCTGCAGATTTAGCGGTATGTTTTTAAAAACAAAATTGATAGTATCGGCTTTGAAAGCTAACATAACACCTTCAAGAAACTAGAGATAGATGATCTAATATTAGGTTTTGGTGACATTGATGTTACAAATCATAATGAGCTACAAGCAATTAGTTCGTTAGTCAAAAACTCGATTAACGTATGTTAATGTAAATTCACAATGAGTGTGATCGTCTGAGAATCATTTTACTAACACCAAAGTTATAGATGCCCATCGAACTAAAAATATCTAGACTCAGTCAAAAACTTCACCTCGAAATAACACCAACAAACAAATGGCCCGGTCAAGGTTTACTGGGCTGCCGTTTGGTTCAAGTTTGACTTGTATCAATAGTAGGCCAACTTTGTTGTTTATTTCCAATAAAATCAGTTTAGCCCCCATGCAATGTGGAAGTAAAAGCAATCACATCCCCAGCTTCAAGTTCATAAGCTTCCTCCCCCTCGAGCTCCCAATCAGTGTCATTGATCAATGTTAAAATACCAGGACGACTTAAAGGTAAAACCGTTAATATCTTAGTTTTTGAAGTTGTTGAGAAGTCGTTAATACATACATGGTTCCATTTTCAAGAAATACGTCGACGTCCTTTGGATCTTTGATCATGTTTTTCGCAATAAACTTTATCAAGTCTGCAACAGTAGATGGGGAGCCATCGTCATTTGAAGGTAAATCTATCTTATAATATCTTTGGCTTTCGAATATCACATCTAACCCGCCACTAATTGAAAAATTGTCAGTCTTCATCTCCTGCTTCATCAGTTTCCCACACTTGGATCAAACATACAGGAATTCTAGCTTTATTGGCAACCCCATGGTACTTTTGCCTAGGTCTTCTATTCGTACAATAGCATGTGTATGTAATGAATGTATGTAACCTTCAAAAGAAATATTTTTCTTGAACCACAAAAAGCGTTCGCGAAACTTTCTTTTCGAAGAAAATATGGAATACAAAAAACCTTATTGAACCACAATTAAAAGTTATGTCTGGAGATTGACTCTTCCAGAATCATTAATTGCTACTACTCTGCCTTCCCGCTGGTGAGACTTGTGAATGGGTTGCAATTCAGGCGGGATTTACTCAACTCTTTCAAGCTATGGACTTTATGTGTATCGATTGAGGAGAACACACAACTATTTTGCTAGGCTTTCACTATTTGAAACTCAATGATTAATTGACCCTCGTAACCACTCATTGAATAACGTCCAGTATCTCATAGTACTATAATCGAAGACCTTACTTAAATGGATCTCCTCATCAAAACAAAATTGTCGAACTTGAAATTGTCTACTTACAATAGTTGCCTTCTTTAGCCACAATACTTGATACTTTATTTAAACATTCTTAACAGAGAAGAATGGATCTTCTGTCTTATTTATCTGCTCTTGAATATCTCCCTAAAAGTCTTATATTCTTTAGATAAGTTTCATAATTACACATTAAAAATGTTGGGGTACTACATATTTATAGTTTAAGCCCTATAATCCAACAGAAACGTCCAAAATCTTGTAAACTTCAAAGTAGCCCAGGGATACCTAACACAAAAGCTCTTGTATAGTATCATGAGTTCGTAACAGGCAAGAATTCTTTAGCCAAAAAATTTTTTCGTTGAAAGGATTGAAGACCCTTTGAGAACTTTGAAAATTAGCCTACCATAGTACATTCAATCTACCTTCGGGGCCGTAGCTACTCACTAATGATATATTGGGAAATGTTGTAAAATGGAAACAATCAAAAACATATTCGGTGAGCTATTGGATTGCCCAAGGTGTGATTTATGGTGTTTTGGGTGGTGATTTATGTGAAGGTCTATGGAACAATTTAATTGCACTCTATGGAATGATATCTGACGTGATCAGCCAGAATCACAAATAATTAAGAGAAATAAAGAGTGGCAGAGTGAAATTTCAATAAGTATTTTAGATCAATACAAATAAAACTCGAGTGCTATTTCCAAGTAAATATATGAACATCGATATTAAACTCTAAAAGTATTCCAATCAGCTTGTGGATCTCCAGACTATAAAATGATATCAGCAAACATCCAATGGCATAATATCTCAAACTTCAAAGCCGTCAAACAAGAAATCCAGAAATAACAGCTGTTGAATTTTAATACATAGCAAAAATGATATTGAGCTGTAGATATAACAACAAAGACGAACATCTTCACTGTAAAATAAGCTAACTACTTTCTATTAGAGATTCCAGGGATATATCCCTGACTGTAGCAGGATGATTAAGATGTCAAAATTCCTTAACAAGAGTTTAAGTGAACTAGCCAATATCTCTCTATGCCCTACTTTAGAACCTTCCATGGAACCCTTCGCACTTTTCGAAAAGAAGTACTGGCAAGCATCGATAGACTTTCCTATATGTTTATACGTTTAAAAACCTAAAGCCATGCTTAACCCAGAAGAGCAATTAAATATCAGCTTAAAAGTTTCAAACCAAAATTCGTCTTGACCGTTGGAGTTTTAAAATAGATATACGATGCTCCAACATCACTCCCGTGTAAGCAGGAAACTGATCTAGAAATTATGGGGCTATTATTATTAGGAAGATGTTTGGGTAATATATATATATCTAACAGAAATTCCGTCTTCGTTCTAAAAAAGATACTTCGGTTTCATTTGATTAAAATGAGTATAATTAAAATTCGGTTCAATAATATTTAACAATTATACACCAGACACAATAATATAGAAGATGGGTACTGTTGCTTCTACAAAGATGAGACTACAATGATATGTAATAACATTTCAAAATGAAAACTATGTAAGCCGCTATGTAAACAGCATTGGTTGCATGAAACTGATCTATATTGTCATCGCTAGCTTTATGATCATTGAGATTGCAAATAGTACAAATCTAGATGGCACCAAAAGCAGATGTAGTGTTCAATAAATATACGAATTCATTCAGACGACAAACCACATGAAAATCATAGTAGCGATTGCTTCACAATGGCGATAGGAACTGATATTGTCGTTCAGAGATCAAGTAGTACGAACTGATGTATTCCAATCTTAACCAGAGAGCCTAATAGCCAAACCAAAGTTAGCAGTTTCATCTGAAAAATCAACAAAGCCGCTCTCAGTCCATTATCATACAAGGGTAGATCAGTAATGCACTGTCTAGCGCTTCTGCCAAACAAGATACCGGACGACTACAAATAATTTCATTATTGATATACCGATCTGTAGTATGTTTGAGATACTCAACAATTCCAAGAACATCATCACCTATGTTGTAAGATGTTCCAAACTGAATAAGTAATATGGAACATTCTAGATTAATAATATGAAACATACATGGAACGTTCTAGATGAATAAAAGATAAATTAATTGATTACAAAGTCATTCTTAATGGCTATGGGATGACAAATAGATTTTGCAGAAAAGGAATATATATAAGTAGTAGATATTCCTATGATTTGGAATTATATAGTTGTTAGAATCAATATACAGAATAAGTTATGCAAAGTGCTATTACGTATAGAATTAGTACTTTACAAAAACCTAAAGCAACACTTGAAGAAAAAAACAGATATGAAACGGATTCAGCTTCCCCTGTAACCACACCCTGAGTTGAAAAATAGTCTCGAACAGACATCGAGAGCTTAAACCGAATTAAAACGAGAGTGGAACTAAGATACTTGATATATGTGTTTTCCAATTTTTCACAATGGATTTTTGTGGTACAATCTTCTGCTGAGAAACGTTCCATAATTCAAACAATTATAAAAATACAGTGTGAGCTATTGAAAGGCCTAATGAGTGATTTATGTGATTCATGGAATAATCTATGGAATGATCTATGTGATGATCCTTGGTGTAATTAACCCGAATGGAAAAAAAGAAATAAGGAATGACTAGGTGAAATATGAATAAATATTTAAGTAGAAGGTAAATAGCACTCAAATGATATTTCTATTGTACGTCGTTCGACCTGTTCTTTATTGTACACATTTTAGTCACAGGAATCTATATATATTTAAACGACCTAAACACAAAGGAGACTGGATCTTCTGTCTTATTTAGATTTACTTCTCAACCAACTTCACATTAATGAAAGCCTCATAATCAAAACATTAGTTCCATTTTTCACCGTAGTGATCTTCAGGTGCTAACATTTCAAAGCTCAATATCCGACATAATTAGTTAACATACTAGTGACGTTGGGGTGTATCTAGTTTCAGACCCCAGTATCTAATATTTTCTTAGCGAGTGAATGAATTTTGATATTAAAGTCTAAAAAGTATGTCAGTCAACTTGCGGAACTCTAGCCTTCAACAACTTCTACTTACTTGGTATCAAAATCATTAGTATCATTACGCTCACTTGTCAGTGAGTCGTGAAATGTTGAAGGCTACATCGATGTTAAGCAGTTGTGTGATGTTAAATACTTGACACGGTCAGTCAATTATTGATTGTTTGTAATTCCATTCATCACAAGCACCATAATACGTGATTTTTAGCCCTTTACTTTGGCATCGCGCTATTTGAAAACACTTGAAAAACGCCAACAAGCACTAAAACCTGTAAAATAAGTTATGTAGTGTAGTAGAAGAGGAATACCCATCAAAGCGATACGGCTGTCTAGACAAATTTTGAAGAGCCCTCTACTTAAGCCATTTGCGTCACATTAACTACCTAACTATCACCGAGAGATGGCAAAACTCTGAAAAGTTGCATGATCCTAAATAATTCCAGATCACTTGGTTCGAGCGAGTTCCTCCCTCCTCTAGTAAAAATGTAAAGAGTGCTTGCTGCTGTATAATATGAACCATCAAATGTGACCGATACTGCTAAGTAATTCGTGGACATAGTCGAAACGGATCATAATTCATATTCAGACGTCAGTGGTAAAACATCAAATCACCAATTTGGACATGAGCGAACTCCTAGACACTATTATAAATGAAAAGAGGATGTTCTATCCCAGATAACTAGCATATAAAGAGACAGAAAACAATTTGTGACGCAGGCTATTTTCCAATAGTTTTTTAAGAGAACTTCAGCATGAACTTTAAGAATGGATGAACTTCTTGTAATGATGCTCTCAGATCTTCTTACCGAAGACCATTCTTCACTCTAAAATTATATGGCATGCTAGGTGAGTTAGCATGCTTCGATCGATATGGCGAACGTAACTATAACAAAAATGTAGTATGTATAGATCGACCGAAGTTGAAATTGAACTCTGCGAATAATCGTTTTTCTAGGTTGTCCAAATCTTCATCAGATCTTGAGTAAGGTCAGTCAGTGTCCTTGTAAAAACCAACTAGGAAAGTATAAATGTATGAGGGTAGACTATGATCTTCAAACGCAAATAACAGCTTCAGCAACCCAGTGATAGGGGATTGGAGTTCGACACATCTTGGGGTAATGGAACAACTTTATAATAATCTTAACATCAGAGGGAAATGATCCAATGGAGGGCAGTTGAGTTCAGTGGAAGGTGACAGCTAAATTAATGTGGGTTTAATCCTACTTCAATATTTTTTTTTTTTTTTTTTTTGGCTTTGTGTCTGTGTTTTGGTAGTTTGTTTTTTCGAGACCGATTCAAAACCTACCGTTTGACACAAAAGAGAACTCGGTACAACACTAATTACTAAATATAAATCAAAATCATAACCACAATTACTAGTCTTGATTGGCTATGGTACCCTACTCATTAACCTAGTATGACGTTAAAAAGCGTTAATATACTCGTCATACAGTAACTACTTTTGGGTTATGTAAACATTGCTTTATGTAATACTGAGATATGAGCGTAGCAATCATGATAAAAGCGAGGCTTCATCAGCGCACTCCAATTTTAATGCCCACAAGATATTACTGAGACCTAGTAAAGTTTCATTTGGTGTTACTTATTAAGCAACCTTGCTCATTGGCTGAGTTTATCTATTCGAAAGGAAGAGCTATATAAGCAACATGATATCCTGGAATAAATTATAATTTTCTTTAACCGATCTACCATCATTCATAAACAAGCATTTCAAAATCGTCAAAAGATGCTATCTGTCACAAAAAACAACATAATTAGATCTCTCACAAGCTCAAGATCAGTATCAGTTTTACAACCACGTCGTTTCCAAACTGTATGGTCACATTCCACAAACGAAAAGGTCAAAACCTCAGAAGATGTAAATACAGATCAAAAAGCTTTCAATCAAGAGGTCACACAAGAAGATTTGGATGAAATGAAGAAGCATTCAGATGCTTTCGAAAAATCATCTTCAAAAGAAACTAAAGAATATACAAAGAAGTATACTGAAGGCTTTAAAGACTTGAAAGATAAAGGTCAAAGAACAGCTGAAGAACAAGCCCGTCCTGAAGACTATATGTGATGGACGTGATTTCCAATTCAAGATTATAAATACCACAAAAAATATTGTTTACTCTAAATACAAATTTATGACTTATGTTTAGAAACTTTGTAGCTTACTAACTTTGAAATGATGGCAATAGCTCCACAAATTGAAATCGCGCGTATTCGCGCGTATTTGGCAAAAAGTTCGAGAATTCATGGAGTACCTTTAGTGTTTAGTGTAACATCGAAAAGTACTCAAGAGTAGTTGTAGCAGAACGCCCATTATAAGTGTTATATTTTGAAACATTTCTCCTCCACCTTCATAACCACTTTAGCTTACTAAAGATCTTGGTTATTTAGGGGCCTAGAAATTCAAAATTTGGCTCACATACATTTAGCAATTTCGCCTTTGGATAAGACAAGGTTGATTAGATGACAAAAGCATCAAGTGTTACTCAAAATGGAAAGTTCAGAAGCATCTTCGAGTTGACTGAGCTTGCAAATGAATTTTTGAGAGGAATAGAAGCATCATCTTTCAGTAAACTTCTTGAAGATGCTCTCGAAAGTTACGGAAACGTAAGTTCTCCCACTCAATGTTCAAATAGAACTTTCGTCTTACTAACTCATTAAAAATAGTATATTGGGGAAGTCAACAATAAGCAAGGCCCAAACTACGAAGAAGCATTTGTTTATTACGAAATTTCAGTCAATATAACAGTGAAGCAAATTCCCAATTTATCGGATTATGTCAAATTTGCAGAGGCAAAACTCGGAAAGGAAGCTGAATACTATGCACTTTACAACGATCTAGTGTCAAAATTACTACATGATAAGCATATAAAAAATATCAAAAATCATCTAAATAGCAATTCTCCATTTGCATCAAACAGTCCCAGTAGAAATGAGACAGGAAATGATCTTTTTGATCAAGTGTTTGAAGACGCCATTGATGTCAAGAAGTTGAAAGGTCTTTTAGAAAAGCATGGCAGCCAAGTTTTGTTGATTGACTTCAGGCATAGAGAAGATTTCAAAAGAAATCATATTTCATCGGAAAATATCATATGCATAGAACCAATATCCATCAGGTCCCAATATGTTGATTCCGACATTGAAAACTCATCTCTTTTGGCATCCCCTGATCACGAGAAAAAGCTCTTCAGTGAAAGAAATAGCTTCGAATTAGTGATAATTTATGATGAAAGCTCACAAGAGACCCGTGAATCCCCATCTGCAGAGAAGTTTCTAAAAATTTTGTCCCAAAAATCATTCGAAAAACCACTGAAAAGAAGGCCATTATTTCTCAAAGGTGGTATCGAAGAATGGATTACTACCTTTGGGCTCACAAGTTTTGGACATAATCACGGCTCTCTGACTCACCCTGGAATGCAGAAGGCAAGAACAGCCACCCGCTCAAATTCTTCTTCTAATTTACCGATTGCCAGGAATATTAATGACTATCTTTCTAACCCAATCAAAAACGATTTTACCTCTCCATCGCCGCAATTCTATGCTCAGAGACTTGCATCACCCAAACCCAAGAGATCAAACAGTTTCAAACTACCTACTCTAAGACCGGTATCATCATCGTCATCATCCCCGAATCTCTTCGCCAATAAATCATCAAAATCCAAAAATGGAGACTACTATCAAGACATGAATGGAAAATTGATGGGAAGTCCCCAGTCAAAACATAAAGATAAGCAAAATACACCTACCCAACCACTCCACGATGAAACTAAAGTTTTAAATACAAATGACTTGCATTGCACAACTGGCTTGTGCAACATAGGAAACTCTTGTTATATGAATTCTGTGATACAATGCATCTTGGGAACACCTCCATTCCTGCAATTTTTTTTAAATGGGTCATACAAAGGCCATGTTAACATCAACAGTAAACTTGGGACCAAAGGTATAATGGCAAAATTTTTCGCCGAATTAGCACAGGCTGTCTTCAAGCAGAACGGTAGTATTTATGAGCCCAGAAACTTCAAAATAGCTATTGGGTCTCTAAACAGTGCATTTAAAAACAATAATCAGCAAGATTGTTCTGAATTTTTAAATTTTGTTTTGGATGGCTTGCATGAAGATTTAAACGAAGAAGGCAGTAGGCCTCGGCTCAAAGACTTAACCACTGAGGAAGAAGAACTGAGAGAAAGAATGCCAGTGAGATTGGCGTCGGTCATAGAGTGGGAAAGGTATTTGAAAACAAATAACAGCGCTGTTGTGTCCTTCTTTCAAGGGCAATATTCGAGCCAATTGAAGTGCTTGGAGTGCGGTACAACATCAACAACATATCAAGCATTCTCAGTTTTGAGTCTTCCAATACCTGTTGAATCAATAAATGGCGCTCCGGGAAAATTGTCCCTCAAAAGATGCCTAGAGGAATTTACTAAGCTAGAAATTTTAGATGGTGACGATAGGTGGCATTGTTCAAAGTGTAAAGAATTGAGGAAATCCACAAAGAAAATAACCATAACTCGACTACCCTCCAATTTGATCATCCATCTCAAAAGATTTAGAACGGGAATTAACTTGCAAAAAATAACTACATTCGTTGATTATCCCTTCGAGATGGATCTAACGGATCAATGGCCAAAGGTATTGACTAAAGAAGAAGCCAATAGATTACTAAAGTTTCCATTGAGGGGACAAACACCACCATTCAAGTACAATTTATATGGCGTATCAAATCATACGGGGACTTTAAGTGGCGGGCATTATACCTCTTATGTTTGGAAAGGTAGTACCAAGAAGTGGTGCTATTTTGATGACACAGGGATAGAGCAAAATATTCCTAAAAATCGTGTTATCAATCCTAATGCATATGTTTTGTTCTACACTAGGGTGCATTTTTAAAATGTTAAATCATTCATTCACAATAGATCAATAACATAATTTATGAATCATGATTAAATTGTACGTTATATTTTGAGGTAGTAACTTTTAATTATTTATTCCCAATCATCATCTTCATCGTCATCGTCATCGTCATCGCCATTGCCATTGCCATGAGCATCATTCTTAGAGATTGTATCTTTTTTCTTGATTTCATTTTGTCGTGACCCTCTATGCTCGTTCGAAACATCTAAAGTTGAAGAATCCACGGACTTCAATTCGTAAGTTCCTTCGCTTGATGTCGCTGATTTGTCATTATTTGAATAATTTTTAAACTCCTTGGCATCTTCTTCTTCTTCTTCATCACTCCATTGTAAATTTTCATTCTTCAACTCGGTTGGTTGGTTCTCTTTTTTCAACAATTTCTTGCGGTTTGTTTCTTCTTTCAGAATTTTATCATATAAGTAAAAATACCTAGTCCAAAATTCTTCATAAGTTGACTTTTCAGGCACAATTGCGGTTGATAATTTGCTCAATTCAGAATTTTCTTTCAACAATTTCGAAATGTGTTCAGTTTTCGATTTTAAATCGAAGCTTTTTTTGAAATCATTATAAGCTTGATCTTCTACTGTGGTTAAAAACAATTCTGAAGAAGTGTGTAGGGCATATAACTGTGCTTCCGTTCTAGTTGACGTGAGTTTTTGAGGCTTTTTCTTGGAATTATTACCACCAGTAACATTGAACAACAAATCACCCTCGTCATCGTCAATCAATTCATCCCTATCTTCAGGTGTAGCAACCACGATTGAATCTTTTATAAATTGCCCAAACTTATTAACATAAGATCCTGCAAACGATTCAACTTGTTCTAATTCTTTATCCAATTCGTCCAAGTAAGTGTTCGTTCTCGATGACAATAAGGTCCACATATTCTGTGATTTTTCTGCATTTTCATCATTAACAACCCTCTTCTGTATTTCACCAAATTTTTCGAGTACAGTAGATTTTGTCAAGTTGATTTTGTCGTTTAACTGAAGACTCTCAACATGTTTTCTAGTTTCATTCAAATAGTCATTTACTTTCAAATTACTAACAAAAGAGCCAAATGTGGCACCCCAAGTTGAAGCCTTTGTTTCTATAGCGCCATATGTTTTTGCAATACCATCTTCCAACTCTTCGAATGATTTTTCAGTTTTTTGGTTAATTGAATTTGAAGGGTCGTCTGGATTTGCTTTTAATGTTTCTTGAGATTCGTTGGCTTTGGAAGTCGCTGATTGTTCGTAAACGATATCCATCTTTCAATGATTTTTTCTAAACGTTTGTTGAAACACACCTGACAGATATTTGCTCAATTGCACAATATAAATGTTGAAGAGATTTGCTCAGGTCTTTTGAAGGGCATTTGATTTATCTTTCCATGGAGAAATTCAACTTTCGCAGAAAAACCGAAAACCAACAATCCACGAAATTTACAAAGTAGTAGAAGAAAGACGAGAGAAAAAACGAGAACCACAAAAAGTATTTCTTTGAAGTAATAATCCTATTTGCGTACCTATATATCGAATTTGTGATGCTAGAGATGAATGAAGAGAAACTGGGTCCTCTGGTTCCTCCATTACGCTTTGCTGCACTCCAGCCAAGTCTTTACCGTGGTTCATATCCAAGACCAATTAATTATCGATTCCTCAAAAGACTAGGTTTAAAATACATAGTTTCATTGACACCAGATCCAGTTACTGAAGAAACTGATAAAGAGCTGTATGAATTTGCACAAGCTAATAACATTCGGTTGGTTCATATTGAATGTGGGAAAGAAGGGGGCAAAAGAAAAAAGCGTGGTGTTCCGATTGGGTATTCAGCTGTTGTTAAAGCTTTGGAGTTAATGATAAATGTTGATTACTCACCGCTTTATGTGCATTGCTTAAACGGAGGTCAAGTATCTTCTTTGGCTATCGCATGCTTGAGGAAATTATCCTTCTGGTCATCTGTTTCCATATTTAATGAGTTTTTAGTTTATACGAATTCAATAAATTTACATGACAGAGCATTCATTGAAAATTTTATTGCTGAGATTAACGTTCCAGAACACAAAGTAAATTGGATTTGGACTGGTCTATCAAAGGATATTATCGGGAGCCATCCTACACTGAAATTTGTGAATACAAATGATAGAAAATATTCAAATGTTGGTTAAAAGTTGCCTATATTTTGCTAGGAGAATAGAATCGAAGCAGCTAATTCCGCATCACCACCAGCTCGTTGCAATGCTCTAATAACTTGATCCCTTGAAAATCCTAGTCCAATCAAATTCGTGATCGTTGTTTCATCAAATTTTTGTGCTGGTGGTTCAGGTTTTGAAGTTGACGATGACGAAATTGTCGCTGATTGTTTATCACCAGATAATTTGGTTGGCTGTGAATTTGACGATGGTAGAGGTCCACCACCTAATTGCTGGCCAATTGACCCCGAGGGATTGAACATATCAGGAATATCAGCTTCACCCAAAAATGGAGTTTCCACGTCTGCAATAACTAATACATTTCTTTTCAGATCAATATTTGCTTGGTGTCTTTTCAACATATCTAACCCCAAAAGCATATCAACACCTGTATCTAATACTGTAAAACTACATGGTACAAACCGGTTTTCAATCTTCATTGGAGCACTGTGAATTCTGCCCAAAATTTCAGTTTTACCCACACCACGAGCTTCTCCTCTAAATCTTCTGTCAATCAGTCTTGCAATATTACATTCTTGAGCTAGCTTTGTACTTATTATTGTAGTTTGAGCGCCTGAGTCGACAAACGCTTTGATTGGATGACCATTGACTTCAACATTGATAAAAAGCATCGATACACTAGCAAAACTTTCAGGTGTCAGTTCCAATGCATTTCTCATATTTTCTTCAATTTGATCTTGCTCTATCAATTCTAGAATTCTTTTCTGATTTTCTGGATTATCTGGATCGCTTTGTAGATGTAGCCATTCATCTTGAGATACGCCACCAGGATATTTTGAACGTTGATCTTGTTGTAAAGTTGAAGCGACAGCCTCTTTGAATTGGACAGGATCATTCAAAACATTTTCAATACCTGGGTTCAAGGTTGTTATTTGTCTTCTTATAGCTGGATTATGAATGATCTGCTGTCTTAATTGTTCACTTTGTTGATCTATGGCGCTGCTTGATGGGAGAGCTTGAGAAGCCATTTCACTCGAACCTGCTGGTTGTGCCTTTCCAAGGCTTTTCTTGTTTCTAATAATCAACATTTCATTGTCTGTAAAATTTAAATCAGCCAACGAGGTGTCATCGCCTTTCAGTTCCTGACCATTTAATATTAAAACTTGATCCTCTATATTGATGTTACTTTCAGCACTAATATAAGCCTTGAAATCCAAGAGTGAAAGATCACTACTGATATCAATTGGAATGAATTGATCTGTATCTTCTATAGTAGCTGTTATATTCACCATTGTAAGCACCAACTTTCAATTGTTCTCTTATTTTTTGTCCTTTACTGAAGGTCGAGACGTTCTTTGTTTATATACAAAAATTACTGGTTTTTCGCCTCCAAATCTTTTTCGAGAATATGTGACATAAAAGTTATTTCCATTACAAATCACTCCGAAGGCAAATAAATAGCGAAGCTTTGTTGAAGTACTTGAAGCTAATGTTTGAATGATCACGGAATTTCGCCACAAAATTCAACTTCTCGCAATGTCAAGTAATATCGCTGGTAAAAGATTACTGAGGTCTAGTTCGACCGTTATCAAGGATTTCCCACAACACGGAGACAAGATTGGATCAATTCAAGATGAGGATATCCCAGACTTAGAACCACCTTCAACGCCCAAGAAGAAATCCAAGAACAATTCAAGTATTAAATCACCTAAAAGCCCAGCTAAAATATCATTCAAGCAGAAGGAAGCACATCTGCTTGAAAAATTTCCTATTCCTTCAGATCTTTCTTTACCAGCGGCATTCGCTACTCAACATAAGCCGGCTTTCGTTAATGCATTGAAGCACATCATTCAGAAAGATCCTTCATTATATCCCTTGATAGTTAGCGAACCTTTCAAACAATTTGACATTGGCGAAAACCCAAGTACAACTGATCAGGAGCATTTTAAAAAATTATGTCATAGTGTTATTGGCCAACAGGTAAGTGGTGCAGCTGCAAACTCTATAGAAGCGAAGGTTGTGGCAGTTTTTAATGATCAACATATCTTTCCAACTCCGAAAGAATTACTGGAAAAGGATGATCAAGTTTTAAGATCAGCTGGGTTGTCAGTTAGGAAAACTGAATATATTAACGAAATATGTAAAAAATTCTTAAATAAGGAGATTTCTGATGATTTTTTCCAAACAGCTTCAGATGAGGAAATTTTAGAGAAATTAGTTAGTATCAAAGGAATTGGAGAATGGAGTGCAAAGATGTTTTTGGTTTTTGCACTTCATAGGTTAGACGTATTTGCTCACGATGATCTTGGAGTTGCAAGAGGCATATCTAGATACCTGGAAACAAGACCGGACTTATTACAAAATGCCAAAAAAAAAGTTGATACCACAATTCAAAAGAAGAAATCCAAATTTGATGATGGTAAGAAAAGAGATTGGAAAGTTATCCATGATTTATACGTTCAACATATTGCTGACAATTTTGCACCTTATCGTTCTGCATTCATGTTGATATGTTGGAGAGCTAGTTCCACCAACATCGATATTTTGTCATAACTACTTGCATCTCTTTGCAAAAAAATAATAACATATAATGTACAATATTAGTAGTCATTTATAATAAATTTTCAATTCGTAAAATGATTCATTTTCTTGGACCTTCACCACCCGGGATTAACATGACAATATGATTACCACTTAATAGTATCTTACTTCTTTTCGTAGATGTACCGTCAACATCACTATATATCAATGTTAGTGCTTGCAAATTATTAAACAATAGTCACAATACCTACAATTCTGTAACATCTTCCAAAACCATATTAACAAAATCATCAAAACCTATTAGTGTACCTGTAAATTCTTTATCACCACTTAACAAAACCCATATTTTTGACCCAATGCATTTGTCAACTAGCTCCAAAGGAAGCACTTGGTTCAGTGGTGTAGGCTCCATAACTTCTGTAGACATCTTCAAACGTAATCAATCTCTGTGGATGTTTTCAGTGTTCTGCTTGACTTATAGTCGTCAAATGTTCATTTTGAGTTTCTCAAAAAAGGTTGAAGGAACCGCAAAAGTCCCGCGAAAATTTGGAAATTTTGCGCTATTGTTTTCTTCTTTAGGAAACAACGACAACCTTTTTACGCCAATGTTTTTTGTTTTAGATTAAAATGACGCCTTTGCGTTAAATTATTCCGCCAATTTTTTCGCGCAATTTAGGTGTTTGGATGTATTATTTTAGCTTTGGTTTTTTTTTTTTTGTTGATAACGTTGAGTATCGAAACTTCGTACAAGAGACAATAGGATTATTGGTAGTTATCGCCAGTTTGTGTCACAAGTTGAAATTTATATGTTGTTTGTAGCTACAAATACAGTATCCACAATCAAGCAAGCTATACAAATAACATTATAATGAGTTCAGATCTTCCTTTACATTTGGCCATCAGACCATTAACTTTAGAGGATATTGATAAAGTATTAGAATTAGAAGCTATTGGATTTCCACCATCTGAAAGATGTAGTTTGAAAAATGTCACACATAGATTATCAGCTTGTCCAGAGTTATCATCTGGTCTATTTATCAGAGAATTCCAGTCAAAATATCATGCAAAAGACGATGAAAATGAAGACGATGACGATGAAGATAAAAATAAGTCAACTAATATTGATGACGATTATTTACCTGAGCCAAAATCAACTATTGTCAATGAAAGACTAATTGGACAAATCATAGGTACAAAGATATATGGTGATTTTATAACAGATCAATCAATGGAGGCACCTGAGTTGAATGAAAATGGTTCTCCAATAAATGAAGAGGAAGCTAAAAAAGGTCACGTTGAATCATCCAATACCATAGGTGTACATTCAGTTGTAGTTCATCCAGAATATCAAAAAAAGAACCTAGCTACATTATTATTACATGATTATATTCAAAAATTATCAAACCAGCAAGTTGGTGAAAAAATTGCCATAATCGCAAAAGAAAATTTACTACCATTTTATAATAGAATTGGTTTCATTACAAAAGGGGTCAGTGACTGTAAACACGGAGGTGAAACTTGGTATGACCTACATTGTGCTTTAGCTCCTGAAGACGAATTGGACTCATGAATAAAAGTTAAACAGATATACAGGCACGAGGAAGGAGAGAGGTAAGGCAATAGTATCCACATAAATTTAATAATTACAAAATGTCTTGTTGAGCGAAATTATTCAAGTCTGAGTAAACAACTGCTATTACAATTGCAAAGAAGAAGGATGATCGCTAATTATTTGTGTTTCCAATATGGCGGAGAGTTTATATATTAACGTGACACGATTTTATTATAAATAGAACTTTGTATTACAATTCAAATATAAGCATTGAAATTTGCACTTGTATCTCATTCTTTAAATAGGGCCCGAAAATAGATATTACTGCGAGTAAAATAAAGGTATTTGCTACAAAGCAAGATTTGCTAGAACAAAATCTATTTATTGACTAACTTGAAGGCTTGGTCTTGTAAGCTAAGCCATTTGAAAAGAACTGAATTAATAAACAATATAAAGATGAAATGAAACCAAAATAAATAAAACGTCGTAACCAAAGAACTAATAGTTGATAAAATCAGAAAATTTGTATGCAATAAAAAATTGTAAAATGCGATAGGACCCTAAAACATGAATGCGAGCTCAATCTTGGTAGTTATCGAATGAGGGAATGTCTAAATGGAAATATGGTGTGTTAGTGGCCACAGCAGCATTATAACCAAAGACGGCTTCCTCATCTTGAACAATATCAATATGGTTATTGTCTGATCTAGCATCGTTTTGTTCAATACCAAATCCTCCATTAATCAAAGCTCTTCTTATCCAAGGACTCAAAATTCCAGCGAAATGGAATTCAACTTCACGATCAGCGTACTTATTCACAGCTTTTCTTAAATCGATAAGAGTTTGAACCCCTGAAACATCAATTTGTGAAACAGTTGAAAAATCTAAAATGAACACCTTCAATACTGGTCTGGTATCTTCTACTAAATTTGCCTGTTTGGATTGATCTAGTTTTTTCCAAAATGGTCTCCATGGTCCTGGATCATTCCATGGTCTGTCGATATCTTTCAATGAAGTATTAACTTTACTTCTTCTTGTCTTTTGTTTAATTTCTTCAAAAATTTTATCAAATAATTGTGAAGAATTCAAATAAGTCCAAGATTCTGAAGGTCTAAAGACTAGTACACCCGGTGGTGGTGGTAAAACATTCAAGTCTTGATTCAAGTTTCTTTTAGATAGAGGAACCCATCTTGTAACATAATGAAATTTACCACGTTGCCCATTATCTTGATCGATTTTGGAGTTAGGATTTGTTGCTTTACTTTTGACGTATTCCTTTTTATCATCTGAACTCAAATTTTCATATTGGACAATTTCCAAATTTGCAGAATCATTGGAATCTTCATCAACTGATTTGATTTCTGGATTTAAAACTTGGGCAACTTTTACTCTGCCTAAGAATTCACCAGTTGGGAATGCAACATTAAATAATAAAACAGCACAAGAAGCTGCAATGGCAAAATAGATACCAATTTCAATTGTAGCGAAGATAGTAATAATGACTGCAATTATGAAGATACCAGCATCAATTGGTGCAATTTTCCAGAAATTTAAAGTGGTTTGATAATTAGCCAATAAATCACTAACGGCATGAATAATGACAGCAGATAATGTAGCTTTTGGAATGTAGTAAAATGCATCTGTTAAACAATAAAGAGCTAATAAGACACAGGCACCAGTGAAAATACCAGCCAATGGAGTTTTAACGTTACATTTAGCTTTTAAAGCTGATCTTGAAAAAGAACCTGTTGCAGGATATGCATTGAAAAAAGTACCAATTAAATTAGTAACACCAATGGCAACTAATTCTTGATCAGGAACAATTTTATAATCATTAACACGTCCAAAAGATTTTGAAATTGAAATATGTTCTAATAATAAAACAATAGTAGCAGCTGGTAATTCTGGAGCTAATGAAGACATGATACCATCTGGGAATTTCATAAGGCCAACGTCTCTTAAACCTGAAGGAACGGTACCCAAAATTGAAATTTTTTTTGATTTTTTATCATGTCTTATAAGACCCCAAGAAATTAAAGTGAAGACAACAATGATAACACCATTTCTTAAAGCTTGTGTATAGAAAAACCATAATCTTGCCTTTGGCCATCTTTTTGGACCCACGTTACAAACGTATTTCCATGTATAAAGTAAAATTAGTGGTATCAAACCGAAAACAGCATCCAATTTAGTATCTGGTAAATGTTTTAAAGTTTCTATAACAACTTCATAAGTTGCAGCTCTAGTATTAACTTTTTTATTGTATCCCATTAAAGCTGGAACTTGGCCAACGATAATACTGAAAGCTGAACCAGTCATAAACCCTAAAACAGCAGGCATTGAAATTAATTCTAAAATGAATCCTAATCTTAATAAACCTAAACCTAAGGCAATACAACCACAAATTAAAGAAAGTACAGTGGCAATTACTGGACCTGATAATGAAGGATCTCTTGCTTGAACTCTTGTAATAACTTTTGAAACTTCTAAAGACATAACAGCAACAGGACCAATAGAAACATCTTTTGAAGTAGCAAAGAAACAATAAATAAACACACCAACAAAGGCAGAATACAATCCATATTGAGGTTCTAAACCGGCAATTTGAGCATAAGACATACTTTGAGGCACCACCACAACACCAACAGTAACACCTGCAACTATATCAGCATAGGCCCAAGCAGGATTATAATGGTGAATCCATTTTAAGATTGGGAATAAAGAAGTAACGTAATCCAAGGCTTTTCTACCTGGAGAATGGAAATATTTTTTACCCCAATCGATTACTGTGACATTTTCTTGATAGTTTTCCAAAACTGGAATTGAATTATAATTTTGATATTCATATAATTCGTAAGATTTTGAAGAATTTGAGTTAAAATCTTCTTGAGAATTACTTGGAAGATTTTCAATTTCTTCTTCACCCATATTTTTAACCATTAATTTGAATTAGATAATATCTTCAATCTAGTGATTGCGATAAAGTATCTCTATGAGTAATTATTTGTCAATTAAAATAGGTTATTGAAAAGATTATGATAATAATATATAAATCAAAGTGAAAAGAATGGGAAATAATTTATAAGATATAAAAGATCAGTTACATTCGCCACATTATGGCTCAACATCTGCAACATTTGTCAGTTAACCACAGTTACAACATAATCACAATGCTATACTATAATTCCCACTGTGGCTATTGAAAAGTTTTTACTCTTTGTAAAATTCGCAAAATGTATACATATTGTGAAAAGTCACGTGCGGGATACTTTCCCGATTCGGAGGCAATTATGGCTTGTGATTTTAAAAATTTGATGTGCAAATGGGTAATAATGGCAAATAATGAGCCATAAATGCAAGAGGCTAGTTTGCGGTTTTTGTTACTGTTTGAGTTGATCATGATGGTTTAAAGCTAGTGAGATACAAATTAACGTTGTATTTTTATATATACGAACCATTTTCATGTATTCAACCTTTTAGTAGTATATTACTGAAATTGAGGGTTTAAAGAACTAATTTGGTAGATAATTACTGAGTATGGCGTAATACTGCAACGTACGATTATCTGTTTATTTGAGAAATAATTACGGTTATGAGGTGATAAGAGTAAATGTGGCAAGATAAATTTAACGTAAATCTCTAGATTCTTATAATGTACTCCAAGTAGATAAGTGTTGTATTGGGGAAGAGTTTAATTGAAAGAGTTATGAGTGCAAAGAAACATTGAACTTATTACTAGTCCCAAATACAGCACGAAAGCTTACAACGATACAACAATAATATACTGCTTTTTCACAATTGCCAGATACCAAACACTTTACCAACTGAGGTATAGATCTATATCTAGTCAATGGAACAGTTGAAGTGAAGTGAAGTGAACCCTGAGTCTTTGTGCAGTAACTACAAAAAGATTTACTTACTGGGAAATATTACATGATCTCTTATGTAATCATACTAAAGCACAATATTATACAAGATTTTACTACGAATTGAGCATTATGGCTAATATAGTTGAGATGTAATTAAATTGGGAATATATAGGCATTGGATCCATGTACAAGAAGTTTTATGGTGAGCATCATTTACATTTTTGACTAATTTGTTTTTCTCCTTTAATATAAATAAATTTATAAATTTATATATCTTTAGTTGTAAATATTTATTAATATATAATACTCTTGAGAGAATAAATTAGAAATTATCAATTGTATCATGTTACATCAAAGAATTATAGATTACACATTCCGATGTGCCCAATAAGGTTGAATAGATCTTGAATTTATGTTCATGTTCAAGTACATTTGATATGTATGGATTTCAAATTACCGGAATTAGTATTCCACGGATTATACTTTACCAAGGCAAATCAAAATTCATTGTAGATCTTCTTCTTCTTCAACCAGGTTGTTTATTCTATATATGTGTGATCTTCGTATTTGTTTCGGCCAACTTTCCGATTAAATTGTAGGGTAGGGGACAAATTAATTCATTAAGATGAAAGCTTATCGATTTTACACTTTGTTACAGTAAACGGTATTTAATAAATGTAATATCATACATATAGCTTTTTCATATAACGGTTTGCTTTCCTTTTGGTAGATAGAAAATGATTAAATTTCAAAACCAAATAAAATGGCCAAAGCACAATGCACAATGCACAATCATAGTAAATCACTTTCGATCCAGCTTCAAAATTACAAATGGTTTTAGCGGAGAAAGTCAAACCAAAGAGTAACAACAACCACAAAAAAAAAAAAAAAAAAGTAAGCCCACAACTTTTGAGTGACGAAGAGGGAGTGAGATTTACCATTAAGATAAGCTTAAAT
>JAJMFL010000022.1:0-170837 GCA_030574755.1 Hansenula silvicultrix | reverse complement strand
ACCCTTATATGTGCGTATATTGCATTTTCGACTACTACTATAAACTACGATAACTCAATCACCCCACTATATTTTACACTGACACTTGCCCTATATATGAATAACTGAACGCGCCATGTGTGTGCCAAGTTTTACAATAAAAGAGTTAGCCACTATGTCTATATCTTAGCATACGTGATATACTACATACCCAATTATTTATATGAAAGAACAAAAGTAAAGCTTTGAAACTTCACATAGTACCATTTCTCACCGCGAATGATAATAACTTGTTTTTCATTTGTCCAATTAAATCTTTTCATTATCTGAAATTTGCCTTTTTGTAGAATTTCACTAAAAATGCGTATGTCACCAACAATACCACAACTCTTAGTTAAATTGAACTAATTAGTTATATATATCCATAAAATACGGTCCCAAGTTTATATATATATACCCCTTTTTGTTCTATGTATCCAAAAAAGTTTATTTTTAACCACCCAAAATTTAAGCATATAGCTAATGAAAGTTTATTTATACCAATTTTGTTTCCAAAGATACTTTGAGCAGCCTCAAACTCTTATATATAGATTTACGCTATGCCATTGCACACCCTTATTGTATTCCGTCAATTCTTTTATCCCCATTTTCAATTCATTTTCATCTTCAAGTGACCCCAAAAAGACAGCATATAACCTATCAAAGAAATCATTTCAAAGTAATCAAAACAACCAATTTGCATAAGCCACAGGGAACTCTACTTGTTTAATGAAGCTTCCCCATCTACGAGCTCCACTTTCACTTACATTCTACATTAGTTTTCGTGTATAAGCTTACCCCGAAATTGTTTCCTTTCTCTTTACCAATTACAACACTACATGCTCACCAACAACAAAACAATTCAAAATATACTATTAAATCAATAGAAATACAACACACTATAGTATGTGGAACAACTCCTATTGTTTAAACAACAGTTGAAAGCTTCTAGTGCCGCCATTTCAATAACAATTAGCTAAATCATTAACTAAGAGACTAAATATCTTATAAGCTCTTTATGGAATACGAAGCCTATAATTGAACGATTAAAAAAACATTTATAAGCCCAGCATTGCATTCCAGTGTAGTTTTGCATTCACTTAATCCCAATCTTCAAAATGGAAACATAAACAATCCCACATCTTATCGAATTCAACAACACAAGAAATAACAATTGTATAGAATAAAGTACCACTTTCCAGACTTGACTTAATATCTAACGTAACATGTGCTTTTAAAACAACTGCGCATTAACTTTATCCATAAGTAATAGCTCCAAGTGCAATTGATGAATTAGTATTTGACTTTCAAAGGTTGATGAGTAAATTTTGAAGTTCATCATTAATTGAAGAATTAATGTTGATTTCTCTCTCACTGTGTCTTCAGTGTGGTTTCAGCTAAGTAAAAACCTTTGGCTTTTTTATTCCGAACTAGCTTAGAGTATTATGAATGTGAAATACTTGCTGGACCAAAAAGCATTGACTTCAACAATCTATTTTGAAATAAAACGTCTAGCAATAATTTGCAATAATTTGAGAATAATTCAGTCAACTGTTCCAATCCAATCTGATATTCAGGTCCACGCATATACTTTATTGCATCTTTCAATGTTAGATTAATACCATCATTCAATTATTGAATAGTGATCCTCCATCTAATGAACCACTAATTAACTGATAACTGCAAAATGCGTAACTCGAAACAATTTGTGTTACAGGATGTGCAATCTTTGGGTCTAGTTCTTTAAGACACTTCAGACATTCCTCATTTATCTGGATTCTCAACCCTCTCCTGGTATATTCTCTTAACTTAAAGGTGAATAAATTTTCATGCAATTTGTGAACAAACACATTTTTCATGATTTGCAATCAAAAGCTGTTTGTTGTTAGATCTTAATAATATTTTAGATATACTGCCACACAAGAAATGATAATAACGTACCTCCCAGAAACCCATCTGTTAATTCTATGAAGTTCAACTTGTGTTTCTTTTTGAATAATCAGTATGCTCAATCAATCGAATCACCTTCTAGTAACAACACCAATTGATTAACTTTTCCCAGATAAAACAGATAAGAAGTGTTACTTTGACATTGAAATTAACATAATCTCACTTTAAACAAATTTCATTATAAGATGATCCACTCTAGATCTTAGTTCTCTAAGATCACTTCAGATATTTAGTATCTGAACTTTCAAACACACTTCCAATATTTCTCATTGAACTGTCTCAAGATATATATCAGTTTAATTTTCAATCAGCTAATTCTTATCCATGATTTTGGCAATTGCTTTTATATTGTTTTAATAATTTTGCCATATATGTTTAACCTTATGTTTAGTCTAGGTTGCATTACCATAAAAATCAACGAGCTTCAACTTGTAAGTAACTTCTAGTTGCAAACGATTAAACTTTTTCATCTTGTTATATATCTCTAATTTTATGAGGTCTGATTGAATTTTAAATCCATTGAAACTTGAATTGTCGACATACTCATTCAGCATTTTTTTTCCGACGAAAACAAACTCAAGATACAAAACTCGTGCTTGGACGATTGCTCTGTTGCTGCTGAGACTTTAGTTCATACTTTCGAAGAGAACTTTCACATAAACAAATATTTGAAATGGTCATGAAGTGAAAATTTATCAAGATCAAAATATGCTGAAGCATCAATTAAGTAAACAACTAAAAGAAAAATATGTTGTGGTGCGCATTCTTCTCACTCTGAGCACCAATTTTAGTTCTTGAAGGTTGGTTGTTATTGAAACCCATGTTGTTCTTCTAATGCTTGTCCAAGTCCACTTGTTTCCATTTGATATCTCTCTTGTTGTAAATATAAATAAGATTTTACAAGGAAACCACAATTCTCAAAACCTTTTTTCAGTAGTGACTTACATAGCCAATGACTATGCGAGATTTTTAATGTAGACACACTTCAAATCACTGAAACAATGTGTAAATATTCTAGTAAATATTCTAGTAAATATTCTAGTAAATATTCTAGTAAACTTCCTCCACAAAACAACAAAACTAGGTTTATGTTCAAACAAGCGTGAGCAAATGACCATATATCCACATTCTTCTCTGTATGAATAAGTTAGTTGGAAACAATCTCTTTGAAAATCAAAGTCATTAAATCAACGTACCTGACTTTTATTGCTTCTAATGAAAATAGCAACCACATCTAATAGTTTTCATAACAAGTCAAATTCAACAAGTTGTAAACATGAAAAAGCATAATACTAAATCACCTGCAAAAGCTGACAATTCTCTTCAAAGGCCTGAGAAACAGTAGGTTTGAGATGAACACTTGGATACACTAAGTGTTAATAGATTTCATAATTTTTCGATTCAACTCATATCTGAAATCAAGCAATCAACCTCTTTGTTAACGTACCCCCTTTTGATAAAGCTCGATTAAGCAAATGTTCAACAACCATATTGAATTTAACGTCTGAGATCAAAATTGACAGCCCATTTTCCCTTGCTGGCCCCAAATTTAACGCTCAAAGCTTCAACCTATGAACCAGCAAAACAAACCATAGAGTCCTGCAAAGTTGTTGATTTTACTGGACCTAGTTTATGTTTTGGATGTGTAAACTAAGCTGAGCTCTTTCCATTTTAACTCATTATTTGCTCAGTCGCATCAGTAACTTTAACTCTTGAAGCTTTGACGTGACAATACGTATCCTTGTTGACTCCAAGCACTGTCCTTGAGTTCACACGTAGTGGTTCCTCCCATCTACTAATTGTTTGGTGATGCGCTTAATTATGATATGAGAACTCATTAAAATCTGAGAATGTATAAGCGAACTCGTATCGCGGTGGATCTCCGGTTTGCAGCAGTGGACTTTGATGGGGAAAAGACAATAAAACCCACCGCATAGGTGAACCAGTGCATGTATATCCACCATATACTTTCCCAGCACACTACGCGGAAATGACACGTACAGTTGTCTTAGGATGCGGTATCATTGGGTTGTATACCACTTTTGAGCTCATATACACAGCAGGAGTGGATGCTAAGGATATCACAATAATTGCAGAGTATTTTCCTGGGGATCAGTCAATTAATTATACTTCACCATGGGCAGGAGGAAACTTCTCATGTATCACTTCAGATGATCCTGAAACCTTAGAGTTTGATAGATTCACATATACAAATCTTTACAGAATATTCCGTGTCTTGGGTAGTGGGAAAGGGTTGGCTATGATGAAAAGTACTGAAATCTTTGATAAGCACCCAAGTGAAGCAAAAATCAACTCATTGAAAAGTTACTTGATTGACTTTAAGCCTTTGCAAGACTTACCAGATGGAGCCCAATACGCTTTTGACTTTAAAACATGGAATTTCAACTGTCCATTATTTCTTTCAAACCTTTTAGATCATTTTGAAAAGTTGGGAGTGAAAACTTTGAGAGCAAAAGTGTCACATATTTCAGAAGCTTTTTATACAAGCTCCACTAAATCAGTCTTCAATTGCACAGGATTGGGCTCATTAAAGCTTGAGGGTGTCAAGGATGAAAAAGTTTATCCAACGCGAGGCCAAGTCGTTGTTGTCCAAGCACCTCATATTGTCCAAAGCAAAATGAGATGGGGTCAGGACTATGCGAACTATGTGATACCAAGGCCAGACTCTGAAGAAGTCGTCTTGGGTGGATTTTTACAGAAAAACAACTGGACTGGTGATACTTTCAAAGTGGAGACTGATGATATCCTAAACAGAATGAAAACTTTTTATCCAGAGATCTTTGAAAAACCGTTAAAAGTCATGAGAGTAGCAGCTGGGCTCAGACCAAGTAGACATGGGGGAGTTAGAATCGAGTTAGAAAAATGCGGAAATGGTAAAATGTTGATTCATAATTACGGTGCTAGTGGTTATGGTTATCAAGCAGGCTTTGGTATGGCTTCAAAAGCCGTGAAACTATTTGAAGCACAAAGAACAAAGTTATAAATTGTGCTAAGTTCCTAAGTACAGTTCTCAATCTATAAATAATACTACATTTAACATCAAATAATTGAAACATTCTATAAGCATGTTCTATATTCAGTAGAGTATGATTTTTTTACCGTTGTATTTCTTTAATAAAGCCGTCAACTTTGGTTCGTCAAATATTGAATGAGATTTTTGATCTTGATATGTAGCATCAAGTATCAAAGATTTAACTTCAAACTCACCAAAATCAAAATTCAGCATTCTTTCCACTGTTCCTAAAACGAATTTTGTATCATCACGGACTTTTGAATCATAGCCCTTTCCTACTTTCATCGCTTTACTCTTTGGTCCTAATGCCTTGTATAAATCACCGATCCTTACTCGACTTATTGATAATATTATTGTTAAACCTTTGTTATATTTATCACTGAAATCCTTGAAATTATCCAAATTTCTCGTCTCTTTATAATTTGAACCATCAACAAAATCACTTTTTTTGAAATAATCCAAATGTGTTGAATCCTTGTTAAACTTGATCAATAATTGTGAGAAATGATGAGCTAGATCTGTTGAGTTCAACAAAGGAACTTTTTTCTTGGTATTTATGTCTTGCTCCATCTTAGCCCTTTTCTTCTCTTTGAATTTATCATCAGTTTTTCTTCTTTTTTTGGCAATCGGTTTATCGTCTTTAGTTTCTTCTTCTTTTGAAGGCTTAACAATCTCATCTTCAGACTCATCGTCTCTAATCTCGACCCCTTCAGCTTCCGGCTCAGAATCAACTTGGTAGTCTAGCCCATCGTCTAAATCATCGGGATTATTGCTCATCGCTGGTATATCTTCGATCTAGTGAATACGTTATGTTCAAGAACTAAAGAGAATAACAGACATAAAGTTTTTTCTTTTATTTATTTATTTTTCTTGGGATGAGTAGTGCGCTCTCCGAAAAGTGATGAAGATAATCGCGAAGATTGATTCTTCTTTGTTTACACTAATCAACCATACATAACACACAATACATTGAGAGAGAGGTAACAAAGGGATTTAAGAAGATGCCCGATAAAACGCCTGAAAGAGTATGTTATAATGACGCTCTAGAAATTTTGTTTTGCTGAAATTTACTAACCACTTTTTAAACTAGACTACACCACGCAGTAGTCGTGCAGTTACGCCTAGATCAAGAAGAAACTCAAAGACACCAATTCGTACACCAAGAAGAAGAAGAGCTACCATAGTGTCTGCTAATTTACTCACTCCACGAAGACATAAGCGCCCTAGCACAACCCCGCAGAAGACACTTCGGCTACTATCAACAGCTTTGGCCAAAGAAACACAAGATGCTCAACCAGAACCAGAACCAGAACCATCTCAAGAAAGTCAAAATTTTAATCATTCAGAATCCCCTAATAGACACAATCAATATCAATCGCTAGAAACCGGTTCACATCTGAATTCTCAGGGTAATCAACCTTCGCCTGAGCCCTTTGAATTTGATTTCCATGATGATGATGCTATGAACGTGGATTTACCTCATTTTCCACAAGAAGATAGAGATGAGCATATAGGTGATGTGGAATTTAGAAGGCGGCTTTCTTTCAGGAACAGTGGGCAATTTGGCCCACAGGGATTATCAGATATTGCCTTGCCAATAGGTATAATGCCAGATGATGATTTAAACTCGGGCCCATTTTCAGATCCTTTTGCTCAATTATCAGATGGTGAGAATCAGCTACCGAGCTCAGCAATTGTTGAAACAGTAACCCATGTTACATCAGATGAACATCACCAAGAACACCAACATTCACATAATTTCAAGGAACAAAGTATAGAACATGGTAAAAAATCGCGTTCTATACGGCACACCAATGTACACAGTTTACCCAACAACAAGAAGCTACAAAAATTTGCACAAACTTTTACCAAGAAAAAACTCAGCAAGGAAGCTATTATTACATTGAACCAAACAAGTGGTCACTTTTTTGACCAGGTAGCTTCAGACATCTTAGCTTATTCAGCACACTCAAAACATAAGGAAACTCTAAACATCAAAACAGTATTTCTATTACTGAAAAGGCAAAGGCAAGCTTCTTCGGGACAGTCGTTGCTGGAACTGGCAGATGAGCATTTACCATTGGAGGATGTCTTGGAAATTCAACGAAATCTACATAAACTTTATAAATGATTTTGTACAAGATCAATTCTATATATGAATTTGATTAATTACAGGAAATAGTAAACTATGTAACTAAATGGCTAATGATGAGGCTCTTGAACCTCTGATTTCAGCTTGTCTATCTTTAACAACTCTGTATAGCTCGAAAATGGAAGCTGGTGTTATCCCTTGGATCCTTCTTGCTTGGCCAATTGTTTCAGGTTGAACGCGATTCAAAATGTCAATACACTCAGCACTCATAGACTTCATAGAGGCGTAATTGAAATTCAAAGGTAAAAACATACCTTCATCAGACTGGAATGCTTTGATGAAATGTGATTGTTTGTTAACATATGGCGAATATACACCTTCAATTGCAACCTTTTGTAAGATTCTTTCTGGTGTGTTTGCGAATTTTGCGTTTATCAGTGGTATTAGATTCTGTATCTTAACACCATTGAATCTCAACATGTCGAATGCAGTTTTCTTGTTACTATCACTACCAACTGTTATTCCCAAGGCTTCGCTCCATTTGTATCCTGAAAATGAAACAGATTTCATTTCATCGACTAAATTGAGCATTTCAATCTTATCTGATGAATATCTTTCCCATCTTTTATCTTTAACGATCCCCAACTCTCTACCGAGTTCTGTTAATCTCAAGTCTGCATTATCAGCTCTCACACTTATTCTAAATTCAGATCTTGATGTAAACATTCTGTAAGGCTCTTCAACACCTTTGGTTATCAAATCATCAATTAAAACACCTGTATAAGCTTCCGATCTTGAAAGTTTTAGCTGCTCTTTATTCTGGTAACTTAGCCCAGCATTTATACCAGCTACACATCCTTGTGATGCAGCCTCTTCATAACCAGTCGTACCATTGATTTGACCAGCAAGGAATAAACCTTTAACAAGTTTTGTTTCCAAAGTCTGACGTAATTGTCTAGGATCCACATAATCATACTCAACACCATAACCGGGTTGGACCATATCGACATTCTCTAATCCTGGTATCATTCTTAAAAGCTGAAGTTGAATGTCTTCTGGCATTGTGACAGATATACCATTTGGATAAACGATATCTGTATTCAATCCTTCGGGCTCTAGCCATATTTTATGACTATCCTTATCTGGGAATCTAATAATCTTACTTTCAATCGACGGACAGTATCTAGGACCTTTGATCGTTTCTCTTATATGGATGGATTTATCAAGGTTATTTCTCAAAAGATCATGGACTTGTTGAGTGGTCCTCGTCGCATGGCAGACTAATTGTTTTTCTATAGCGACCTTGTCATTCATATAACTCATTGTTTGAGGTGGATCATCCCCATATTGAACTTCCAGATCTGAGTAATTGATACTTTTCGATGATAATCTTGGTGGAGTACCTGTTTTAAGTCTACCTAGCTGGAAACCGGCGTCTTTTAAAGTTTTAGAGATACCAAAAGTTGACTTTTCACCTATTCTTCCCGCTGGATACACAGTCAATCCTATATGAATTTCACCACCAAGAAATGTACCAGTCGTTATTACTACTCTTGATGTCTTGAATATTCTACCATCCTCTAAAATGATCCCCTTTATTATGTTTGGTTCTTGTTCGCTCGAGTTTTCTTCAATTATAATATCTTTAACTTGACCTTCCATTAAGTACAAATTTTCGTAATTTGATAACTCTTTTTGCATTTCTTCCAAGTAAATGTCTCTATCTATTTGAGCCCTTGGGCCCCAGACAGCTGGGCCTCTTGAACTATTCAAAACCCTAAATTGAATCCCTGCTTTATCAACAATTTTTGGGGCAACACCATCTAATGCATCAACTTCTTTGAGTAAAACTCCTTTACCAACACCACCCATCGAAGGATTGCAGGAACATGTACCTATCTTACTCAAATCTTGAGTAATTAAAAACGTCTGAACTCCACTTCTAGCTGAACCAGTAGCAGCTTCACATCCTGCATGTCCACCACCAATGACAACTACTGGTAGTTCTTTGGATTTTGATAGCGATTCTTGCAGCTCTGCGTTCAACGATAAGTGGCGAATTTGAGCCCTGTATATCAAAGCTGATCTCTTTGATACACATCGTATAGAAAACATCTTGTGATACGAGTTTTATTTTCAAACGACCTGGAAATAATCGGTAAACTTATCTGATCTTCATTATAGATTCAAGTTTGTGCAACTATTTTTTTTTTCAATCTGTTATATCGGTAAATACAACAAAACCGTTGATTATTTTAATGCATTGATTAAAGTGTCAAGACAGATCCCATAAAGGATTGAATAAGATTGAAGAAACGTTTTATTACAGTTTGGTACTAATCTTGCGCTGCCAGGCTAGATTGGATCCTTAATTTTAGCTGAAGTTTTATACTAAATTTTAAAATTTTATATGTTTTCACAAATATAAAGTAAATAATTAAGTTAATATGTGGAAAAAATGTAAATTTACTCAAAATTTTGAATTTGGATTTGACAGTGCAAACTATTGAGTCTAGATACTAGTACTGTCATTAATTGCTGAAAAGATAAAGTGCAGCGTTCATTTTACCAAAAAAGACAACTCAATACGTATTACAAATTCAACTAACAATAAAACCTGTATTCACCGAAACCGTAAAACCAAAACCTAAATAAAACCCAGGAGACCTTTGAATCTTATAATTATGAAAAAAAAGAAACAAGCTTGTAAACCGGTGACGATACTAAAACCGTCACGATATAAACCATCAAATATATAAAGTAAAAATATAACCAAGCCCAATAAATTCCTATTAAACCAATCTTCATAAACAAAAAGCCACGACAAAAAATAGAAGATGGAAATCAACAACAAAAAGTTTAAACAGCTGTAATACCAGCCTGATTGAGGTTGTGAAGAACTGAAATTAGCAAACCCACATCAAATATGACCTTCGACAAGCGAATCACCCATAGAGGCCAATCCAAAAAAAGTAAGACCAGCACCAAACACAACACCAGCAAAGCCACTCAAAAGATGCAGAGTGATTTGTTTCTTTGCTGATACTATTCGCTTCTTTGATGGTGGTTCGCCCTTTGATAGCGAGTGAGATTCTTGTTCGAAACTTTCTTCGCTTTCGTCGTCATCTTCATCACTATTCTCTTCATCTTCTTCAACTTCACCTTTCGATATATAGTTTACGCCTGAATCGTTCAATTGAGGATAATCATCAATTTCATCATACTTTCTCTTGCAAGCCGTACCGTCGACTAGATATAATTCGTCATCTTCCTCCACATCTGAGTCTTCACTATCGGAAAATTGAATAGTTTCATCTTCAATAATTTCACTTCCACTTGAATCAATTTCAGCAATTTCATTAGCATCGTAATCATACTCGATTTCATAGGGGTCGATATCAAAATCGAAATTCTCATCGTGACCTTCAATTTGGTTCCCATCATCAAAACTTTCATCAACGCTTAGTGGAATTTCCTCTCCAATTTTTCGGTTGGTTTTCGCATTTGCACCCCAGGCAAAATATTCATCATCAAGTTTTTGAACTGTTAACACCAAACCATGATTTTCATCTTTTCTGATACTCATTAGCAATCTAATTTTTGAGTGCTTAACAGATGCATTTTGCCATAATTCATCAGGAGCATAATAAACAATATCATTGTCCACAGCAGACTCACCATCATCAGCATCAGCAGTAGAAGGTGGTTTTTGATTCTTATTCAACAGGTCGACAAGACCAATGTATTCGTTGTTTTTCAAACTAATTTTAGTGTATCCTGGTAATCTCTTATCCTTCCAAACAACGCCATGTTGAGATCCATTGTCAATGAAGGTCAGCGAGGGATATCCCTCAGATGATTGATGATCAAAATTAACCTCAATGAAAGCATGTGTTTTCGAAACGGTTCGTTCATCGAAAAACAAGTTATCAACTGATTCGATTCTATCATTACCAACCGCACGACTGGACCTGCCAATCGGAATCTTGATTGAACCCTCTGTCTTATCAAGAGGGATTACTCTTTGAACGATTTCAGAAGCCATTGGACACAATATTACCAAACTCCAGATAAATTGGCAGTAATTACTTTAAGGAAAGTTGACGTCTTAGGTATCTTGTGCGGGTTCTTGATTTTTTGTTTTTGCCACAATTTTTTTGCTTATCTTCTGCGTATTGAAAATCAAATTTGTGTCTAAAACCTGTCACAATTTGAAGCTGTGAATTTGAATATATGAGGGAACTCAGGGATAGTACTGAATTAGTGAATAGTATTTACTCTAGTCTATTATTAGATACATCAAATTAATTAATATATCTTGTTCGCTGTTTAGCACTTCAATTTACTAAAGCATCCTTGTTTACCCTAGGCCCATTTTGATATACGTCAATAAACTCTGTATAATGCTGTAGTAACCCAAAATTGAAGTGGAATACACTGACAGGTGTCTTGTACTTCCTCCCTATCTACACCAGTATCCTTCATAATTCAACAGTACAACCCATTGACACTAGACCCTTGAACTAGCAGTACTGGTATACACTATATAAGATCATAAATGACCCCGGAGTTACCCTCCATGACCGTTTCTATGGTTCCAATTTTTTTTTTTTTTTTTTTTTTTTATTTTTAATTTTGTCACCAACTTTCTCTAAGTCGCTCTCGAGAAGTACACCTGAAAGATAAATTTTGATTAGGAACTGGATTCATTATTTGCTTGATATTTATCATCTAGTTCATCGTGACCAGTGTTACACTACATTATAGAGAATTCAATAGCAATACCGCTATTATCTTTTTTTTCCCCCTTACAAAGCGGTTCCTTTCGGGCTCATTCAAATATAAAATTCAAATATAGTTGTGTCTCGTCTCATCCACATTAAGCTCAGTTATATAACAAAATAATCAAATATGTCTTTAAACTCGCCCCAGATACATAATAATCAGTATCTGTCCAAACAGTCCTATTACAACTCACCTTTGGATAACAATTATCAAGGCTCGGGCGCTTCATCTCAACACCAACAACAGTTTCCTCCAAATACAAATAATCAAAACATACCGCCTTCTTCATCAGCATCTAATGATCCACAACAGCGTCAACTTCAACCTCCAATATCCCAAGAGTCAAGACCTCAGTCATATGAAGATTTTTCAAATAATTTCTCTTCAATACCTGGGTTAAATTTAAACTTTAATGCAAATTCTACAGGCTCAACACAAAATCAACAACCTTCAGAATCTTCAAATTATATTACAACTCCAAGTGATAATCAACCTCACCATCATCAAGCTTCAGGCCCTGCATCAAATAACTCTGTTCCTTCTTCATCTACTTCAGCACCAACTCCCCCAACAACAAGTTCAAGTATTGCACATCCTCAAGCCCCTGCAGAACAACCTTTTTATGTCAATGCTAAACAATATCACAGAATTTTGAAAAGACGAATCGCAAGAGCAAAATTAGAGGAAAATTTAAAAGTTGCAAGAGGCAGAAGACCTTATCTACACGAATCTAGACATAAACATGCAATGAGAAGACCAAGAGGTCAAGGTGGTAGATTTTTAACTGCTGCAGAAATTGCCGAAAGAGATCGTTTAGAAAAGGAAAAGGCAAATTCCGATGCTGTTACAACCAGTGATAGTTCCAATAATGTTAACAATGACGAAGATAAATCACAGATACAAGATCAAAACAAAGACCAAGATAATAATACTGCCAAAAATGAAATTGTCTCAACGGAAGCTTCATATTGATATGTTTTTTCATCACTTTTATCTAATAAGCTTCACGATTCTTTTATGATATTAACGTTAAACGGTGTTTATTCCTTATTCAATTCTGAAATGTCCTTATAATATTTTACGACTCGATACCTATTAAAAGTGTGCTCATTTTTACTTCTTCTTTTTTTTTTTTAATTATAAAATGAGATTTTTACGCTTGAATGAAATGTTTATTGTTTTGATATAATCTTCACTAAATATTGTAGTCTTTCGCATAGGGTACCGTACAAGTATATCATGTAATATTATTCAATTAACACTAAACAGCATATATAATATGCAGGAGCAAAATTGTCTTATTGATGAGCATTACACAAAACACTAATTGAAGCAAAAATTTATGGAAACAACTCCATCTTTTCAATATGGAGCAACACCAGCAAGTTGTAACAACTCCTTTGTCAACTCCGGTTTGTTAATAGGTTCGGGACGTTGATAAGGATCCAACTCACCATTTGGCAAATAAGCTGGTACTCTTCTAGTGTTTATATTATCGTGAGCCCAATGTGTTGTTCCGTGCCATGTTTCAAAAGCTTCTTTCTTCTTCTCGAGATTTTCAGCAGTTGCAAATTCGGCAGGGGAATAAGATATATAAGCAACTGTTCTTATATTATCACTATCGTGTTCTGGACCTGAACCGTAATGAACGGTTCTTGAATCCCATAGAATCAAATCACCTGGCTCGGCAATCACTTTTATCTTTTCAGCACCATGGTCTAAAAACCATTGTACATGTTCTTTGGTCAATTTGACATTATCAACAGACGTCCAATTTTCTTCACCATAAACTTCTTTTAAAAATTGCTCCAATAATCTGTGTGTTCCCTTATAAACAACTAATCCCCCATCTTTTTCGCCAGCTTCACTGAGATTAGCAATCCCCTGGACACAACTTAAACCAGTTCTGAAAGGTGATTGATCAACATGAGGCCAAAATCTAGGTTCAACCGAAGCATCTCTGTTTGGAAATGCAATGTTTATCGCATCAAAGCTTACCAATAGTTCATCTGTCCCCCACAATTTGGCAAAATGTTTTCTAAAACCTGGATCTAGTCTTATATCCCAGAAAAACTTTTCATGAGGGATTGCATACTTGGTATATATATTATTATCCGAATGATCTGGCAAGTGTTCGTTTTTCCATGTTGATTCATCATCAAGTTTCCATCCCCTGTCAAAAGATTTGAGCCAGTCAAACACTTGGTCCTGATAAATTTTTGCCTTTTCCTTGGTGATGGCATTCTTCACAACAACAAAACCGTCTCTTAGCAAATCATCTCTCCAATCACCATGAGTGGTACCTTCAATTTTATCAGATAAGCTTCTAATCAAATTGGTTTTTTCATTTTCAAGTGGATTGGCAGATAGCTTGAGAGTCTTTGTAGCGTTGGTAAGAGTTTCTGTCGACGCTGACATTATGAAGTATGGCGTCTACTTGTAATTGGTACTCCGTTGGTGGTGATAAGTCATTATCGATGTAGAGGGACCCTCTTCATTTATAAAGATTTTCAATTGTAAATTTGGCTGAAGCCTTTGAATTGGAGTTTAGACTTATTGTGGAATTTGTGGCGTTCCATGAATACCTTTTCGGAATTTACTCCACGTCGGGGAAATCAAAATACCGATTAGATAAAAGACCATAATAAGCATTTATCACCAAGTTAGCAGAAATAGTTAACGCGAGAATTAAACCTACAATGCGTATTTACATAAATGACACAAAAAAAAATGATGTGGGTATTTATCAATGAGCTGAATGAATGACACAGAGGCAAGACTATAATGTCAATCCATTTAATAATTTTAAGTCATCAGATGTTAATTGGCTTTTGACTTGATTCAAAAAAGTTTTACCAGAATCAGCATCTAGTTTACTCAATTGTTCAACAAAGTATTTCTTCCCACCATCAACATTGCTGATTTGTGGTAAAGGATCAAAAGGTTTTGCACTAATTGTAGATAATCTTGAAAAATTTGATCCAAATGAAGTCAATTCTTCTAACTCTAAATCAAGGGTTTCTTCATGATCACCTTTGATATTGAAAATTGATTCACTTGTAACAACTTTGACTAAGACTTGAAATGTAGGGACCAGTAACTTTGAGTAATTCCCGGAAATGAAAATTGGGGAACTAATTAAGTTTGTTAAACCAACAATGACGATCTTTTTATCTAGCAAATTACCAATGTTTAAAACAGATGGTAACAAAAATTGTTCATAAATTGTACCGAAAATTCCTGGTTGAACTTGTTCGAGGAAGTTTAATGCATAATCGCTATTCTTGATGACTGTCAATTTGGAGATGAATACAATCAATTTTTTAACATATTTTTCAGTACGTGAATTCTGTAATCTTTGAAGCAACAAAATGGCAATTTGCTTTGTATATGAGTCAATTTTGGAACCATCAAATTTCAAAATAATTGTTTCAAGCAAATCAAATCCATAATTTTCGTTTAATTTTGATGCAATTAATTTTTGGAAAACACCCAACAATGGTGTCAACTCTTCAAAAACTGTTGGATCTGCAGATATAATGGCTTGTAACAATCTTGTGACAGCTGGAATATTACCTTTGAATTCCCAGACGCTTGGTGATAATAAAGGTTGAACCAATTGTTTGTATGTTTCTGGCAATGGCGAATTTTCAGGTTTGACTTCCAATAAGAATGCAAAGATTTGGAAAGTATAAGGAACAAATTCTTGAACATCGGCTCCCAAAATGTTTAATAGAGTTGGCAAAACAATTTCTGAAAATTTCGCATAATTTGAATTGTAGTTAAATTTAATCAAAGCACTTATTGATTCAAAAGTGAAGTGAGAAAATTTTGGATTTGATGGATTTTTAGAGATGATTGAAACTATTGATAATAATTGTTCCAAGATATCAGCACTGTAGCTTTCAATTGTATCTTCTGCAATTACCAAGACCCTCATAACGGTTTTCATTAAAAATTCATTTTCAGCTAACTTTTCCGGGGTTGAGCTATTTTGCAAGATTAATCTGAAGACATTTGACAACAAATCCTGAACGATAGGTTGTATATCTGTCTTCTTAAACATTGTGCTCTTGTTCTCGTCTCTAATTGACAAAATTCTTTCAATTGTAATAGCGGCGTAGGTATACTCAACAAATTCTTTTGAATGTAAATGTTTGGTTAAAATTGGAAATGATTCAGTCAATTGCTCTTTAGTCAATTGATTTCTGAATATGAAAATATATTTAATAGCGTCGACTTTCAAGATTGGATGAATATTATCGTTCAATAAATCCGAAACAATGTTGTTGGTGAAGAATTGCACCACATCTAGTAATAAATTTGTTGAAGAGACACCTGAATTGGTAACTGAACCTTTTGCAGCTAAAGCGGTAAACAAGTATAAAGTTAAATCTTTGAACTTCCAATTTGAAGGATCTTGTTGATATTTTGATAAATGCAAATTGATATAACTCAAGACAACTTCTGTTACAAGATGTTCATTTCTAGATTTTAATTCTCTCAAGAAATCAATTGAAGCTTTTCTTCTTGTATCTGAATCTGAACCTTCTAAATCTCTTCTAATGTATTCTATTGGATCATCTTCAAATAATTCTTCGTCTGATTCTCTAACTGTTAAATTTGGAATGATGATCTTTTCCGTGATTTCCTTGAGTGCTGTCTCGTTATTGAAGATTTGATGATGTTTTGGTAATTTTGCCACAGAGGTTAAGAATGATAATAATTTACTAACGAGAATATCATATCTTGATTGTAGCCCAGTTGATATTAATAAGTTCCAAGTACTTTGAACGAATCCTGGGATCAATTGATCAAATTCATCTTCGTATCTTGTTGTATATAATTGGATCAATTCTGAGATACCAGTTTTAACTTTTGAGACAGTTTCGATATCTTCTGAATCATCATCATCAGGTTTTAATAAATCGTTTTGATATACGAGATATTTATGAATTATAGTCATTCCTTCATTCATATGATCTTCGAAAAATGCAGGAATATCTTGACAATTCAAGTCATAATAAATTTTGACTAATAGCAATAATACATCGAATAAAATCAACAATTGAGCTTTATTACCGTTATTAGCATCAATTTCAGAATCAACTTTTTTCAAAAGAGTTAAAAAGGGAACTGAAAATTTGTCTAAAACCAATTGAATTTCCAAAAATAATGCATCTGATCTAAATAGTGGTCTCCATCTCTTGAAAATTGAATGTGCCACTGTTAATACACCAAAATTTGTAATCATATCATCTTCAGATAATTTATTAACCAGGTCATCAATTAAAGTTGGCCATCTCTCTGGGAAATCAGAATCTGCAATAACAGATATAGCTTCACCAATTTGAATTTGTAAATTGTTTGGTAAAGAAATCATCAATGGAATGATTTCTGATTTGATCAGATCCGTATCAGGAATTAGATAATTACCTTCTTCATCAACCCATTTCCTCTTGATGAAATTCTTGAAGAACAAGGCAGCAGCTAGTCTACTTGAATTAGGTAGATTCGCTGAAGCAACAACATGTAATAAAGATAATGCAAAACCTTGAGATGATTCTTGGGATCTTAAACTTTGTTCAGCTTGTTTAGAAGTAGCCGGATTCAATGATTGCTCAAGCAATTGTGCAATTGATTGTAGATCACTCATATTTCCCAAGACGAGCTTTAACTGCGATTAACAAGAAACAAGAAGAGATATTATGAATTTCGTCAAGTAAATTGGTTTAAAATCAACAATAGTAAGTACAATATTCTTTAAACTTTTCATTTGAAATCACTACGAAGACCCAAAGAAAAAAAATATGATTACATAAGAAATGTTTTTCTGAAAATCAAATAGTTACCGGTTCACACACGCCATATTTATTATACCCGAAACAGCAAAAAGTAAACAAACAATACAAGAGTTGGTTCACCTTATAATTGATTCCATAGCTAGTCTTTTACTAGTGAAGGCGCCCAAGATTGTATTATCGACATCGTAAGAGGTGGCTTTGGAGTATATTCTGATTGCTCTAACGTGTGTATCTTTCCCATGCTGGTGATTAGCCACGATCAATATCCGTACTAGAAATGTTTTCAGTATTTTATCTTGGTCCACTTCTGTTGGGAATTCTATATGGATCCAGCCTTCCGGTTCATTCAATTCAACATTGGTAACTTCAATCAAATCGTGGAATCCATTACCGGCCAAGATGGTGATTTTAGAAGGCGTATATGATTCATCCAGTGTAAAATCCGTGTATATGGAGATTCGTGAAATACCAACTTTTTTAGAAAAATGAACATCTATATAATGGGGTTGAACCCCATCAGATTGCCAATACGTATCAGGGGATTCATCTCTTAGTTTTGAAACTTCATTCTCTTGTTTTTCAGATGACGCAGACCATGATCCCAAAGACCCTATATCAACGAGTCCCAAAATTTCCATATCTTTGATTCCTTCATTTTCATTAGTATTGTATACTTTACGCGAAATCCAGTACAACTATATACACTCACCTTGTTGATACAACGAAAGACCTTTCAGTTCTCTTGACTCATCATGGAGCCCTTCGGATTCATCTTCCTCTTCCACAACTTCTTGGCTTCTATACGACACGTCTTGCCATGAATCAGACATTTTTTGCTTAAACAAAACCGCCCATATTCTGTTATTTCCTCATTGCGACTTTTTGGTGTCAAATACTCTTTTTTTCTTTTACCATGATTGAATGGAAATCTATAATTTCGCGATTCTCTCCAATAAAATCACCAAAGAAGAAAAAGCGTCTGATAATAAAGCTGCCTTCTCCATACTTAGCGGCTAATCTTTATTGAAGATCAAGATACAATTACACAATGTCAGCAAATGCGAACCCTAGCTATAGTCATTTATTACCGCTTAACGGTGAATGGAGACAAGACGTCACCAGATGGTTGAGTGAAGACGTACCGTCATTTGATTATGGGGGTTACGTTGTTGGTGAAACCCCAGAAACTGCAACACTTTGGTGTAAACAAGAAGGTGTGATCTCAGGTATCCCCTTTGCCCAAGAAGTGTTTGACCAATGTCAGCTGAAAGTAGAGTGGCTTGTTAAAGAAGGTGAATATTTAAAACCTGATGGTAAATTAGCCGCTGCTAAAGTTAGTGGTCCCGCAAGAAATATATTATTAGCTGAAAGAACTGCATTGAATCTGTTAGCAAGAGGCTCTGGTATTGCAACTCAATCTTATAAAACTATAACATTAGCTAGAAAATCCGGGTTTAAAGGTATAATTGCAGGTACAAGAAAAACAACTCCTGGGTTGAGAAGATTAGAAAAATATTCAATGTTGGTTGGTGGTTGTGATCAACATAGATATGATTTAAGTTCGATGGTTATGTTAAAAGATAACCATATTTGGTCAACAGGCTCTATCACTTCGGCTGTTAAAAATGCCAGAAATGTTTGTGGATTCGCAGTGAAGATTGAAGTTGAATGTCAAAACGAAACCGAGGCTAATGAAGCAATTGAAGCAGGTGCAGATGTTATAATGTTGGATAATTTTAATGGCGATGATTTGAAAATTGCAGCGCAAAACTTGAAAACTAAATGGAATGGTAAAAAATCATTTTTACTAGAATGTAGCGGTGGGTTAAGATTAGACAATTTGGAAAGTTACTTGACTAATGAAATTGACGTTTATAGTACATCTTCAATTCATCAAGGTGTTTCATATGTTGATTTCAGTTTGAAAATTGATCAAAAATGATCAACTACATGTATATAATAGAGATATAAAAATTTATATAAAAAATTCATTTAACAATATTTCATTTCTTGTATCCATAAGCTTCCCAATTTTGAAGAACTTTATCCTTAATACTTTGTTCATATCCTTCAAAATTACATGTTACAAAATCAACATCTTTTTGATACTGAGTTGGGAAAATACAGTTTGTAACATATTTACCACCTTTCAATGTTTTAATTCTATCAGATTGTGAAACAAATGGGGCTAGTGCAAATGATGTAACATCTGCAAAATAATACTGATCATCTTTTGGTGTATGTCTTGTGATATAAGCCCATATAACTTGTTTGAAATCGAAAATATCAATATCATCACCCACCAGTATAATTTCATGCATAATGAATGCAGTTTTGGTATTGAAATATAATTCACCAATTTTGTTGGCAAATTCTTCAGGTGTTGTGTTTAAAGCTTGTAATTTTTTCAAATCAACTTTCAAGACTAACCATAGAGCCTGTGATTCATATGGAGAGAAAACATCTAAAATTGGTAAATCATTTTCAATTGCAATTTGTTTAGCTTCTGCAGCGACTAAAGTACCAATCAAAGTATGTGTTTCATCAGTGGCTAAACCTGGATTTGAAACTGGCATAATCGAATTGTTTCTATAAGAGATCGAATTAACTGTATAAGTTGGACATGGATGTGAATGACCAGTGAAAACATAACCATGCATTTCACCAAAAGGTCCTTCAGGTGTTAAGTCATTCAAGTTAAGTGTACCTTCCAATACAATTTCTGAAGTTGCTGGGACTAATATATCATTTGTTTCAGCTTTAATAACAGGTAGAGGTTCCCCTAAAACCGCACCAATATAATCTTGTTCACTAACACCTTCAGGGATTGGCATCGAGGATACCAAGATTGCAGCTGGTGGAACACCAAAACATAAAGTGAAAGGAATCTCTTCACCTTTACCGATTTTGGCCCATTCATCAGCAACGGCTCTAATATGTTGTGGATTCATAACTAAACCAGATATTTTATTCTTACCTGAAACCATAGCTCTTGCGATTGACCAATTTGTCCATGATTTATCAGGTGTTTCCAATATAAACATACCATATGTTTGAATGTACTTACCACCATCACCATGATGTAAATAAGGTACAGGTAATTTTTCTAAATCAATTTCGTCACCTTGGATCAAATTTTCTTTTACTGGTGCTTTATCTTTGGTTACCTCTTGAGGTGGGATTGGGGTTTTGTTTTTAGCATCTAATAAAAAGTCAATAATTTCCTTAACAGATGTATTTGATGGTAAGTTTAAATGATGTGCGATTCTAGCATGATCATCTTTACCACTTCTAAGACCACCTGGGGCACCTAAAATTCTAAATAAATTCTCTTGTTGACCTTTTACATTGTTGAATAGAGGTACAGCTAGTCTTTCCTCATAAACTTTTCTTGTAATTGCACCGATTTCTAAATTAGGATCAACTTCTTTGTTAACCTCTACTAGATCTCCTTCTTTTTGTAATTGTGCAATGAAATCTCTAAATCGTAAACCAGGTTTTAGCTGATCTGTAGCACGTTTGGAAGTGCTATGAAGCTGTCTGAAAAGCACTTTTGATCTCATATTGGCACTTTCAATTCCTCTTGAATACGATCAGAATCCAATCTTGTATGTTTATTCATCAAGTTAGAAAAGATCATCAAGTTTGAATTTAACCTTACCCAAATCTTTGGGCCTTTCTCTTTCTCCAAATGCAACAGCGATCGGTCGGCTCATGCTAAACAAAAAAACCGATTTCACCGAGATATAACTTACGTTAGTGGCTTTTGAGGTAAAATTGGTTGATGATATTGAATGTTTTAAACTTAAGCTACGTCGTATCAAACAATTGTGTATAAACGTACTAGACTGCCTTTTAGTTAGCCAGTAACTCAAATGGAATAAACGCAATCAGTTAACAGTTGGTTGAGAACTCTTAAGATATTAAATTCAATTCGGAAATAAAAGCATCAACGTTATGTATCCAAAAGTCTAATTCACTGTATGCTTAAAGACACTTTGAAGGAAGAAGAAACATTCTATAAGCTGTATCATCTCATGAATTTTGCAAAAGAACATCTTTCGATAACTGTTCCGAAAACCTGACATGCTTCAAGATACACCTTGATTATGGTTTGTCCAAAATGTCGCCGATTTGAAACACCGAACCGTTAGTAAATTTAAGTAGTGGTTTTTTTTTTTCAGGTAAAGAGACAAACAACTAAAATGTTGAAGAAAAGTTAAAGATACTCTATTAACCAAACCCTATAGGAACCATATTATTTCATGTCTTTCCAGGTCTGCGGCAAAAACTTGAGAAGTTTACTCTCTCAGAGGCCTATACTCATTCCAAGCCGAGGCTTCTCATTATCCTCACCATTCAAATCATCATCAAACTCTAAAACTGTTCACGATAAACAAGCCGAGCTAGTTGATCCACAGTCTGAAGAATTCAAAGAGTTTCAACAGTTCAAAATATGGAAAGAATCACAAGCACAAGCTAATGTACAGCGAAGACCTTTGAGAATAGTTGTAGCCATTACAGGGGCTACTGGTGTTGTTTTAGGTGTTAGAATTTTGGAAATGTTGAAAAAACTAGGTGTTGAAACCCATGTTATAATTTCGAAATGGGGTGTAGGTACAATGAAATTTGAAACAGATTTCACATTAGATGATATTACGAGGTTATCCACTGTTCATTATTTGGCTAAAGATGTTTCTGCACCTATTTCAAGTGGTTCATTTCATCACGATGGAATGATTGTAGTTCCATGTTCAATGAAAACTTTATCAGCTATAAGGACAGGCTATACAGAGGATCTGATTGTCAGAGCTGCAGATGTGACGATTAAAGAGAAGAGGAAATTGTTACTTTGTGTTCGAGAAACTCCACTTTCAAGTATTCATCTAGAAAATATGTTATCGTTGAGTAATAAAGATGTTATAATATTCCCACCAGTTCCCGCTTTTTATACAAGACCTAAAAGTATAGATGATATCATTCAACAGACTTCTGGTAGAATATTGGATTTTTTTGGGTTCGATACTAGTGATTTTCCCAGATGGAATGGTATGACGAATCCAAATGTTGTGGAGGACTAGGGGCATTATATTGGTCGTTTAGACAATAATTCATGATACAACAATGTGATTATTTTAATTCTGTAGTTAGAGTCCCAATTTGAGCTATAAATTATTTCATATTTGATAACTAAAATGTTGTAGCCACTGAAAGAATCTTTACCATTAATCTGCGACTCCTTTTCAAGAGACTTTACAGACCACATAATCTCCTCTCAGAACCTACGTTACGTCGCACTCACTGCTTGATGTGTTACGCGAACGCGTCTGATTTCGCTTTCAACTTGAAAGTTTGTTTTCATGAAGTTTCGCGGTCTCTTGATAGACTTTTATATATAACGCGTCTTTGATCATAAGAACTTCTTCTGCTAAATCACTATTCAAGACGTTGGATTTAATGACAAGCTATTATAAAGTCGACAAGAGGAAGAAAAATGTTACCAATCACAAAAGCTCACCATTGCAAGATATAACAACAGCTAACAAGAACTCCAAGGAGCACTTGATAAAATCATCACCAAATTCACAACATTCTATGGCATCCACTCCACCAACGTCACCTTTGGCACCTGTATCAACTACAAAGATACGACACGCCACAAAGCAAGCAGTGTTGTCGTTTGGTATTGATGAGAAAATACAGTGTCATGAATGTGGGATGTCCTACTTGAGATACGTTCAGTCAGATGTTAAGTCACATCAAAGATATCATCAAAAACGACTGAATGGCAGAGAGTGGAATACCAAATGGGGGGTCAAGCTAAATGGAATCAGTCCCAATGAATACATCTGTGCTTTAGATATAACTAACACTTCAGAAGTTAAAGCTGCATTGGAACTATTAGAAATTGTAAACCGCGATTTAAGCGCCCCGGATGATAATGAGTTTTGGTTAAAGGGCTATGATCACGGTAAAGTTTTCGTATATGTCAAGAACAGGAAAGCCGTTGGCATTGTCACTGTGGAAAAGTTGACAAAGGGTCACTGGTTTGTCATTGATGATGGTACTGTTATCAGTAAAATCAGTGTTCCCTTATTAGCTGGTATCAATCGGATCTATGTATGTCAAAATAACAGAAGATCAGGAATTGCCTTACAACTATTGAGATGTGTCCAGGAAAACTTGATCTATGGCATGGTGATACCCAAGAATAAGATCGGATGGTCCCAACCTAGCTTCTCAGGTGGCAAACTAGCTAAGTCCTTCAATGGCGCTAAACATAAATCTGGTAAAATCTTGATCCCTGTGTATACATAATTAATCAATCAATGTATTTTGAATTCCGGTTCACTTTTTAAATAATAATCATAGTAATAATACTAATGAATCCTCGGATTTCAGTTTACCGCCCGTTCCTTTTTTTTTTCTCTTCACCGAGTCGATTTTTTGATAAATTAGTAAATTTTTTTTTTTTACTTTGTTCTTACAAACGCTTTCTTAAGCTAAAAAAAAATTTGAAAAGTTTCTTAATATTATGTAAAGAGAGATTTAGTACTATCTTTTATTATTAGTTATAAACGAAGTATTCGTCTTTTCTGTGAGGTTTGCTTGTGAGGTTTGTTTGTTCGATCTCCATAAAATCAATCATACACATCTGACCTTATACCTAGAAGCTGTCAACAGATAAAGTATATGTATGTTATCATTAAATTTTTAAAGTTACACACACATTTCACCCATTCTTCAACACACTGGTTCCTTATTATGATGATATAAAAAGATTTTTTTAGACGTTAGACTTCCTAATTAAATTGAGGATACGATCTAAGATAGCTGATTAAAAAATGGAACCAATGTGGGTTTTTTGGGTGAGATGATGATAACCGCGGTGACTCAGAATTCGTTCAATACTAACAATTGTTATTCTTAAAGTGATTGATAATGTGTGGAATTTTAGGTTTGTGTCTATCTGATAAAAACGCCAACGCAGCGCCTGAACTATTTGAAGGCTCATTGTTTTTACAACATCGTGGTCAAGACGCTGCAGGGATAACGACGTCTGGTCCAAAAGGTCGTTTTTACCAATGTAAAGGTAATGGTATGGCTAGAGACGTTTTCACTCCTGAAAGGTTATCAGGCTTGGTTGGTAATTTTGGTATTGCTCACTTAAGATATCCAACAGCTGGTTCCTCTTCTGGATCTGAAGCTCAACCTTTCTATGTCAACTCCCCATATGGTATCTCTCTATCTCATAATGGTAATTTAGTCAATACTTTCCAATTGAGAAAATATCTTGATGAAGTTGTTCATAGACATATAAATACCGATTCGGATTCGGAACTATTACTAAATGTTATCGCTTGTGAATTGGATAAAACAAATAAAGCTCGTGCCAATAATGAAGATATCTTCACTGCTTTGAAAGGTGTTATGGAACGTTGTCGTGGTGCTTATGCCTGTTCGGGTTTATTAGCAGGTTATGGTTTATTTGCCTTTAGAGATCCAAATGGTATTAGACCTTTACTATTTGGTGAACGTCACAATGAAAATGGAACAATCGATTATATGGTTGCATCAGAATCTGTTGTTTTAAAAGCTCACAATTTCAAAAAATTTAGAGATATTTTACCTGGTGAAGCCGTTATAGTACAAAAATCAGGTGTTGTTGAATTTAGACAGTTGGTACCAATAAAAGATTACACACCAGATATCTTTGAATATGTTTATTTCGCTAGACCAGATTCTGTTTTGGATGGTAATTCAGTTTACCATACAAGATTAGAAATGGGTGCTAAGCTTGCTGAAAATATAAAAGGTGTGTTCGCTAGTAAAGATATCTCCAAGGAGATCGATGTGGTGATACCTGTTCCAGATACTTCAAGAAATTCAGCTTTGGAATGTGCTGTGAAATTGAACTTACCATTTAGAGAGGGTTTTGTGAAAAATACATATGTTGGTAGAACTTTCATCATGCCAGACCAAAAGAAAAGAGTATCGTCTGTTAGAAGAAAATTAAACGCTATGGAGTCAGAATTTAAAGATAGAAATGTATTGTTAGTTGATGATTCTATTGTGAGAGGTACTACTTCAAAAGAAATCATTCAAATGGCTCGCGAAGCCGGTGCTAAAAAAGTGTATTTCGCTTCAGCTGCTCCTGCTATTAGATACAACCATATATATGGTATTGATTTAGCTGATACAAAAGCTTTGGTTGCATATAATAGAACTGAAGATGAAGTGGCAGAGATCTTGGGAGCAGATAAAGTCATATATCAAAAATTAGAAGACTTGGTGAAGTGTGTTAACGTGGGGACTGGTATCAAGATAACGAATTTTGAAGTTGGTGTCTTTACTGGTAATTACGTTACAGGTATTGAAGATGGTTATATTCAAGAATTAGAAAAAGTTAGAGCTCAAAACCAAAAATTGAAAGAGTTGGCCAATGGTAACTCCGATGATAATGCTAAGGCAGAAGTAGATATCGGCATATACAATTTAGGTGATTATAAATAGATGCATTAATACAATTAATATAAGTTAATATAGATATACTTTGGTTTGTAACTCTTTAATAATACAGAACACTGATTTCATTAAGCGCGAAAAAAAAAAGTCTGTGTTTACCTTTTCCTCTATGTCAATGATCAATGTAAATAAAATAGGACTTATCAAATTTAGACTAGTTTAGATACTTTTAAATAAGTACTAGTTCAAGTCATGGGTGTGTGGAATGATCTATTGAAGTCTTTCGCTGCCTCAAAAGCACCAACAAAGTCTCTTTTCTTATTAGGTATGTTTAGTTGAAGTGATGTGATCTACTGGGTTTTCTACTAATACACTCCAATACAGGCGGTTCAGCTAAAAGCCAGAACTCATTCATTGATCAGTTATACATAGATGAAGAGTCCTTTCTGACGCCGAAAATAAGGAATCCAAAGGCAAATGAATTTGGTCTGGGCTATACATACATTCAATATAAAGATGAGTCAAGTGAACTATTATCAACTCTTCAAATTTACACATTACCAGGAGACTATCGAATCGATCACAAACAATTGATACAATCTGTTGCCAAAATCTTGATACCGTCAGAGTCGCTGATAATACCAATGCTTGATTTCACAGAGAATCCACATACTTGGATCAACAGTTTGAAATCTTGGCTATCTATTATTGATGAGCTTTTCCCGATAACAAAAGGGCCTTGCATTTCAAAAGATGACGACCAAGCCAGCAGTTCATTGTCAGCACCTGGGTTTCTGATTGCCGTTGTCAATACTGAGACGAGGCCTGACTGGGAGCATGTGAGCTTTGAGTTTATTCAAGTTATCTTAAGAGTATTATCATTGGTACATGAGTTTCCACTAATATATTCTTCCTTATTGAGATCAGATCCTAGAATCTTACAATTGATTTCGTCCATACTCAAGTTTGAAACTTCGCAAAGAGTTCTACCCAAGTTGGAGCCAAACTTGGTAGATCATACAGAAATTTTGGTTCCAATAGGTGTTGATACAATAGGGAAAATCAAAACTATAAACGAGGATATTGATCCTGAAGAAATCTTGAAAAAATACGATTTTGCAAAAGGAATAGAGGACGAATTCACAAATTTGTATGAAAGAAAGATCCCGAATTCACGTAATGTGACCATTCAAAGTAATACTGCTGAAACTAGCGATTCAGAAGTTCAAATTGACATATCATATCAAGAATTTTTAACAAAATTATACGACAAAAGGAATACAGCACGAATTGGATTACCTAAAGATGCAATTAATAATAACGAGTCACAAACAAATTAGGAGCTATATAAAATGAATCATCTAAAACTAAGAGGTGAAACGAATTCAACAAGTCCATGTCAGTTGTAATTTCGTGGAGACATCATCCATTACTCACAAACATTCAAAAGCTACATGGCTGACAAAAAGAACCTGGAAGTCGGATACTTGTCCATTCTAGCAAATTATCCCACATATTCATAGTTTACTGGCTAACAACTGATAGTTATATTTGCCAAACTCCAATCACTTTCGGTATATGCACATAATCTTCTCAGTGTGCGCGTTTTGTAGACTTTTTTTTTCCCTCTTCCTTTATAAGATGAGCAAAGCTAGGAACATTAAGAACAGAATCGAATCCCATTGACTTGGACTCTGCGATTATTTGCTTGATTGAAGCTGTGAATTATCACGATGGCCTCTGCTGATGCTGATAATATAGGTGATGTCTCAAAATTGAAAATTTCCAAGAAAGCGCCTAGAAAGAGCAAAAGAAGAAGATCAAGTAATAAGCAAAATGAAAACCCAAGTGCCGAAACACAAGTTGTCAAGAAGGAGAAAAAACGTAAGCACTTATTACCACCTACATTGTCTTTGAAACCTGCAGACAAAATTATAAAGATTCGAGAAGTTAGAGATTTTGCGCTGTTTATATATCAATTGGAAAACAGATCACCAGCATTTGTTGAAGTTACAAATAGGGATCAAATAAATCATGTTGTTCTCTTATTGGTCCCAGGCTTAGAATTGGAAGATTTTGGCATTGAGTGGGATTCGGCAAAATTTGATAAGATAGATTTGCCTAAGATACCTGAACAGCTAACTTTTTTCAAAGAGCACTTGAATGAAGCTGTTTTGACACAAGCACCAGATGATAATTATTCGTTATATCCATTAACAAACGCATTGGTCAACATACCATTCACCAAAAAGGAAAAACAAAAAATCACTAAGGAATTAGAAGCGAAGAAAGTTGTTATTGGCGATCTTCTGATGTCACTGGAAGAATTTTTAGATCAAGATGATCCGGTTCATCCTTTAATTCCTGGTATCACAGAGGATGAGAAGACTAAAGCACCTGAAGGCTGGGTAGACACTATAGAGTTTGATCATGAAGGATCCCACACTTTCTCCATTGATTGTGAAATGTGTGAAACAAATGCTGGTAAAGTTTTGACTAGAGTTTCTCTGATTGATTTTAATGAGGAAGTTTTACTAGATGAGCTAGTAAAACCAGAAGGTGAGATCACAAACTATCTAACACAATACAGTGGTATTACGGAAGAGGCTCTGCAAAATGTGACTACCACGCTACAGGATATACAGAAAAAATTGTTGTCCATTGTTAGCGCCAATGATGTGCTGATAGGCCACTCTATAGAAAACGATTTAAATGTCTTACAGCTCCGCCATCCAAAAATTATAGATACCTCTTTGATTTATGAACATCCAAGAGGTCCCCCATATAGATCATCGCTAAAATATCTGACACAAACGTATTTGAATAGGACAATTCAAGAGGGCTCACATGATTCAATTATTGATGCGAAAGCGTGCTTGGATTTGGTGAAAACTAAAATTCAAGCAAATGCCCTCTTAGGTAAAGTGATTGATGGGCAAACAATTTTCAAAGTTCTGGATGACTCACAAAAGAGTGCCGTTGTCATTGACTATATGAGGGTGCCTCAAGGAAATACAAAATTTGTACAATGTACGAACGATGATGAAGTCGCTGAAAATGTTATCGCAAAATCCAAAAGATGTGAATTAATAATTGCAAAATTAAATGAAATAGACTCTGCTCAAAAAGATAAAGCGAATGGAGTTGATAGTGATGAAAGCTTACCAAGCAAAGAAAAACTATTTGAAAGTCTTAATCAACGTGTGGAGAAAATTTACGCTGAATTACCTGGAAATACTGTTTTACTTGTTGCGAGCGGAAATGGTGATACAACACAAGTACAAAAGTTGGGTCAACAGAAAAGGACGTTCAAAAGAGAATATCAAAATAAGCTATACAGTGAAATTGAGACAAGCTGGACGAATGACGATGAATCGAGTCTCAAAACTGCAATGAAAAAAGCAAGAACTGGTTTGGTGTTTGCAACTTTGAAACTTTCTGAAAACTCCGGTGAAGTTGGTTCTAATGAGGAAAGTGGCAATGACGAATTGAACAATGATGAGGCTATCTTAGAAGTTGATGAAGTAGAATGAATTAAATAAACAGTCACCAATTTAGAAAAACTATTGTAGATCATAGTATACAGAAAATACAGTGGGGCGTTATTGTAAAAAAAGCGCTAGATGTACACATATTAGTTATACAAGAAGAACATAAACTCATTATAAATCGTATTCCCAAGCTGGAACGTGAAAATCATTCAACAACGACATCGCCTTCGGCATCCTTTTTTGGCTCTTGACTTTCTGATGCGTTTGCCTCGTCTGATTTTTCTTCACTAGATTTCTCATTTGATTGTTGCTCAGTCTCCTCATTTTTTTCTAAAGAATCCTTGTTTAGTTCTTCGGTTTCATTCAGTTCACCAGTTTTTTCCGTTGAAGCTGAACCCATCTCTTTCGTTTCTTGTTGTGCTTCTTCTTTTGCAAGAGATGAGTCAGCTTTTTGATCTTCGGTTGTAGAAACGTCTTCATCGACTTGTGCTTTTGGTTCGATAGCATCATTTGATTTCTCGATGGATTCAGATGATTCTGCATTTGTATTTGAATTAGGCCCATCAGTGTGTTCTTTTCCTGCTTGTTCTTTCTCAGATTTGTCGCCCTGTTGAGATCCAGAGTTGCCATTCGATATACCAGGAATAGCTTCACCACCACCCACGGCACCTCTAATGGCATCGTCACTCAATCCATCAGCGTCTTTCTTCTTTATAATGGAGAAGTCGTCGATATCTAAAACGTCCTCTTCGTCACCATCCACAATTGGCTTGTAATCAGTGTCAATGGTCCATACTTTTACTCTAAATTTATAATTTTGTGGCTGTTGATCCAACGAAGGTGTGTCTCTTTCATCACCAAATGGAGTTGGCGTACCACTTGGTGTAATACTTGTGGATGATGCTGCTGCAGTTTTGGAAGGACTGAACCAATCTCTTTTCCAGTGTTTTTCTTGTGAAGAATCATGCCCAAAATTCAAAGCGTTGGCATTTCTAACAAGTGATTGCCCATATAGCGATTGTCTACCTGACATCCTGTTCTATTCTATTCTCTGCCGATAAAATCTAATCCAATTTTAGTTAATGCTTCAATGTCCACAACTTGTTTACTCTGTTTACTCTCACGCGTAAGGTTATTGTGATTCACGGAAACCAGAAATTACTGAAGATGGTGTCCAGGTGTTGAACTTTGGGTTTATTAATGTTTTGTAAATTGTCAAAACGCCATAGAGAACACTAGAGACTGTCTACCATTGACTTTACCTTTAGAACTGACTTTATCCTGGAGAAATGTCCTCTCTTAAAAAGACGAATGCGTCTGTTGACGCTGTTCGGGATGAGGACGACGATTTCAATTCAATTTTGAAAGGTGATAATATGGGTTCATTCGATCTCAACAAAATCATTGGAAATGGTGACATGAAAACAGAGCACGCCGATGATGCTATTGATTTCGAAGATGAAGACGAGCTAGCAGATGATGAGCTTCCTGATGAAGAAGTATCGTCATCTCATAATAAGATCGGGGAAGATGCCAATGAAGATGCTAACGAAGATGATTTTATGAAAGATCTTGAAGTCGAATCTAAAGAAGTTGACGATAACAATTCACAATTTGATAATTTATTTGGGGACAAAATGGATGATGGATTTGGAGGAAGCCAAGGATTCGAAGACACTGAAGAAGAGCTTCAAAAATCTAAGGAATTGGAAGATGCAAAGCAGAAAAAATTGGAGGAGCTCGAGAAGCAAAAAAAATTAAAAGATCAAGAGGATCAAGAACAAATGAAATTTCAAGAAAGGCTACTGAAATACTATTATCCCACATTTAAAAAGAATTCAATTCTGAAGATGAACTCAATATTCGGGCCTAAGCCGCAACTGTACGAATATCACAAACCAGGATTTCCTAAACCACTGCTTCCTTCAAAGGTCAATTTAGAAGTCGACATAGACGACAGAAGGATCTTCAAAAGTAGTTTAAATCATCACTATTCAAATGACTTCAAAAGGGTAATTTCAATTGAGGATGATACCTTTGAGAACCAAGTTTCCACAAAAAAAATCAAAGTCGAGTTGGATGAAGACTTAATGTTATCCACGTTTGATTGGGATTATAAAAAAATCGTTGGTGACTCTAGCGAAAATGAAATTGAAGACAGTTTCACGCTCAAGGAACAAATTAATAAATTGAACTATTTCGATGAAGAATATTATGACGAGGATGCAATTTTGGAAGGCCAACTAGCTTCAAAACTGCAGCTTGATATGAATGACCCAAACCTATTATTTTTGGACGATAAAGTTTTGCAGAATAAAGATGCACGCAAGCCACTCATACCAGCTATACCGACAAACGAAAAACTTTTAAGTGCCAAGTTTAACGTATCAAATGATCAAAATTATGATAAGTTGAAAGAAAATTACCACAGTAAGATCAGATCAACAATCGGTAACATGGCAATTGAACATTCACAACCTGCTCTAAGACTACAATCTCCTTATTACAAGGTAAAACTCACCAAAGATCAATTGCGTAATTTCCACAAGAAAGATTTCAAAGTCAGACCTGGCCATGTTATGCAATTTTCTAAGCTAAAACAGAGAAAAAGAAAGAAGGACCGTGGGAAAGAGATCAAAGAATTATTTGCTAAAACAACAGATTTATCCTTAGGTGATACAGGGCAGACATTACTCTTTGAGCACTCAGAGCAAGTACCGATCGTTTTGCCAAATTTTGGTATGGGTAGTAAATTAGTGAACTACTATAGGAAAAAAGACGATGATGACACTTCAAGACCAAAGCTGGCAATCGGTGAAACACATGTTTTGGGTGTCCAGGACAAATCACCATTTTGGAACTTTGGGTTTGTTGAACCCGGTAATATTGTTCCTACATTATACAATAAGCTTGTAAGGGCACCTGTTTTCAAACATGATGCTCAAAACACTGATTTTTTACTTATCAAAAGCACAGGTGGTGGAATTTCTCAAAAATATTTCCTAAAAAGCATCAACAATCTGTTTGTTGTTGGTCAGCTTTTCCCTGTTGTAGATATTCCAGGTCCACATTCCAGAAAGGTCACCACAGCTAGTAAAAATAGGCTGAAAATGATAGTTTTCAGAGTTTTGAATAGAAGCCCTGAGAGAAGATTGTTGGTCAAGGATATTTCAGTCCACTTTCCAGATCAAAATGATATGCAAAACAGACAAAGGTTGAAGGAATTTATGGAATATCAAAGATCAGGGGACGATCAAGGTTTTTGGAAGTTAAAAGAAGAGTTACCAAGCGACCGTCTTATTAGTCCAGAAGATTTGACTCTTTTAGAAGCCATGCAGGTGGCTCAACAACATATGGAAGATCAAGAATTTTATTCAAATGAAGACATCAACGATGAGCTGGCATTATGGAACTTGACTAAAAATTTCATCAATGCTACACAAGGGAAAGCTATGTTACAATTGAGCGGTGACCCTGAAGGTAAGGCGTTTTCATTCATGAAAACTTCCATGAAGGGTGGTTTTAAGAGTTTCGAGTCAAATGGTCATAGTTATAATGTGGCACTGCAACAAAAGGCTTATGATGAAGAAATTTCCAAAACTTGGTACACTCAACAAAAGCGACTCACCGAAATTGGGTCAGGCATCGCTGAGGAAGATGAAAACTCTGGGGAATCCAATAAAATGGATGAATCGATCAAATATTTGAAAATCACTAGAAGATTTAGAGACAAGAACGGTATTCTACAAAGAAAACATGAGATTATCAAGGATCAAAATGTTATAAGAGCGTACATCAAGCGTCGTGAAAAACTTGAAGAAGACATTATACCTGATGAAATCACTCTAACCAACGACGAGGAAAAGAACCAAAAGAACAAGAAATTGTTGGAAGAGCAATTGGCTAAATTACAGAAAAACCAAGAACGTCGTAATGCCCGTAAAGTCAGCAAAGAAAACACGGGTGGTAAAGGCATTGGTAAAGGCAAAAGTACTGCTCGTAGATGTCAAAACTGTGGTGGTATTGGTCACATTAGAACTAATAAAGCATGTCCGATGTACGACGAAAGCAATCCATGAGCAAAATAAAGCTATGAAGCAATGAATTAATGAATTTATTAATGTATTATTACTATTTCATCTGTAGTACCTTTTATCGGCAAGGCACATATATATATATGTATATACGCACGTTTATTAGCGATCTATACCCTGCTTTGAAAAACCTGATGATATGTTGTATATGCGAACTCTGGTGAAGTTTGAATGACTTCGGTATTATTACCAGGCGATAATGTTGGAGCAATAAGATTCTAGTTCGGCTCTATCGTCAGCGTTTGAACCAAATCCAATAACCCTTTCTCCTTCGTCTTGAATACAAAATAAAACTTTTTCTTCGTTAGGTTCAAACTCTCTTGAGAGCTTCTTAGTTATCGATTTAGTTTGGCCTCTTTTGTCGCAGCTTGGTCCTCCAACAGATATAACTTGCTTAACACTTGTGTTGGGATAAGTTGTTACTTGTGGTGTACAATGAAACCAGTCATAATTTACTCTAGTACTGTACTTGAAATATTCCACGGCTGCGATTAATGAAAGCACTATGAAGACCACCTGGATCAAATTAAAAATGTTATTGCTTTTTGGGGCCATTGTAGTAGATAGTGATCGAAATAAGGGTTATGTATGCTCTTGATGAACTTTTGATTTTGCATTTGTGCATTATGCTTCACGTCAAGAATTTTTTGAAGCTGTTTTTCTGTCTTCGTTATACTTTCGCGATGTAACAACAAAAACTGAAAAATAGGGGGTTTACGTGAATTCAAGGAAGACTTACAACAATGTATAAAATAGAACTGAATGTATGATTGGATTTATATAGCTTTTTGCTCTTTTTTTTTTTCACTTTAGAGGTTTATCAATTGTAGCATATTTAAATTCGAAAAAGGGTATATATTGCGCTGTAAATTCAGCTTATTTTTTATCACTAATGATGGCATAGTTACCACCAATCCATTCGTTGAAGAAGTCTAATGCATTGGCTGGTTGATCATAAGGAACCATATGACCGGCACCATAAACTCTTAAAAAGGTGAAGTGCTTGTGGTTTTTAACGGTACCTGCTTCTTTACCAGCAACATTCCATGGTTTGATTTTTGATGAAGCGAAATCTTCAGCACCATCCCATGGTAAGACATCGGTCCAAGCTTCATTACCCAACCAGTTACAGATGAAATCTTTATCACCAGCATAGATTAATACTGGTAATTTGGATTCAAGTAAATCGGTAACAGCTTTGTGATATGGCTTCATCCAGTCACCAGCAAATAAAAAGTTTCTGTTGACATCAAAGTTACATGATTCGTAGTTGTCAGTTTCAGCACCTAAAGCCTCTTTAACATCGTCTCTGTTTAAATACTTGTCAATATATTCTAAGCCAGTATAACATAATGAACCACCTTCACACATTTCTCTAATATCATAGACATTACGACCAGTTCTTTGATATGGACCCATTTGAGCATTGTTGCAGTAAATAGAAGCTGGAACACATGACCAAACAGATTGTGATTCGTAGCAGTTATTGATCAATGACAAACAACGCTCTTGAGAGCTTAACATAGCTTCACATTCTTCTTCTGGTAAAACTGATGGTTCACCACCTTCACCACAAGCCATTGGTTCATAATATTTGTATTGGGTTAATGGATCAGTCAAACCATTACCAATCAAGACAGAGGTTAAGTTGAATTGTCTTTCTTCGTGTGATAAAATTTCTGAAGCAAAGACTGGGATATAATGACCAGCGTAAGACTCACCAGCAATATGGAATGGCAATTTTCTGTATTCAGAAAACTGTTGGAAAAACAATTCCAAAAAGGCGTAAACATCTTTACCGGCTGCAACGGTATCTGTGACTGATCCTGATGAATAAGAGTAACCAACATTAATAGGTTGGTCTAAGAAGATAACTGAAGCATTGGAGTTCCAAGAATGATTGTTATAAATTGGTTTGATTTCTTCACCAATTGAGGATGGCCCTAATTCGAAAAATAAACCAGTCAATGAAGAGCATCCTGGACCACCGTTCAACCATAAAATAACTGGGTCATTCTTTGGGTCATTTCTAGACTCAAAAAACCAATAAAAGAAATGCTTATCTTCATCTTCAACATCTAAATACCCGGAATATTGCTTAACAGTATCAACACCAAGAGATTCAGGGGTTCTTTTAACTCTAAGAGCGTGGTTTGGTAGTTTCTCATTCTTGACATGGAAATCCCAAGCACTGACTTTTTCAGTGTGAGGTTTTGGACCAGTCTTAAATTGAAGGTTAGAAACTGCGTTTGGGAATTTTAAAGTCATCTCTGACCACAAAGTCTTGACATCATTAGACAAGTTCTCGATAGGAAAATTCAGAGCTTCCGAAGCTTTCTGTAACAGATTTTCGTTGAATAAAGATTGTTGGACAGAGAACCCATTGGCAGCATTAGCAGTCAACAGACTGGCAACCGCAAAGGCTAAATTAGTTGATAACTTCATGTTAACTTGATAAGATACCGAGAGAAGGGAACTATTGAAGTTTCAAGCAGCAAAAGCGCTAACAGCAAATGAAACAAATAAGTATCGTTTTCAGTTTTTATACCAACTCTCAATAGAATTGGATAGTTTATTTGTTGCTTGAGTTGTTGTGCTTTGTTGAATTGTGGAGGGCAAAGAGATTGAAAGGGAAATGAAAGTGGCGGGAATATATAGGTTATGTCTCCAGTAAGAGTACGTAAGCAGCAAGTGTCACCCGGCGATGGGCGATAGGGCAGGATAAGAAATCGCGAATCGGCTTATCAGTGAAGATCGAATTTGCAGTCAACACAAGACAATAGGCAGAAGGAGTGATATATTGATCAAGATACACAAGCTATCTAAGGCGCATTATAATCCTAAAACCTCATCCAATAACTTTGCTCCAGCAATAAGTTTTTCGTCTTCAAATCTTCTAGCAGTCAGTTGTAATCCAATTGGGGCATTTACATAATCATTTGGGTCATAATTTTCAATGTTTGAAGGGCCTTTAAGATCAACACTTGGGTCATGATTCAACCCTGTCTTGAAAATGATATTAGGGAAGTCAATCAAATTGAACATCGAGGAGTAAAACCAATGGCTAATGTTGTCAGGAACTTCAGCAACATTTGTAAAAGTAGGACTAATGATGAAGTCAAGCGATTGATCTTCGTACAAATGATGGAAATACAACTTCATTTTTTCCTTAACAATATTGTTAGTTAAGATATTATTTTCTTTTGGATTGGCAAATTCAAAAAAAAGCTGTGTCAATGGTAGAATTGGCTCCTCAGATTTGTTCAAAATTTCATCATGCGTAGGTTTTGATGTTCCATAAATTTGTTTATTTTGTTGATAGGCGATTTTCATCAATTCATGATCCAAATTGATTGTCTCGATTATACATTTCTTACCTGTAAGTTCACTCAATTTTTGTTGAACATAGGACAACCCTCTCTTGATAGTGTCCGATGGCTCGACAAGTGTGTCAGTTGTCATTAAACCAAATTTGATTGTATCGTTCAAGGTAACGCCTGTTTTCCATTCTAATGGTATGATATTTGGATCTCTTAACCATGGTTTTCCCTTGTTGATATAAGCATCCATGTAATAGTCAATGTCATCAATCGAGTTTGTCATTGGGCCCTGAGTACTTAAAATTGATTCTTGGCCTGCACCACCACTTAAGGAACCCATACCTGATAACCTTCTAGTTGTAGGTCTAATACCATAGATTCCACAAAATGCCGATGGAACTCTAACAGAGCCACCAATGTCGGACCCAATACCAATGACACTTGCTCTCAACGCAACAGCTGCCCCCTCACCACCTGAAGATCCACCTGGACTAATTTTTCTATTGTATGGGTTAGTTGTTCTGCCAATGATGTTGTTTTGGGTATCAAGATGCATAACTGTTTGAGGTTGTGAAGTTCTTATATAAAAGACAGCACCTTGATCTCTTAATATCTGGATGGTCAGAGACTCATCCCGTGGACTTTTACTGACAACATTATCCAAATATGAAACATAACTTGCGTTGGTAATTTTACCGCCATAGTTCATCAATTCTTTCAATGAGATTGGAATACCGTGAAATGGACCAACCAATTTACCATTTTGCATCTTATAGTCATCCAACTCTTGAGCCCTGATCAATCCTTCATCGAAAAACAATTGCATTGCACAATTTGTAAAGATATGAGCCAATGCACCTCTTTTGGAAAAAGCCTTATAAATTTCCACAGCGGTTAGCTCATTTTTCAACTGTTTGTCAATCAACTCTCTAGTAGTTAATTTTGTAATCTTCAACTCTTTTGGAGTTAACAATTTTTCCAACTCCAAAGCAGCATTGAAGAACTCATCCTTATGTGAGTCTACATCCTTTAACAATGGGAGGTATGGTTCAACTTCTTTTGCAAGCTCTGCTCTATATTTCTCGATTTTAGGTAAGTAAACCTCAGTGTATTTGTTTAATGTCATAGTAGTGATTTATAATTGAATTTCTTTTTTTCTCAGTATATACTTTTATTGTTAAAGATCAAATATCCAAGCAAAAGTATATTCAGGCCATAATCAGGGATATTTATATACAAATGATACAATATAATCGTCCATTTACATTTTATCAATTTCTCTATCTTTATCGCTTATGTCCCAAAAAAGTTGATTCCCCCATAATGAAAACAAATATAATGGTGAAAGATAAAAAACATCACTTTAAACGGAATTATTAGCGGAGGGAGCGCAAAAATTGTAAAGACAAAGAGAGGATTTCCTGTTTGGGATATTACGAGGCATAGTTTGCGCCAAATGGCAATCAGCTGGACAATCATTACCTGTTTAGGAAAACAGCTGTCAAAGTACTCAGTTTTGCGAAATCCAAGAAAATGGCATTGTCAAGGAAAAAAACAGTTTCTAACTATTACCAAGAAAAACATAACCAAAACACATTGATAACTTGAAAGCAGATAATTGAGGCAACCCAATGAGATGATATATCCCACAATTACATTTTTCGCCGTCTCATTATTGCTTTCATTGCTTGCATTAAACAGATTTATCTCTTTCAAAAATCAACCAAATGTTCTCTTTGCGATAGTGGTGATAGCGGCAATTTACATTCCTATATCAATTACATTTTTACTACCCATTGATATCCTTTCAAGCAATGATGATGGTACAGGTCAAGAGGATAATAAACATAATATATTTTACCTTGACTCCAAATATATCTTGTTGTTATGGAAATTAGATTATTGGTCGGCTTTCTTGTTTATGTGGGTATTATTACCATTTTTACAAGAATATTATAGATCAGGCCAATTTACAACTTTATTAAAAGCCAAAGATTCGTTTATAAGTAATCTTAAATTCCAACTTGCTGTGGGGACAATTGGTATTGTTGGGCTAGTGTATTTCTTTATGAGGTTTGGATTCAATTTCCAAATTTTCAAAAGTTTATTGATTGCCCTATCACATACATATTCATTAGTGCTATCACTTTGGTTAATGTCCCACGGATTAATCAATATACCCAGAAGACGCTGGAACAATAACATAAATTTGAATCATCAATTAGAAAATCTTTATCTATCTTTACCAAAGGCATACGATGAACTTAACGAGTCAAATTATAACTATAAAGATGTGTGTGCCACTATAAAAAACTTATCTTCACTACCAGGAGTCGATCAAAGTATCTGGAAAAGGGAAATCAGTGTTTTAAGCTCACAAGTTCCCTCAGATTTGAACATAAGAAATCATGTAACAAATGAAAATTTTACTAGCTTGGATCAAATTCATTTACAATCTTTATCTAAACTCAATTCCAAATTGAAAAGAGAAACTACAAACTATGAAGCATCGAAATATGAATTCAATAAAATTAAGGCTGACATATTAAAGTTCCAAGATATATTGGAATCAAGAGAAACAAAAAATTTGCAGTTTAGATATGGAACGAATCTATCAAGGAATGGAAGACTAAATTATTTGATTTATGTTTATTTCATTCCAGCTTTGAACGTCGCAATTTCCATATTTCTGTTCATCTTATCGGCAATCATCATAGAAAGTGAATTACTACATTCAACAAAGTTATCCATAGTTGATGCATTACTATCATCTACATCCATATCTTCAACTGGTAAACTGATGATATCCATCATTTTGTTAACTTATATGGCTTTAAGTGCGTTAGTTTCGTTGACAAGAATAAAGATTTTCAAAATTTATCATTTGCTCCCTAAAAACTCTAACCCGGTCAGTATTGTTTTTTTCACAATGTATGCTAATAGATTAACAATTCCATTATCATTCAACTTTTTGACATTGCTAAGAACTGGGAAGATACATTCAAATTTTGATAACTTTTTAGGTAAGTCTATCAATCTTTCTGTTCTTGGTGGGTTTTTAAATAATAATTTACCAAGATTGATTATAATTCCAATTGTCTTAACTTTTTTTAATTTTTTTGATAAGCTCAAGCAAAAATTGACGTTTGGTTACTTTGACGAATATTTGAACATTGATGAATCTGAGTCTGGTGAAAATTTGAATGGTGACATAGAGAACATGCCTAATCAAAAAGACAATATTATAAAAGAAGCCAAGGGAATAATGCTTAGGGAGGTTGGTTCAATGAACTCAAATCTTTCAAGGTACCAAGATTCTTCATCAAGAAATTCTAGAACAAGTTTAGAGAACAACATTGCAAGACCAAGCTATGAACAAGAATCAACAATTTTTGATAGAATTAGACAAAATGTCAATTTCGAAGGAGTGAAAAATTTCAAATTTTTAGATAGATTTAAAAGTGGGCACAATGGAACTAACGGCTCAGCTGCTTTACTTGGGGACGATGATGATGACGTACTATAAATTTTTTTACAAATATTAAGTTATAAATATGCACATGATTCATTAATAGAAACTTATACTGTAAAAACAACAAAAATAGTGAATTATGCTAACTCACTTTTATAATCTAGAGGTAATTTTTCTGTAAATTTTTCATAAATCAACCATTGATAAATGAAACAAGAATCAAAAAACAATGTAACAAAACTCAATCCTACTTTACCACTATTATTTAACATGATATCCAGGCTTAGATGACCAGTCATTATATATGCATCTAAAAATAATTGACATATTGACAAGATTCCACCAGTGAGATCCAAGAAAATAGTCAACATACTAAACCCCACAACTGATTTTCTTTTGTAATTATGACTTAATTGTGGGATATATTTGATTATACTCATGAAAATTTTAACATAGGACAATACAACAGCCAAATCTAAAATCGTGAAAGATTTGTCAACATAAGTTTTATGAAATTGATGAATAGTATTTGTACCAAGACATTGATAAAGTGCTAGGGTTGTTAATAAGACGCTTAAAATAATAAGCTTTGTTGTTCTCTTTACATGTGTTGTTCTTTTCTTGAATCCCCAAAAATATAGTTGAGAAATCATAACTATATTCATCACAAGACCATGAATTGAGTAGACAAGATCAATATTTGTCAATAGTGGTGCATAGCCGTGATGATCAAAATACAAGTGACGAACTTCCTGATTGTAAAGCAACAGCGACATCGAAGCCAGCAGCGCTAAGTACCCTATGTTGTTCAAATACAAGTAGTCCACTGAAACACCATCTGAAGATTTCAATTTATAGTTTAAAATCAATGGTGGATAAAATGAGATACTCTTTTTTGAGGTGTTTGTTAGTGAAAAGCATAATTTTAGTAAAAAAAATCCAAGATACGTACCCAAGCTGTCACATATAGCACTCCCAGCACTCTGGAGAGTGATTTTAGAGAGCTCATTGAGGCTCTTTTCTTGTCTTTAGACTATTATGTACCTTTCCCATTTATGCCTCATGCAACTTCTTCGCTTGTAACGTTATACGTGTTTAATAACAAGGTAAAACCAGGTTCGCGATCTGGTCACATGACCTTTCGAAAAAAATTTAAAAATAAGTATTTAGTAAGTGATTACATAATGCGGCTTAAGTTACCCCGGATTTTCTCGTTTGAGGAGGATTTGGCAAATTGGCAATGGCTCCTCCGTTGATCCAAAACAAAAAAAGCCAACTTTGTTTGAAAAAAACTCGAAAGGTCTACCAAAACAATCCAAAAGACTGAGCCTTTTCTTTAAGAGATTTACTGGTATTAGAATTTATTACCAATAAATTGATTAAGCTTGGTCTGTTTGATATTATTGTGAGCGTGCGTGCGGTGTGATCCTTTTATCCCCTTCTTCAAATTATTTATTTTTGCATATATAAAGAACGAAAACTGAACACACCAACAAAGTTCATATTATGTCCTCTGCTATTAAGAATCAAATTGCCAAATGGGCAAAGATTCCACCAAGAGGAATATCTCTAAAAGAGATGGTACAAGTTGGTCAACATCCAAGTGAAGAAACGTTGTATAATGCTAGTAAATTTATTGTCCGGGAACTACCAATACGGTTAGCACATAGAATTGATGAATTAGAAAATTTACCAAATGGGTTAAATAAAATGCAGTCTATTGAAAAAGTTAAAAACTGGTATACACAATCATTTGATGATTTGTTACAGATAAGTTCAAAAGAAGATTCTGGTGATCCTTTTTTAACAGAATATTCAAATTATAATAGAACTGTTACTGAATCATTGAAAAAAATTAAAAAAAGACATGATCCAACTGTTGCCACCATGGCTCAAGGCGTCGTTGAATGGAAATCATCTCAAAATTTAAAACAAATCGATCATTCTATACAATCCTTTTTAGATAGATTTTATATGTCAAGGATTGGAATTAGAATGCTTATAGGTCAGCATATTGCTATAAATGATGAACCTGCTAGAGAAAATTATGTCGGTGTGATATGCACCAAAACCAACGTTGGAGAAGTTGCTAGAGATGCGATTGATAACGCTAGATTCATATGTGAAGAATACTATGGATTATACGAAGCGCCTCAAGTCGAGTTGTATTGTCCTGAAGATTTGACCTTTATGTATGTTCCAGGACATTTAATGCATATGCTATTTGAAGTTTTGAAGAATTCATTAAGAGCTACAGTGGAGACCCAGATGAAAAAAAACAGTGAAAGTGCAAATCCCGTTACTGATATTGGAGATATAAAATTCCCACCTGTTAAATTGATAGTTGCAACGGGGAATGAAGATATAACTATAAAAGTAAGCGATGAAGGTGGTGGTATTGCAAGAAGTGCCGTCCCACTAGTATGGACTTATCTATACACCACAATGGAAGACGTACCAGATCTTGATCCTTCTTATAATAAAACAGATTTCAGAGCACCAATGGCCGGATTCGGTTACGGTTTAGCTTTGAGCAGATTGTATGCTAGATACTTTGGTGGTGATTTGAAATTGATTTCTATGGAAGGATACGGAACCGATGTCTATCTACATTTGAACAGATTGAGCACCAGTAGTGAACGTTTGCAATGAGCCAATGATTGATTATTTATATATTGTACATAATTAGATTTGCATTACAATGAACATTCTTGTGAGGCACACATTGTATATATTGTAAAAGGCACAGGGTCTGTTGCTTCCATGAAACAAACACTATGACAACCCTTAGAGCCCTTAAACTAGAAAGACCCCCTCCCTCGATAAAGTCATAAGCTCTCAAGCAAGTACTCTCCAATCATCTGTAGAAGGTCCCACTATGTGGCTCGACAGTGTCAGCGCTGACATAATCTGGCACCACCTTAATAAAATGCTCGAAATCACAATAAACACAATTTGAGAAAACGGAAATTTGATTTTTTGAAAGCAGCGAGCGCTTAAAAAAGCCCATTGAGATACCATAGTTATACTAAACTTCAACACCAGCGCTTTGATTAGTTCTTGAAGAAGATATTTGCCGCTGTGATAAGACAATGTCTAGGATATCAGGGACATCATCGTTTGGGAATAGCAATCAGACAGGCAGACCCAATCTTAAACTACAATCCTCAAGAGACGATTTAGTGCATCATCGTTACAAATTAAGTGAGCCTCAAGGTGTATTCCCCTTGGATAACTTTCCTAGCTCGGAATTGGGCTTACAACAGTCACACCAACAATCACAATTTTCCAGTCAGCAGCATGTATCATCCTCAGCTTCTTCCTCTTCAGGCTTGCATAACGGATCAAGTCACAAGTATCCAGATTTCCAACCTTGGGAACATAGTCCCAAAGAAGATAGTTTGGCTGTTAGTCATTTACAAAAAGGTTATTTCGAAACACCGCATGTTGCAAATGAACTCTTATCTGCGAGGAATATCATGCATCAACTATTGAGATCGAGTTCTTCTCTTGATGCATTATCGTCAAATTTGTTGGAAGCCGTTGATGTTCGATGTACCAATAATAAAATTGGACCAAATACTTATAAACCACCACCAAGAGTTACATTAACTGATCAAAAAAGAGAGAGTTGGCTCAAGGATTTAGCAAATAGTGAGGTCCCGTTGAGAAAATTAGCGAGAACGATACCACATGGTGTTCGAAATAAAAGTCTCTTGGATCAATGTGTCTCAAAAAGACTACCAATAAATAGAGCTATTTGGTTTGTTCGTTGTGTCGGTACAAATGAGCTGAGAGGTTTGAAAAGGAAAGGTGGTGCAAATATAGAGTTTAATTGGATCCAAGAATGGACTTTACAAGTTGTTGAATATATTGAAAAGCTATCTCTTGAATACTTGAAACATGAAACTTCGAATAAGGAAAACACAGAAGCTATGATATCAATGAAACTATGGAAGACTAAGTTGACATACATTATGAAATTCAGCGCAAATTTATACATGGAGCAGCTTATTGATAAAGAATCTTTCAAAAACTGGATTAGCAGGTTTTTTAAAAATTGCAGAAATTTTGAACTACCTTTAGCATTGACCATAATTAAAATTTTTTGGAGTGATATATTGAAAACTGACTATTTGATCAAAGAACTAACAGAAGCCTTATTGATACGGTATCACACAATAAGTTCAAACAAACATGTTTTAGATTTGAAGGATTTAAATGTAACTGATTCTAAGTTGAATGATCAAATAAAAACAAAGCTATTGAATAACTTTAAAGATTTAATCATTGACTCTTTCAATCAATCGATCGATAATTTCATATTACCAAACACTTGGACTCAACTAAAGCCAATAATAAGGTCAATTATTAAACTGGATGATAATTACGAAGCTTCAAAAAGCTTTGATCATATAAGTTATAGAAACGAATCACTAATGATCAATTACTCTCTAGATTCAAATGATCAAAACAAAACTTTAATCCAAGTATTGGATAACTCATCAACACTATATGACTTCAAATTAATAGCTGAATTGATCTTCACTGAAAATTGGACGGAGAATCTTAAACTACTTGTACATTGGTCTATCACAAAATTTAGATATGGGATTGAAAGAGTTTATTTAACCGTTGAGCTTTTCAGAAATCTCAAGCACTTGCAAAAACTAATTTCATCAAAAGACATTGAGCAAGAGTTCTTGAATATTATATTCCATCTAAAACATTACTTGAACATGATTAATATTGACCTGTTGTTTCTTTTGTTGAACGAGTTGGCTCAAATTAAGTTTTTCAAAGTAAGCATTTATGTTAGAAAATTGATAAGTTCTGGGTTGACGTATCTTGCCGATAATAATGATGAGAAACAATTACACGCATCCATTTTGAAAAACTTGAAAACTGGTATCACCTCACAGTCCTCATTGGTTTTGAAAAATCTTGACCCAACATGTGACGAGTCTTTCAAATCACAAAATGAAAAAAATTGGAATTTTGCCAAAAACTTGATCGAAACCACTATTCAACAAGGGACCCTTGACAATAACTCTTTAACTTTTTTGAAGACCTTACCCGTTGGTGTTAAATTAAAACTTTCAGATCACTTATTGAAAACCATAAATGAAAATACTTCGCATTTAGCAACCTTTGCCAAATTGTTCGATACACTTGGTGATTATAGAGGTTACTTTAATTATATTTTGAAAATTTTAGAAAATGGTAAAGCGTCATTAGATGATTTAGACTTGATTTCTGAATTCATAATCAGTTTTAGCAGGCTAACTGGTTTGTTTTCAAGTTTTGATACTATTTCTGAGCTATTCATCATGAATTACAATGGAGTATATATGAAATATGCGGATTTGGATAAATTTTGGAATTCATTGTCCAAGCTTGTTACTGATGAAAAGGTTCAAGTTGATATTAAACAAGTTATCGAAACTAATAAATCTTTTTCAGTTGACCGAGGACTTGTTGAACAGTTATTAGTGGATTCCTCATCAAACATACCTTATGAAGAGTTCACTTCAGGCTCAAATTTCCACAATAATTTTCAGATTTTAATTCGCACGATATTCAATGGTTCCATGGTCGACTTCAAAGGGAAAACATCTGTTTTAACGCTGTTGAAAATTTTGAAAAAACAGAACTCTACTGAGTTCAACAAGACTCTATTTATCTACATCAAAAAAACATATAGCAGTGCAAATGATATTTTCAGACAGGAGCCAATTTTGGACTTGATAGTCTCGAAATTGGTGCCGCTGAACCTGATTGTTGATACATTCATTAACTTCCATTCAAATAGTTATACAGCAATCGTGAAGGATCTTTTATTTCGAGATTTTGCTGAAATTCAGGATTTTGACTATTTGAAGTATCATTATTTAAGATTACAATATCTGAAAGATAATCAATCAATCGTTTTAGCATTGCTCAAGAGCTCATTGTTTGACACAGAGAATACTAAAAGTGAAAATATCCAGTCAGATTCGACTGAAATTTTAGATAATTTTTTGCCAGATCACAAAAGCAACAGTTATAGGCATGAACTTTTAAAACTTTTCTTACAAAACTTGATTTATAACCAAGACTTGGTTATAAAAACTTTCAAAGTTGATGAAAAAGAGTGCACATCTCAATTTCTATCCATCTTGAACGATGCTTTGTTTTCAGAGTATATAACATCATCAAAGTCGGTGATTTTGACTGAAGACCTATCAAATTTGGTTGTACTGATCAAAAATGTCGATGATTTGAACTTGCCGGTTTTCCAACTATTGTTCAAATTAAAAATGGATGTAGTCAAATCAAATTCACAATTTATGGAATTTTTCAGTTCGCTGACGGAAAACATTAGAGGTGATGGGAGTTCAGTTGGTTCTCTATTCGAGTTGGTTGATGATGATATGAAAAGAAAATTTATTCATTATTTGGAAAGTTTGTTTTTGACTTCCAAGTCTTTCCCACAGATATCGATAGGTGACACTAATATTCCGCTAAGTTTGGTTTCGGATAATTTGGTTAAATTATCGAAAACTTTGGATAGAGTAGATCTTCCTGATGAACTAGTTTTTGCCTTGGATAATTCACTAGAATTATTATTAAAAATTGTCAATAAGTCAGATTTCACCTCAGAATTGTATGATTCTATGGGACTTTTTTTAAGAATCATTATTATCCACAAAGCGTTCATTATTGATATTCTTGTTGAGAGAAACTCAATCAAAGAGACGTTTTTGAATAACTTGGTCAATTTATTGACTTCCAAATTCATTTCACAAAGCTTACCTTTGAAAAATCTCTTGTATGACTTGTTGCTTTCGATCAAATCAAGTGTTAATGAAATGAATATATCAAACAAGACCAACATTGTGAAGCTACCGGTCTCGCTATTGAATTTACCAGCAATTTCTGAAAGCTCAGCAACAAAACGCAGACAGAATCACAACTCAAACATTCATGACGAATCGATTATTAATGATTTATACCTATATAATAAATCATCAAAAGCTTATAGCGAATTGAACATCAAAGCATTTGACCTGGTTGAAGACTCCAACCCAATTGAGAATTTGAATGACACAGCAATCAATCTACAATTATTTGAAACGTCAATTGAACGAAAAAATCCAAATTGACTATGAGGAAACAAAACATGATTATTTATATTTTTATATGAAGTGATGACAAAATGAATATCCACCAATTTATTCAGATTCTATCTATATCTATCGTAGTTTCAATGTTGGCTTCATTTATATTCTTAGTAACAATCTCGTTAATTTGGTGTCTTAACGAAACTTCTTCGTCATCGGATCCCCCAACCATTTTAATACTAACGAAAACAACTAGGAGTTTTGAGTGCACTTTAAAAGTAACAAAGTTTTGGATTGTGTAATTTGACTTAAACTGGTCTAGACCTTTAATCTCATCTGATATGAGCTGAGAAAGGGTATTAAATTGTTGCCTAGTCCCTGGATACGTTAGTAACAAGATTGAACCTAAATAACTAACAATTTTCCATCCAATATAGCAAATTAGGACTGAAATGAACAATGTTGATATCTCATTGATTTTCAGATTTGAGTTGATATTAACGACAACGGGATATAATGATAGATACAATGCAAACAACATTGTAATGAAGTGAGTAGGGCTGTTTATAATTGTATTTTTCAAAAATGCAAAATTTGTGATCATGTTACTGAAATTCTCCTTAACCACAATGAAATTTGATGAGATTAAAGTGGTTGCCGCAGCTAACATGATAAAAGCTTCGTAAGAAAAAACATTAAGAACCATTGTTGAGGATGTATTGTGGTGATTGTGTCCTGAACTATGATCATGACCAGCAGAGTTATCATCGAAAAAAGACATCATAAATTCTTCAATGAAATGACTGATTAAGTCACAGCCGACAAATATGAGTGAAATTGATAGCGCAAACCCTGCAAGCACTTCAATTCTTCCCAGGCCAAAGGGGTATTTCATTGAGCTTTTACTCCAAACATCAAAATTGGTCATTATATCAACAAACACAACAGTAAGACTCCCCAAAGAATCATAGAAAATCAAGTGGCTCAAGGTTAAAAATGAAGTTAAAGAATATTTGAAACCAACTAGGAAGATCATAACAGATGCTAACAAATGAAAAAAAGACCAGCTTAATTTTTGTTTTTGTTGCGTTGTGCAACTTGAGAAAAACTCATTAGTAGTCGGTATTGGAAATGAGACTGCAATCTTCAGTGGAGCTCTAGCTTTTGGTTCCTGAAAGAAGTTCATTGAAACAGACGAATGTTTGTATCTATGACCTTTTCTGTGAGAGGCTCTTGCATTATTGACTGACGGTGTTGATAGATTTGTCGATCGGAAATTAAAAGGCTGGTATTTCTTTGGTGAAGGCGAACGACTTCTTATAGGCGACGATGCTCTAGTTGGTGATTTATTGCGAGGTGGTACTGGAGGTGGTGGGACGTATTTCAAACTTGACATCGAAGATCTATTTCCAGGAACATTACCACCAGGTATCAAGAAAGATGAAGATGAATTATTATCCAAGCTATAGAGCGATGTCGTGTTCCCAGGCTGAGATAATGAGTTTGAGGTATGAGCTGGTGAAAACGTCAAGCTGTTTCTCTTATTACCAGTGTAATGAGCATTTGGAGGCATTATATCAGAGAAATTGGTTGGAGAGTTCAAAGTATCAGGTTCCTCTAATTCTGAAATTTTGATCATTGGTGATTGAGTAGGAGTACTAAATTGATCATATCTTGACCTCGGCGTATCCTTCGGTGTCACAGGAGCCTGTAACACAGGCTTGTTGTCAAACGGATTAGAATTTGCTTCTGACATTCCCCAACTTTTATTGATGTAACGCTTGATTATCCAGTACTTCGATGGTATGTGACAAGTTTCAATAAGTACAATTCATCGAGAATGTAAATAGTTTGTGCGTTTTTCGCGGCTTGACATTTTCCTCTAATACTGAATACAAAATACATGAATTGTATAGTAAAATGTGAGTCAGCTATACAATACGGTGCTTTTTTTCAAGGTGAGCTCATGCCTTTGCGAGATTTGTTGGGGTTTTACCATATTCTTTTGTCAAGTTCTGACAAATGCCAGCTAATTGGCACATTTTTCGTGTTTAGCTTCTAATTTACTAACTTATTGAAGATTGAATTTCTGATAAATTTTTATAGAGATTTTTGAAGATAAAAGGGGTTTTTAAACAGTAAGCTCTCTCCACAAATTTGTTTAAAGATGAATATGTATTTATTAAGTTTTTGTAGGTATATTTTATCTAATTTTAAAAATGTTTATGACCTTTAAATAAAAATTAGTAAAGTTATATATTTATTATTATATTAAAAAACTCACAGAAAAAAAAAATAGCTGTAAATTTCAGCTTTTATACAATTATTACGTTTCAGAGGAATTAAAGCAACAATACATTTGTTGATTATATAAATACAGTGAACTAAACTGAAGACTTGGTTTAATTGTTTCCAGACTTCAACTGCTTAAAGTTATCATGCACAAATATGCAAGCTTAGGTAATTACACATTTATGTTAGCAGAACCCCTAAAACAGCAATTTTATAAAATTTTAAATTAGGCAACTTGGCCGAGTGGTTAAGGCGAAAGATTAGAAATCTTTTGGGTTTACCCGCGCAGGTTCGAATCCTGCAGTTGTCGCCATTTTTTTATTTTTTTTGTGACTATTGAAGATTTTCACCGTACATTGCACTCCAGTTGTTTAACCGACAATGATGTTAAAGAGCAATTCGAAACGCATTTTATACAGTTTGTGCTCAATCAAGCACCTCAGAGATATCAAAAATTGGGAAAACAGATTTTTCTTTCCTTCAATTGAAACCCGATAGATCTGTGAGGCTATAAATCAGACTACTGAGCACTGGTCCAATAAATTAAAATACGTATCTATTCTATGGACTAACTTTTATATATGTAGCATATTAACTAACTAATTAAATTTACTTCATCTTTGCTCCACAACGTAGAAGTACAACGATAAATAACCCAAAATCAAGAAAAAGAAATTCCACAGAGCCAAAAACACAACATCCTTTGCCAGTCCACCTACATCGAATCCAAAGGTACTTAAAATAGTTGCTCCCGGAATTTCAATTGATAAACCATACTTCTTTTCTCTTAAAATAAGAGTTCTGACTTCATTCACAGCTAATGCTTCATAACCATAATGAAACATACTCAGGTATTGTAAGAATCCAAATTTCAAACTATCTTTATTGATGAACAGACCAGAAAATAACAAAGAGAACAACAATGTTAATACACCAATCATTGTAGCATTACTGGAATCCTTCACTAATATACCAATAATCAAAATTTCAACAGAAACGGTCAAATTAAAAAGCACCAAAATTGAAAGGCATTTTATAAACCCGTTGTTTTCTAGGTTTAGCCCAATTAATGGATACGCAATACTGGTCAGAATTATTGGTGGAAAAATTCTTAGGGGTAACACATCACAAATGATTTTACTAATATAGTAACTCGATGGATGGTAGTAATTATTTGAACGTTCTTTTAGGAAGATAATTCTCTCGATTGAAAATGAATGCAAACCTGTTAAAGTCGAAAACCCAAAGAACGATAAGAAGAAAAAGAATAATCCCAATCTGTTCTGAAACCCACTAATGTCATTATCAATATTGTAATATAAAAATCCACAAAAGAATCCCATAAGAATAGCCAACAGATATGAACCTAGCAAGAGCTTTGGGTTTCTATACAGGTTTTTGAATGTTCTCGAAGACAAGATGATCAACTGACTTGCAAAAGTTGCCGTTTTATAGTTTCCTTTGAAGATAATCTCATCGCCTTCAGCAATTGAAGTTTCGATTTCATTTTTCAACATTTCAAAATTTTGAGAGTTCTTAAAAATTTCGTATATTTTAGCATTGCGACGCTCCTGTTGAAACTTGTGGAAATCAGCCTTATTGAAACCAGCTTCATCTCGGTGTACAGCAAAATGTTCCCATTCTCTTTGTGCATCACTTGTACTACTGCTGGATCTAGTTGGGCGATGAATGTCTTCATCTTCGTCCCCATGATCCGCATTCTCTTCATCAATACCTGCAATGCGGAATACATCTGGTCTTGATGTATGACGATGTCTCTCATTGAATGTTATGTCAATCAAGTAATCGGCAATGTTATACCCTTTTGGACATTTATATCCATTGTTATAGAAAAACTCATTACATTGAATCATATCACCAGAATAGATCAATTCCCCATTAGCTAGCAAAACCAATTTGTCAAAAAGTGAAACAATGTTAGATCTTGGTTGATGGATTGTAAATATCAAAGTTCTTTGATATTGCTTAGTCAGTCTTACAAGGCATTCAATGACATTGCTAGCATTATTAGCATCTAATCCTGAGGTTGGCTCATCTAAAAATAGTACACTAGGTGAAGTGACTAATTCACAAGCAATAGAAACTCTTCTCTTTTCACCTCCAGAGATACCTCTTTCAAAATCAGATCCGATAGTTCTATCTTTGATATTCAAGATTCTCAACTCCTTCAAAACTTCATAAACCTTACGCTCTTTGGCTTTGAAACTCATTTCTCTTGGTAATCTCAATAAAGCACTATTCAACACAGTTTCATAGACTGTTAATGTTGGTAATAGATAATCTTCTTGATCCACAAAACCTATTATTTTTTTTAGATCATGTTTCGATACCGAATTACCATTTACTTTAATTTCACCTGAGACAATCCCGTTTTTGTTTTTCTGAGCTAGTATGTCCAAGAGAGTTGTCTTCCCAGCACCAGAACCACCCATGATGGCGAGCATTTCCCCTGGTTTTACAACTCCAGAAATGTTGTTCAATATAGATCTTGAGCCTACCGAGTATGAAACATCTTCGAAAGTCAAAGTCACCGGTGTGTAATTCAAGAGATTGTCCTGCTCGTCCTCATCGCTATCACCAGTGGTCGAATTATCATCTAATGATATTTCACCTGCTGTGAATAGTGGTGATTTCCTTATGGCAAGAACAGCTGCAACCAAAACAGCAGTGGCACCAACAATAACGGTGATTATAGTGAAAAGATTTTGCATTGTGAACTTAGGTTTTTTCGGTATATCATAGCCTGGAATTTCACTGTAGTGAATACATTCACCAGATTCACAGTGAAGGGTAATGTGCGAATCACCAAATACTGACAAGATCAAATCATCCATACTTGGTTCTGAAAACTTACAGTCCTTTTTGGCCAAATCACATGAAAAATCACCAGGACCTTGAATAGTTTCAGTCAAAAAATCTGATATATCAATTGATCCCTTTTCACCACATAGCATTCTTCCTGGGACACATTTACAGGAAACATCCTTACATTTATAATGAGATGAGTTTGTTTTCAAGTCGATTTCATAATCGCAAGTTGATAAATCACAGTAAAAACTTTCCTTTTCTGCAATCCAGAATTGGAAATTACATTGTGCATCTTTTTTGTCACAGCTGAAAGTAACCTGAGGCTTTTTACCGTTTAAGATTTCGACAATTTTTTTATTCGTAACATCACACATTTGATGGAACTGCTTGACTAGCATACCATTCTTATAGCAAGTACCAGAGAGACCTTCAGGCATGAATTTATCACAAACCGAGTCTTGTTGACAAACATTACAATTAACACCTCCCCAACCATCTTCACACTTACAGCTATCACCCTCTCTAATTGGTCTGTTCTCATCCTTAGTCAAACCACCACATAATGGCTCCGAGCAATCTTGGCCTCCAAACCCATCGATACATTCACATTGACCATTGAACTCATTACATTTGGAAAACTGTTTACACTCAAAAGCTGGAAGCATACAATTGAAACATGGAGGACATTTGTCATCTTCAGACCCAATCCCATTGTAACTCATTTTAACGGAGTTTGCCATTAAGGATGTCTCAAAAGACTCTTCACTCAGGGATGACCCTCTAACGAGACATGGTACAACTAATGAGTACAGGACCAGTGCAGGAATCTTCATTTTCCGAGGCTATCTGTTTTAACACTTTAATCAATATTGGTGACTGTATTTATGCTTTGTTCCTTTCTCCGTGCAAAAGCAGTTGTTTTATGCCACTCGAACCTCCTGAGCAAGCACAAAAATGTCGGGCGCTTAGAGTAATCCTCGTAGTAAAAAGCGATTGACAAAGTTAAGCAGCAGCCAAATAAGCTGAAATTGTCCGCAATTATTGAACCTTTCACAACCGATGCTCAGCTCCAACAAGATTTGTTAATCAACTCTGTTTGCAGTTACAATTCGCAACACGCACTAAAGATTAAATGCAGTTTCGATATTATCAGCCCGCGAAGATCTATAACTGGTGTTCGGATGTAAAGTGGACTACAGCATAAGCATATTTATACACTTACAAAGTGGTTAGTTTAGTGCAATGGGTCATCAAATAGTGGGGTTCTATTCACACTGTGATTGCGAATGGCTCTGAGATCTCTAGGTGTTCCAGTACGTATGCTTTTAGAAGTAAGTTCCAGCGATCAACTGCTCTGATATCGACATTATGGAAATTATCTTTCTTTCTATGCCACTGCTTGGGAAAAGTTTGAGGTATCAAATGCAAAATTGGCACACCGGCCCTTAAGAAAGGGATATGATCATCCTCCATGTAGACCTGTGGCGCTGTAAATTCATCTTGGACCACATCCAAAAATTTAGACTGGTAAGAGGTGAATAATGACGGATATCTGTTGACTAATCTATCTTCTAGCATTGTCAAGTCATTGTAATTATCGTGGGTCGCTGAGAAATAGCTGGGCACGTTGTTTGCATCTGGAGACCCCAGTAAATCTAACAAAATGAAAAGATCGATTTCTTTGATTTTAGCTTCTTTCTCCCATTTTGAATATAAATGACGTGAACCGTAGATTGAGTCTGTGGCTGACCATTGTTCAAAGGCCTCTTCGCCATCAAAGAATATAAATTTGATACCAAGATCGGTGTCGTAAGCAAAATCTGTGAAATAGTTGTCAAGTGGACCTGATAAAGATTCAGCTATATCTAAAAGAATGCCACAAGACACTGCACTATCTATAGCGCCGATGAATCCTCTTGGTTTGAGCAGCGTATCATAATGAGCAGCAAGGACTAAGTATTTACCTCTACTTGAAAACGAATTTGGCTTCTTGGAGACAATGATGTTTGTGAAATTGTAGCCCTTTTCCTCAAATTTATCAAGCTCAACCTCCCATGGAATCTCGGACTGTTGTGTTAGAGTTTCAAAATGACTGAGGATATACTCTTGTATCTCAAGCGATCCTTTGCTTCCTGGGACTCTGGTCTTATTGAAATGCAAAAAATGGTTCAATTGGTCTGTACTGTTTAGATTAAGTCGGTTCGTTGAAAACTTATCTTCAAGTTCTTTGAAATCTACCGGGATTATCTCCTCGTATCCAAAAGTGGATAAAACAACTGACAGCACCAAGAGAAGGCTTTCAAAGCTCCTCATCATCTTGACTATTCGTGAAGTAGGATTTCGTAAAGCTAATTTCAAAAGATCTGAGTTGAGCAGTTCGAAGCCATATTTCTCTTGGATTGACACAATTGAAGGAACATTTCGCGATCTCTTATGGTTTGTTTTGGTTTTGATATATTTTTGTTTATGCTCATCTTGAACCCGACTCAACCTGGTTGAAAGTTTTAAAAAGCTAAAGAAGTGTAGTATCGTTTGAAAGGATACCCAGTGATTATCCACCATGAACAGTGACATGCTTCCGGAGGATGTTCTGGGAGGTAAAATCATGTCATTTGAGCCAGAAGAGGACTCAATGGAGACGCATCAACAGGAAACACCAGCTAGGTCAAAGCCAGTGTACAACAAGAATGATAGCAATGCGGAAGCAAATAGTAAGAGAATTAATGAAAACTTATTCATGAAGCTCAACAACCCCGCCAATACAGAAGAGCAAAAATCCATACAAGAAGCAGTTGCTCCTCCAGCCATATCTGTATCAGAAGCCAATTCCATAAACTCATCTATTAAATCATCAGTTCCGTCCATAGTCACAAATGCGTCTGCTAATCAGTCCACAAAAAAAGCCATTAGTACGGGATCTGGTGGACTAAGGTTGAGCTCTTTTGCTCCAACGTCAACCCTATCAGGGATACCCAGTAATGTCAACATTTCCCAGCAAAACTCATCCCGCCCACCATCGGTCATAAACAATAGAGGTATGATACCGAACAGGAATCCAAATAACTTTGCCTCACCTGACCTTGAAAACAAAACATTGCCTATAGCCATAAATTTCCATAACTATCAACCGTCGCATCATAGATTTGACGACGATAATGCGTCGCAAATCAGTACATCATCTCTTGCTACGTCCTTTTCCAAAAGCTTCCTATTTGGTTTCCTAAACAATAAGAAAAAAGATGCCATGAAATCAGGCGGATTAATTTCCAAAGAGTACTGGATGAAAGATGAGACATCAACTGAATGTTTCAGTTGTGGGCGCTTGTTCACAACCTTTAGAAGAAAACATCATTGCAGAATATGTGGTCAAATCTTTTGTGGGGCATGTACAATATTAATACCTGGTGAAAAATTCAATCACAATGGAAAAATGAGGGTTTGTAAAACTTGCTTGAGCTTTGCCACGGAATACAATGACTCCAGTGATGAATCCTCGATAATGGAAGAGAGCTATATCGAGCCCACACATAGTCATGAAAACAACAATAATAACAACAATTTTGATCAGGAAAGCGTTTTACCTTCAACTCCTGTTGAAGACAATAGCTTGCCATTTGTCACAGCTCCGACACCTCCACCAAGAATGGCGATTCCAGCTACTCGTAAAGGTGAATCAGTGGAAATTCCCGTCTCAAGATCTTTCAATTCCAGAATATCTTCAATCCATACTACAAATTTTGGTAGAAGAAAAGGTATTGAAAGAAAATCTACTTACCCAACTTTCCAAAGACATAATGCTGAGCAGCATCAATATAACTTAGCTGGTAATGGTCACTCCAGCTTATTCAGAAGCAACACTGAAACGTCCTTCGCCGATTATGTTAATTCACATCATTCAAATAGTAGTACCTTCAACTTCAGTACTAATGATCATCACGAAGAAACCGAAAACAATTTTGATACCCCTTCAACTGACCACCAATACTCTGATTCGGAGGACGAAGGTTCAATGTCGTTATACGCTGCCCTTCACCTCGACAAGTCAGATATACCCGACCAATCAAGAGTGGACGTCAAGACGAGATTATCCAGAAGTAATACCAGATCATTAGACAGAGCTCAAGCTTCTTTGCTAAGAATGAAAAACAGAAGAAAGAGTAAAAGTGTCGCACGCCCTCATAACTCTTCGTTGTACAGGTGGAGCGATTTCGATACTTATAACCCAAGCTCGCCTGATGCGTCAACTTCACAGAATCTGATGAATACAAAAGAAAATCAAATGCCCAAATATACTTCAGAGTTGAATGACGTTTGTATTCTTCACTTGAAAAATTTGTTACACCAAGGTTTGAGAGACTCTGAAGTAGCAAATATCGACGAATGGACTGATGTGCTGATGCCAATGCTGAGGTCTATCGAAACAGTTGACTACAACGTGCGTGCTGGTGATAACATGGATATAAGACAGTACATCAAACTCAAGCGGCTAAGCGGTGGTGACTTATCAGGCTGTGAGTCTATTGATGGCGTGGTTTTCTCCAAGGTTTTCTCTTTGAAGACAATGCCCAGACACATACCAAACCCAAGAATAGCATTGATCATGTTTCCGTTAGAATACATGAAGACTGAACAACACTTCATGAGCTTGGAACCTGTTTTGGCACAAGAAAAGGAGTATCTCAATAAATTAGTTGGGCGGATAATTGCATTGAACCCAGATGTTGTTTTTGTTGGGGCAAATGTTAGTGGACTGGCATTACAGTTATTAGATGAAGCAGGCATTGCAGTTGCATCTAACATGAAACCTCAAGTCATTGAGCGAATTTCTAGAATGACACAAGCTGACATTGTAATAACAATGGACAAATTGGCACTCAACCTTAAATTAGGTACTTGTGAGTCACTTGATGTGAAGACTTATGCTTACAAGAATACCACTAAAACTTTTATGTTTTTAACGGGATGTGAACACAGGCTTGGTTGTACCTTGTTAATAAGAGGCGGTGATAAAAACCTTTTGCGCAAGGTGAAAGATGTCACTGAATTTTTGGTATATGCGACTTTCAATTTGAAATTAGAAACTGCTTTGTACAGAGACAATTTTATGTATTTATCGCAGGATTTTTACAATAAAATGATCATTGAATTTTTGGAAGAATATTCTGATTTTGGAGATACGTTCTTAAACAAATTCAACAAAAGGTTGCTATCTACTTCCCCTACTGTGAAGTTTGATCCACCATTTTTGCTAATGAGAACAAGACAGATACAACAGAAATTGAATGATGCTAAAAAAGAGTATGAAGAACTAAGCAACCACAAAATCTCGGTGGATGTTCACTTGGCCGACCTAACAAATGAAGTAGGAGCTCATTTCCTATCGGATGGCGAGATTGTAAAAATATTTGACTATGTCTCCAAAGAAAAAATTGGATCTCTTGAAGAAAGCTTCAATATTAGATCAAGACAATGGGAACTTTTTAGCTCCTTTGCACCAGACTTATTGGACCCACTATCACATCAAAGTATTGTTTTTCTTTATTCGATGGTTGTTACCAAAACTGCAACGCCATGTATTGGTCCTCATCCACTGCAAATCGACTACTACTGGGACAATGATATGACAATTGGTCAATACGTTGAGCATTTGATTTATTCTGCTAATACAACATGCTCAGAAGGATGTGGTGCATTATTGCAAGATCACTATAGGAGTTATGTACATGGCCATGGTAAAGTTGATGTTATGTTGGAGAAGTTTCAATCAAGAGTACCTACACTGCAAAACGTTATTTTAACTTGGAGTTTCTGCAAACAATGTGGTCATACTTCTCCATTCCTGCCAATGAGTGAAACAACTTGGAAATTTTCATTTGGTAAATACCTCGAGTTACTATTCTGGAGTAAAAAACATTCCTCAACAAACTTGGGCAATTGCTCACACGACTTTGCCAAAGATCATATCAAATATTTTAGCTTAAATGATTTGACCGTAAGAATGGAGTATTCTGCAGTCGACATACTAGAGCTTATTGTCCCAAGAGCTAAGGTCGCTTGGCAACCAAACATAGATATCAAATTAAAAATCGAACTTCGTGACTTCATCTTGGAGAAAGCTACAAATTTCTTCAACAGTGTACTTGCTAGGTTGACAAGGGTTAAAGTTGATAGCACTTCGAGCGAAAAAATGGATGCCGGTAATCAAAAAATTGAAGAGTTGAAAGAAAAAGTACATCAGGAACAAAACGATGTTTCGCAAATGTTGAATGAGATATACACTTCAACCGAAGCGGTTGAGCATCTACAATTAAACTCAGTATTGAGGTATGTTCAAGATTTGAGTGTTGAATGGGATTTGGAGTTTACAGAGTTCGAGAAGGACTTCTTACCATCTGAAAAAGATATTGCACGTATTACCACGTTACAGTTGAAAAGATTTTTTTTGGATAATAATGACGAACGACCACCGGGCTCCCAAGGTAAAGCGGATAAAGAGGCCAGTGCTGCCCTTAATGATGATAGCGATAATGAGCAAGAAGTGCTCAATGAAAAAAAGAGAGGTACCAGAGATGAAGAAGAACATTCAGATGATGGGAAGCCACCTGGTACAAGAACCATATCTGATAGTTCAGTTATTGGAACAAATAGCATGGGCACGTCTCTAACAAATAGCCCAAAGCCTGGGAAAGTACTCGAAAAAGTTAATAGAATGGAGAAGCTACTCAGTGAGCAGGTTGACCCAAGAAGGGTATTATCAACTGGAAGTTCAGAGAGTCAAAAACTTAAGAATTCAAATGGTCCCCTGCAGCATCCTGCTATCCCACATCATACCAAAACCCTATCCAACGTTTCAGCAGGATTCATGACACCTACTAAAGCAGAGAATAAAAGTGGTTATTTCGATCTAGAAATTAAAGCTTTATCACAGGGACAGACCCCACTCCATGAAAGAGATTATGAGAATTTACCATCTCCTCCTAGTAAACCTGAATCGCTGAAAAATGGCAAACTTTTAAAACCCAAATTTGGTATAAGTGCAAAAGATCTTGAAATACAATTGAAGGAAGGCCGCCAAAAGAGTATGAGTAGCAACACATCAAGTTTGAAATCAGATCAAGCTAAAAATGAGGACAGTAAAGTTTCAAAATTAACAAGTTATTTTGATCAAATTCATTTTGAAACGTTGTCTAAGGAGTTTGAAATGCAACGTGAAAAAGAAAGACTGAAACTGATACAAAATAGATACAAAGCTGCACCTGTGGCCTCATCCAAGCCAATTGTTGAAGTGTATAAAAATGTGAGAGATGCAGTTGAGGAACAGGATCAAGCCGCAGAGCATGCTACTGATGATTATGGCAAGAAGAATTTTGAAAATTCAGAGAAGGAGATTAGAAACAAGAGTAAAGTTTTAGAAGATGGTATTAAAGAAGAAAATTTGAGAAATGAAATTCCTCAACCTGAAAGGGTTTCATTAATGAAGACGCTGACAAATTTTTGGGCTGATAGATCTGCAACTTTATGGAAACCATTAGAATATCCAATTGCACCAAGCGAACATATTTTTGTTGATTCTGATGTTATAGTTCGTGAAGATGAACCTAGTTCATTAATTGCATTTTGTTTGAGTTTACCAAATTATGATCAAAAAATTGAAGTTTTAAGACAAAACAACCCAGGTAATGTGCAGCCACCTCAAACACAGACGTCATCGTCGACTACGACAGTTCCTCAATCGTCTCAGTTACAACAATCACAACAACAATATGTGAGTACCAACTCCTCAACGTTTGAAGGTAAAGTCAAAGAAAAAGATGATGGTAGTGCAAATAAACCTATTAATACATCTGAAGATCTTGAAACAACGATGCTTAAGAAGACAGGTGTTCATCTTAAATATCAATTTCAAGAGGCTGGCACGTTATTATCGTGTAAGATATTCTTTGCAGAACAGTTTGATGCATTTCGCCGTAAATGTGGATTAGAAGATAATTTTATTCAAAGTTTATCTAGATGTATCAAATGGGATTCTGCAGGTGGTAAAAGTGGTTCAGCATTTTTGAAAACATTAGATGATCGATTAGTTATCAAGGAGTTATCAAATGCAGAATTGGATTCATTTGTAAAATTTGCACCAAGTTATTTTGAGTATATGGCACAAGCATTTTTCCATGATTTACCAACGGTTATAGCCAAGATTTTTGGATTTTATCAAATTCAGATAAAGAATCCAATCAATGGTAAGAACATTAAATTAGATGTTTTAATTATGGAAAATTTATTTTATAATAAAAAGACATCAAGAATTTTTGATTTAAAAGGTTCAATGAGAAATAGACACGTTGAGAAAACAGGAAAAGAGAATGAAGTTTTACTCGATGAAAATATGGTTGAATATATTTACGAAAGTCCATTATTTGTTAGAGAATACGATAAAAAGTTATTGAGGGCTTCTTTATGGAACGATACGTTGTTTTTAGCTAAGATGAATGTGATGGATTATTCACTAGTTATAGGTATTGATGAAGAATCCAAGACTTTAACAGTTGGTATAATTGATTGTATTCGGACATTCACATGGGATAAGAAATTAGAGAGTTGGGTTAAGGAGAAAGGTTTAGTTGGTGGAGGTACCAAAGAACCTACTGTTGTTACACCAAGACAGTACAAGAATAGATTCAGGGAAGCTATGGATAGATATATTTTAATTGTACCAGATTGTTGGTACCAGGGAAGCAGTCAACAAAGTTGAAGAGTAACCTTTTATAGAAAACCCTGTGTTTAGCAAATAATGTTTACGAATGATTATGAATTTCTAACGTCAGTTAATAAGGGAGGTAGTTGAAGAATCAATCAATTACAAGTTACAAGTTTATCTATTAGAGACCCTTATCTATGGTATCACTGACTAGTTTCAGTCAAATTTATGCCAAACTTTCCCTTTTCGGAACGACAGCGTGTAAAATTGCGCTCGTTTAACAAAAAATTTTTTTAAAAATAATATCGCTAAAAATAAAGTACAATTTCGCACAGTTCGCACCACACAAGCGTAAAAACCGCATTACAACCGTATTACAGCCTTGTGTGGTGATAGCAATTTTGCGAGAAAAAACTGCGCCAAAAACGTCAAACTTTTCGATTTGGTGTGAGTGCGTGTGTGTGTGCTTTTTAACGATTTAATGGTGTCCACCAAAATAACAAGAATTGAATAAATCAAGAAACCTTTCAATTTAAAAAAAACAAAAGGCACACAAGAAACAAATTTCTGCAATAAGCTTTTATTCTTTAATTATCAAATTCTATCGCTACTTTGTGTTCATCAATCCGCTTTGTTATAATAGATAGCAAAAAAAGCTAAGCACTTATCACCAGAGTAACTTTTCAACCGCGTCAGATCATACATATCACCGCAACAGGTTTGAGAGGGATTAAGGAGACATATTATATATAACTCATACTGAGGCGATTGTGTGATTTATTTTCCCAGACACTGAAAACTACCACAGCGCCACATTCATAAAACACACCAGTTTTCCCCCTGTCGCTACAGTTTATTTATTGGATTGATTCAATTTCAATAAAACTATTCATTTAAAACTCACTTGTCTGTCTATTCATTGGCTTTCCGTTATCTGTGCGTTGACTCGAATTTGGCAAAATCACAAGTTTTCGAAATCAGAGTTTTTTTAAGGGGAGTATCCGCGATTGGTATCCATAGAAACGAATTTTGATTTTTTTGGATTTTTGATTTAAAGTAACAAGAAAAAAAAAACAAAAATACTCGTTACAAAAGTGATAAACACTGGAAGAGATCAAGAGAGATATTCCAAGAGAGAGTAATAAAAAGGTTAAAAGTATAGAAGTCCAATCGACATCTTTATTTCCGCATTCACTAAAATAATATATATTTGCACAAGACTCAATTAAGTTATGGCTCTAGCTGCTTTTGGGTGCTCCACAGCTGTTGTTGTTATAAATGCCATCTCGCTAGCATTCTTGATCTTAGCAACCATTACCGCTCCAGTGGTTTCTTCATTGGGGTTGGCTGAAGCTGACGGTGATAGGTTTGGTGTTTTCGGTCACTGCTCAACTAGTGGTTCATCTTGCTCATCTGCTACTTTCCCCTATGACGTTACCGCTGTGGGTCAAACTAATGATTGGAAAATGGATGATAATGCAAGAACTACCCTATCCAAGATCCTTATAGTGGCACCAATCGCCGCTGGGTTAACATTGATCTCTTTGATCTTCAACTTTTTCGCTCACTTCAAAGCTTTTGGTTCTTCATTGGCATTTTATTTGATTGGGTTTTTCTTTACCCTGTTGGCATTCTGTGCAGCCGCTGTGATTTGTATTGTTACATTCTTATTGTTCTTCCCACACGTTACTTGGTTAGCGTGGTTATTAATACCTGCAACGGTATTGAACCTTTTCGCTGTTCCATTAGTCTTCTTTGCCCTGAGAACAACTCCAAGAAAGTTTGATGATGAAGACGAAGAGGAATCTGATGATAAAAACCTCACTGATTTGAGTGATGGTGACAATTTTAGATCAAATAACGAATTCAAACTAGATGATTTCTCAGGTCCACCAAATGCAGGTTTTACAAACAACAACTTACGCTCCGCTTCATCAAGTGAAAAAAATTTACCAGTTTCAAGCTTGAAAGTTATTACAAATGACTCTTCATCGATTAATGACCAAAGATCAGGTTTAGAGAAGACAACTGCTCATGATTATTCAACAAATAATAACCCAACAAGAAATTTCAATTATAATGGTAAAATTCAAACTCAACATTATGGTAACCCAGAAGGTACACCAAATCTTGTTTCTTCACAAAACTATGGTAGAGGTGGTGCTATTCGTTCAGAAGCCCCTGCTTTCAAACCTCAATCCGCTAAACCTGATTATAGCACTGCAGCTACTTCTGTTTATCCAAAAAGTGCTTATAAATCTAACGGTCCATATTCTGCAAATTCACAACAAAGACCTATTCAACCACCTCAAAGAATCCAACAGCCTGGTTACCCAAGAAGTCAACAAGGCTCAGTATCATCAGGTGGAGGAGTTCCAAGATGTGCACAAAATGCTCCAGGTAGTGCAAATTTACCAATTAGCAACGCACCTGTTTATAACGAACAAACTGGATTGGAAGGTCAAAATGTCTTGGGAAACTCAAGACATGACTCTTCTGCTAATTCAGATGATTTTGATAATGATTTGACCAACGATAACGACTCTGATTTCACTTCAGTCTCGCAAAGAGCTGTTAATCCACGTTATTATCGTGGTGCTAACGCAGCTCCAACGTTATTCCCAGATCAGGAACAACAACAATTGGTTTCATCAGGTAACGGTGGTGCACCTGCACAATCTGCTCAAGCTCCAATCCAAAACCAAAATTATTACCCTTCAACTGCTGGATCTCAACCTGTAATTACACCTCAACAACAATCATTCCCAGATCATACTTCATCATATTATAGCCCAAGTAATGCTGGTCCTGTTTCAGGTCAATATTCTCCACAACAATACCATTCACAATCATTGACTAATGGCCAATCACCAGCTTTTGGCTATTCACCACAACCACCATCTCAACATCAACAACCTCAAGTTCAAAGAAAAAACACTTCTGAAGCTTTACTATCAACAAATCCAGATTTTATGGTTTCAGGACCAGCTTCTAAAAAACAAGGTAACGTTAAAAGAATTAACCCTGCACAAACACCAACTTATCGTCCAGCATATAAAAGAAACCAACCTGGTGCTAATAAGATTACAGCTGCTTCATTGGCTGGTGATAGTCCGTATAATTTTAAATGATTTCAAGGTTTTCCATTTGCACTTGAATGAGGGTTTCCCGGAATTTTAAAAAATTAAAGAACAAGGAACTTTTTATACTCGTTATCTGTTGATTTTCTGGCGTTTCGTTTAAGGTTATTCAAAGGTCTTTTTTTTTATTTTGTCTGGTTCCAATTGAGAAAAACATACATTCAATTGGTGCCGAAAATTTTTCACTTCTTTATTAGACTGATGATTTCATAGTGCTTTATGCGCTCATCATCAGCATACACATTTGTTGTCGTTTCTTCGTACCCACTATTAAGTTTTTCATTACTATTTTTTTTTTTGTATTAGTTGTCGGTTAGTTTTGAATCGTATTTGATTTGAGTTGATTTGTTTTTCTTTTCCTTTTTATAGTTTGTTATTAATTTTTTAAACACGATGCAACATTTCACATCAATTAATTCCCTGTAGAGTCTACATCTAAACTTGGTATATACGTTTAAATTGTTTATTTAATTCATAATATCATAAGTCGGTTATTTATCACATCCGCATTAACAATTTTGTCATTGTTAAGATTATCATCAAGTGTCTCAAGTTCCGTTTTATCCTTACCTGGTATATTCTCATCATCATCGTGTGATGGTTCATCCAAAGGTTTCTTATCAGCATCTCCATTCTTATTATCTTTATTGTTTTTACCATCATTTGCAGGTGGATTAGCAGGAGCAGGACTTGAACTTGAGCTTTTATGAGGTTTCAAAATAACAATCATGAATAATAAGAACACCACTAGTGATAAAAGTAAGATTATTTTACATTTTTGAGTTCTTTTCTGATAATGTTGTGCTCTGTTTAGTTGTTGTGCAGCATTTTGAAGGTCAACTTTTGTATTTTCTAAATTATAATCGATTCTATCCAATATTGTACCTTGGTCTATAACCATATTTTGCATTTCTTTGAAAATACTTGAAACTTCCAATACACCCTGGGCTAGTTTGGTGATTTCTTGCTCTCTTTGTCTAATCATTGAATCGTTGATATTTGACTTTTGTTGTAATATTGTTGATGATTCCTTAATGGCTTCTTTGGAATAAGATTCCAATTCTTCAGTCTCATCAATTGCGGGATTGTAATTTGAATAATCCTCCTTTGATTGAGGCTTAAACGTATTTGACAACTCTTCAAAATCATCTTTCTTCAAAAATTTAATATAATTGTTTTGTAATTTTCTAAAAGTTGAAGATAGCTGCTGAATTTTCAATGCATAGTTTTTTTGCATATTTTCAATCATATTCAAGTCATCAGCTTTCAATTTATGACCAGGTTGTCTTTTAATACTTTCAAATTTCTTCACGAGGTTATTACATTGGAAAAATTTGGTAGTTATAGAATAATTTAGCCTCTCAATCTGTTCTTCATCTGTGGTTCTATCATTAAACCCCGGTAGAGAATTTTTCTTATAAAGAGCATTCAGCTTATCAATTTGACCAGTAATGAAGTCAACATTCTCATCAATTTGCTCTCCTATGTCCACAAATGAAGGAGGCAACGTTGCAAGTTCAATATTATCACCGTTTGAGTTTCTTGGGGTATTGTGGCCATCATCACCACCTATGAGCTCTTCTTCCTCTTCTAGCGAATTGAATCTCGACCCAGACAATGGTCCACTGTGGTGTGGGAAAGTCTTTCTATACGACAAGAACAAATTGGTCCTATCTCTAAACATCTGCCAAGTTGTACTTTTTGCTAGATTCAACACTAGATTGCCTTACACAATCGTCGTGTTTTGGTACCAGATTTATTGACACCAATTCAAAGTTGCCATACTCAAAATCCGCGAACTGTCGCGAAGTTATTGAAAGAGGTATAAACTACAATGGTGGACAAGAATTTTTCATTAGAAGCGTACATTCTGTGAGTGGAGTCAGTTGACTTGTAGATTGAATGAAGGAACTGGGAGCTGATAAATATAGAGATACATAATGAACAAACCAAAGTATATATTATACAATCTTGTCTCGAATATTTCATTCTTTAGTGTTTCTTTTGGAATCCTTTCTATGTAACAATGTACCCATTAAATTGACAAATGATGCAGATTTATTATGTTGTTGTAGCCCACCTAGAGATACATGGGTTGGAACCGAGGATGTGCTGTCTGATGGTGATGTGCTTTGTGGCCTAACTGGTGGCGAAGATGGTGACAGAGGTGTCAGTGAACCAAAATTGTTTGTTGATAAGTACTTGCTTTTATTAGGCGATCTTGAATAGTTTAAACTGGATGTGTTACTAGCACCAGTTGGTAAATGTGTTTGGGAGGCGTTTCTTGAAACCGAAGGAGATGATGTATTAGATGAGTTTCTTGAATTGTTGCTTGCGGACTGTAATCCACTGCTATTGGCACTTCCATCACCTCTTAAATTGGATAGTAAGGCAGTGGTTTGAGCTCTTGAATTGCTCAAAGATGAGGATTTCAAATGGATAGCTCTCGGTCTTGTGAGTTTGGGGTCTTCATAGTCCGGTGGGACATAAGCTGGTGATAAATTATCAGGCGTTGATGATCTCATTGCAGTTTGATAGGAAGGGACTTGTGACAAGCTATTAAAATTCCAATCTTTTGTCGATGGACTTTCGCTTCTCACAGATCCAGGCAGATTAGTTTCAGAGTTAACCCTTGAAATATGATCTGGTGAATAAATACCCGGTGAAGTAATACCATTTCTATGTGGCCTTATACTGAAATAATCGGTTTCACTCATTCCTCCTGTAGGAGTTTGAGCAATTGCTAGTTCATTGACAGGTGTTTGAATGGCATTATTTCTTGATCTTCCACCACCTGCGGAGAAGGACAGTCCGCCTTCATTATCGTCATCATCCTCTTGAATAACGGATCCAATGTTATTACCTGGAGCCCCAGCTATTAAATCCAGTGAAGGTTGTGAATTCATTTCAGCTTGACGTTGCAAGTGCAATTTTCTCAAATTTTCAGTTAATTTACCCATACCACCACTATCTGACAGACTTTCACTTGCATGAGTTCCGTTTGGTGTACTGGTACCCGGTGTTGCTGACCCTGACCCTAATGGTGTATCTTCCACTGAAATTTCATTCCATAATCTATCATAAATATGATTCTCATAATTTGGTGGTGCCATTCTTTCCGCGTCTGTTGTTAAATTAGTTGAGCTTAAATTGGCAGGTGTTGTTTCTGGATCTGGTGCAAAGATAACGTCATTATCATCAAATTCTTCTTGGTCTGAGGGCATATCAGCAAATGAATTTGATCCATCACTTGCAACCGATAGTTTTCTTTCCCTTTCCACGTTTTTAACACCCAAAGCAACAAAAGGTGAAATAAATAAGATCAAAGGCAGTGAAGCTCTTAATTCTGAGACGTGACCATCAGGATTGATCAAACCCACAACGAATTTTAATTTATGACGAACTTTAATGTTATTCAAAACATCAACATCTTGTGTACATTTTGATAAACTTGCAGGAATTGCAATATGAGTATTAATTTCCCATTTATCTTCTGATATTTCTTGATTTGTGCTTGGAACAACAATTTCATGAATGACACGTTCACCAGAGTGTGGTGGGCCATAAGAACCAGCACATGAATAAAATTCACTCAACATTATTTTAATTTTACCTAGCCTCAGACCTTTTGCTAATGGAACAAATAACATATGAATTGGACAGCTTGAACCGATGGCGACAGCTCTGGATGGAATACTTATGGTATATTCAACTTTTTTCGGCCACGTATTATCAACAGCCATGGTTTCTGATAGTTCTACTGCATCTGGTGTCAAAGTTCTAACGACTCTTAAATGCTTTTTAGAAATCAAATCATTTGAGAATCTACCACGATCAATATTAGCTTGTAGTTTATAAATAACCGTGGCACCTGGTAAACCTTCAACACTTTCAATGATATCACCTGGTAAAACAGCACTGAATGGGAATTCATAGTTTCCCTGAACTAATATATGATTATTCTGTGAAGAGCTTAAACTTGTGGAAGAACCAAAACTTGATAAATTTGTTGCAGATTTTGATTTCTTACCAAAACTTTTAAGTGAACTTGAAGAACTGTTTGCAGAACTGTTTTTTCTTGTCAAGATTGGAGACTTATTGTTGTAACTATCATACATATTTGTAAAATATTGTTGGATTTCATAGTTATCCCAATTATGTTCAAAGATTCTCTTCTCGTAACGATATGGTTTTTTCAAAACTGAACCTCTTTGAGTTTCGTACGAGTTTGTCCATTTTAGTCTTAGTGTTGCATAAAGTTTCAAATTGAGCCTCTTGATTGAAATTGGTTCTAAAACAGATAACACAATAGTACCATTTAAGAACACTGAAGACGCTTCATGTGGTGAACCTTTGATGACCAAGACATCATGATCGGCACCTTTGAGTCTTATGTCAAACAATGAAGTTTGCTTGCTAGGGTTATTGCTTCTACTCAAAATCACCATTCTGCCTTGACTCTAAAAACCCTTTAGTGAAGTTATCAGCACCTCTTTCTAACAAGCTTTAATCTTTAACGCCCTATTTTTGGTTCAACTACCACAAACTATGTTTAACCAGCTCTTTTGGTTGCTTTTCTATGAACGATCGTGTAATCAGTTGACGCCGCTGACCAATCTAGTGTTCCCTCTGTGGTTGATGTATGCCCTGTTTCACTTGATGAACTTCACCTGTCAAACTGATTAACTGTACCAACGTTTCCCTCTGGATTGATTAACTTTGAATACTATATTTCCTGCTTTGCAAAAGCTGTTCACAAATTCTCACGTTAGTCCTTTATACGTCTTTCCTTTTTATTTGGTTTAAAAATCCGGATTTTTTGTAAATCTGCACGCAATCGAGATCCGGTCCGCTCCTCTTGTTAGGGGCCACTGAATCATAGACTCTTAACAACGAGACGAGTCATCTTCCAGCGAAAAAGGAAAAATTACTACATTGTGTGTGAAGTCGTACGTCATGTTCGTAAAATATTGAAATTAAATAAAGAGTGATAAATGAAGGAATATTGTAATATCATAAAATGGGGTGTTCAACAAGATTTAGGGGGCAAAAACTTCACAGAGAAATTCATTGATTATCAGTTAGTGAATATTGATTCAAAAGAATACAGTCGCCCCCACGCTCTGGGTCCAATCCATAGTTATAAAAATAACCTTCAGAACTAACAACAGATACATGGATCAATTTAAGATACGCAGCATCATCTTGACTAGTTTCACTTATACTTGATAAATTTCCTTCATTGGTTTGATCTTCATCATCCCCATTTGAATTTGATAAATTGGACTGATCAGTGAAAACTGAAGGTAGTCCAGATTTGGGTATTGATAATTCTTTCCCCACGGAGACAATGTTTTTAACTCCTGAAGAAGCTGGAACTTTTAATGATGCAAAATGTCTACTTGGTTCAAGCATCGAAGTTAATTTTGGTGGTAAAAATGTACCAATCTTCTCTGCAGCTTTTTTACCAATATTTTGAGATGATTTTCTAATCATTCTGCCCACAGTCCTTCTTGAAATATCAATCAATGGCTCAACTCTATCCTCATTTATATCGTTACTATTCACTGAGTCATAAGAAGCATTTGACACTCTTCTAAAACTTGTACTTGATTGGCTCGCTTCACTACCTGAGCTTTCCACTCTTTTGACAATGTTTTTTGGGTTTTCAAAACTTGTTGGATCATCCAACAACGCGTCTGAAACAGCGCTTTCGCCTTGTTGTTGAGAATTGTTGTTATTACTGGAAGATGTATTTATATCGTCATCTGTACCTAACTTGAAAATATGAACAGTTTCAGTTGCTGAACTAGCAGTCAAGAATTTATTATCTTGGCTAAAACTTAACGAATAGATTTTAGTTGGGTAAGTACCTCTTCTAAATTGATATAGCTTCACGCCTGTTTCTATTGAGAAAACTCGTACTATGGTTCCTTTATCCGAAGCAGTGGCCAATAATGTACCATCATGACTTATCGCTAAAGCTGCTAATGTGGTCTTATGCGCTTCAACAACAACAAGAGGCTGTAAAGTTTGAGCATTGAATATGATAACATCCCCATTTCTGTTTGATTGATTTGAATTCTTATTGTTCAAATTATTAATGTTATTTACAGATAAATCACCATTGTTCCCACCGGTATTTGATATATTCAATCCATTCACACCTGTTGATGTATTTGAAAAAATCGTATTGATTTTAGGCGGAGACGGATATGCTAAGAAATTGTTGTCAATAGTTGGACTTAACGAAACTAACCCATTTGGATTTGGCGAAGTTTCAATTGTATGTAATAATTTCATATTGTTTATATCGTAGATATAAATTTGTTCTTCCAACAAAACCACCAATCTTGATTTGTTTAGCTTAACACTCAATATCGTTGTTGGAAACGTTAGTTCACATATAGTGGAATGTCTTTTGGTATTTATAATTTTCAATCTTCTTGGGGTCATTGAAGGTTGATCGCCAATGCCAACAATAGCAATTAACGACGTGCAATATAGCATTTCCACTATACCAATCCCACCATCTAGTCTTGAATAGCATTTCCCAAATGGCTCACAATTGAATATCTTGTAGCCTCTATCCGTACCGATTGATATACAGCTACCATCTTGGTTAAAATTTATAAAGTTTAAACTTTCAACATTAGTCTTTGTTGGAATTGTCTGTATTGAACTTGAAGTATTCTGATGCTGTGGAGTTAGAGTATTTTGGAATGACATTTTCCTGTGGTTATTATCCTATTTAATTCTTAAAGTTGTTCTTGTTTGTTATTATTGATTATCCGCTGTTATATAAAGGGCAAGTGGCATAATATATATATATAATTATGATTAAGGCGCGCGGTTGAAATGTTTCTTGTTACTATATTAATCTCTTTGTTACGATTCCACCTTTCAACTATTTCTCTTTTGTTTAATTCAAATCTAATACTCCACTTTTCGCTGTTTTGTTGATGTTTTGTTAAATTCTTGTTTTAATGTGACTAAAATCACAGATCTTTCCTATAAAAAACAATTCAACTCCTAGAAAAATGATTGCAGATCAATTCCAAACAATTTAGCACAAAAGAAATCTGATGATGTGGGGCCCTTCTGCAATGCGGTTATCTAAGATACAATATCAAAGTCAAGTGTACACAGAAAATAATGAACTTTGTCAATGATAATTCAACATTCAAATCTTTAAACGTGTTTGATACCGCTATCATATTTAAAATCGGTTTACTTTTATTGCAAATGAATGGGTTAGGTACCCTCGGATGTTTCCCAAAAGAGAAAAAGAAACATCATGTGCTAAATCACATGACTTGATTGTATTCCGACCATTAATATTACCTTTCAACTAACTACAACAAAACTACATTTCATAATAAAGATCGAAAAAATAACTTTTAAAATTGGTCGATTAAATGCTTAAAACAATCTTGAGGATCCAGCTGAAGATGTGGATGATGTAGAAGTTGTAGTGAGGTCACCTTGTGAACACCAATCATTGACAGGTAAGCAGTTGAAGTATTTACACCATGAACAATGGCCACCTCCATTCTTTGTGAAGTTTAAACCTAGTCCAACAAACCATGCAACCAGCAGCACAAGTGCCACTACTCTAACAATTGTCCACATTACAAATCGATCTTTCCTTATGTTATCCATATGCTTTGTGAATGAACCAAAACCTTGAATTCTGTTACCTCTTGTATGTCTTTTAAATCTGACGAACTTTGGATCATTAAGCATTACTAAACCTAAAAGCAAGCCTCCAACAAATCCACCAATATGACAAAAATTATCTAATCCTGGCAATAACCCCAGAACAAGGGTTATTATAACCTCTAAAATCAGTATGGCAATCATTACGTTATAATAACGTACTGTGGATTTATCTCTATGAAGCAAAAAGATTAATAAATTAACTGCAATTATTCCAAATAATGCACCAGATGCTCCACTACTTGCGCTTCCTTCTTGTGCAAAATTAAGGCCCAAAACATTTCCTGAAATTCCACTCACCATGTAGATTACCATATATCTGAGTGTGCCAATGTGTCTCTCAACGTCCAGCCCCATTGTACATTGCAATAATAAGTTGAATAAGATATGGACAAACCCTGCATGCAAGAACATTGCGGACAATAATCTCCAAGTCTGATTTGGTGTACCTTGGAAGTCATCACCTAGATTGCATAGTTCTGTTAAGGTGCAAACTTGTGTTTCAGTTGTAGTAGAGTTTGGACAAGGCCATGTAACATCATCATATATACTTGAAATTGCATGCATACATGGTGCAAACCTTGATCCGATATATATTTGAACATATGATGACGGTCCCAACATTGGGTTGAGATATGGTTTTGTTTGGAATGCTGAACCTGTTAACTGTTTCATCTTCACTAATTCCACAATGAAAATTGCAATATCAATTATAGTAACTATAATGGTAAAATATGGGAAATTTATAACTTTATGAAGCAAGGGAACAGTTTTCTTATTGGTATCATTGTACAATTTTTTGTTATAAGTTGGATCATCATCATTATAAAGTAGCGGTAAATTGTTCATTGAAGTATTAGTTGTATTGTAATGAGTTGTTGGCATTTCTTTTAATGGGATACTATTAATGGAGTCTTCATCGTCTCGCACAATACGAGGTCCATGGTACTGCGGTCTCATAGGATTAGCATTTTGTATGAATTGGTCTCTCAATGGCGAATATGATGTATTTGTAGTATCTGTAACTCTCACAGGTTCAACTAGATGGGAAGAACGTTTAGGAGGTAAAGGCGGCAGCGAATTAAAATTATAACTCATGTTTCCCTACTATCACCATTGATAAATTATGAATACAGTTTACCCTTAAACTTGTTTGATTCGAGCTTTAGTTTGTTATATTCAAAGCTGGCAGTGTTATTTTTCTGTCTAGTGTAAACGGCTTACCAAACAAAAAAAATTGTAAATACGGGATCTGCTGCAATGCTAATCCGATTCTTCGACCCTGTCTTTTGCACCTGAAGTGTATATATATATATATCTGAATGGACGGTGAAGTGAAATCAATATCAACTGACCTGTCAAATAGTCCCTTTCAAACCTTTTAAAGACGCACACGTTAACAACTCATTAGGTGTCTTTCATAAACTTGAACTCAAAATAGAAACGCAAATTTGCACAAAACAGGAAAAAATCAGGTACGAAACGCCAAAACGCGAAAACGCCAAATTTTCCCAAATTGGATAATTGCGAGATACAAAACGCGCTATTGTTTAGTATAACGAATGTAATACTTCATGGGCAAAGAGATGACTGGGTATCAGAGTAATTATGCGCTACGTCTCATTCGTGAATAACTGGTTTAAATAAATAAATAAATGTATGTAATGTATAGTCTATAAAAGTATCAAAACAACCCCATAATCAACGTTTCTCAAACAAAGTCTCAATTTCCTCTAATGAAACACCTTGTGTTTCTGGAACTACTAAAAGTACAAACCAAAACGCAATAAACATAAACCCAGCAAAAATAAAACCATAGGAGTACCCAATATGATCTGTTATGATTGGAGTACAAAATCCGATGAAAAAGTTTGACCCCCAATTGAAAGCAGTTGAAAACGCAACTGCATGACTCTTGATATGTAGCGGATATAACTCACTGACTAAAACACCAACCGATGGGCCAAAAGTTGGAGAGTAACAAACAATAAATAAACAAGTGAAAACGATCATCACAATACCTGGAACTTTGTTTACATCGGGATCCACGGCATTAACATCAATCTTCAGAGTACCAACTAATGAATATATCATCAAACATGTGAAACAACCAGAAGCACCATATAACAATGCAGTCTTACGGCCGAATTTTTCAACAAAATAGACACCTGGGATGGTGACAAAAAATTGATAGTTGCAATGACAATGAATGTTACATATGAATCATTAACACCTGCAAATTTGAATAGTGTAGTACCGTAATAGAAGAAATAATCAATACCACTCATTTGTTGAAAAAGCATCATCAGTGTTCCAATGAAAACTCTTCTTCTATAACGTCTATTGAAAATCTCAAGAAATGAGCTGCTTTTGGTAGCTTCTGCATCCATAATGATTTTCCCTTGCAAGCGTGTCAATGTACCTTCAATATCTGGATCACCAACTCTCTTTAATGATCTTCTTGCATGTTCATAATCACCTTTACTGATCAAATATCTTGCGCTCTCCGGTGTCAATAAGATGCCCACACAAACAACTAAAGCGGCACCTATACCGATACTCAAGGGAACAACCCATTCAGCAACACTCGTATATATTTCTTTACTCATATAAACAGCAACACCACCACCAACAATAGCACTACAATTGATCAATTGGTACAAACAAGTACATGACCCTCTGATTGCTGTTGGGGCAGTCTCCGATATGAACATTGGTGTCAATACAGCAACACTCCCAATACATAACCCACCAACAAATCTTCCAACGAGGAATTGATACCATTTCCCGGTGAGACATGAAGTGACTTGAATGATAATACCAATGATGTATGTGATCATTGCTATTAGAATTGGAATCTTACGACCTAAAGTATTTGCTAATCTTGCAATTGTGAAACCCCCAATGATACAACCAATATGATAACCTGAAACTATTAGCCCTGTTTGATAACTTTCGAGTTCGTATTCTGAAGTATCATGTTTTTGGTGGCCCAAGCTTTTCAAAAAGGCCTTCATCTCAATAATACCACCAATAACACCAGTATCCCATCCGAATAAAAATCCAGAGAATGAAATGATTGTACTCAACATGATAACTTTTCTAAAAGACCATAAAAGATTTAAATCAACTTGTAACAAATTTGGACTTTCGATTTCATCACTATCTTGATCTTCACTATCCTTTTCACTGTCTTCTTCATCATCATCATTGCGAATTCTTCTGCTACCAGCGATCATTTCCAAATCGCTGTCCAACGTGTATAACGCCGGTCTTTTATGAACATCTTGCAATTCTTCTTCGTCCACTCTCACCACAGTTTCACCGAAATCCTCCACTTTCTTTATCTTGTAATCACCCATCTTGATTCGAATTCAACCTGATCTTTGAGGTTGGTATGAAGAGAGTTTAGAAGGGAAAAAGTCGCCACATTCTTATACGTCTTGAAAGGTGGTTTAAAAGTTTTCAGCTCATCGCAATAAGTGTATGCACGTTTAAAAATTTTGCGTTAAAAGAAAAGTTTCAGTTTATCCGATTGCGTCGGGCACTCCTCCGTAGGCTGAATCAGGAAAAACTGATGAGCAGAATTGAATGAAGTTTGCGACTGAAACAACAATTTTCCATTGCAAAGCCAGAAACTTGAGGATCATCATCTATTGAATGACTTTTTCCATGGTGAAATCTTTTCAATCCGCCTTCTCCTAATCAGCGCTTCAAAAATTCAGCGTTTCCGTATAAAAAGTTGCCTGATGATGCTAATTCCGTTGAACCATCGCGAATTATAAAAAGTAACGATAACGTACCGGGATTTTGCGCCTTATGGATCTACCAGTGATAAATATATCGAAAACCCAACATTCTATTCTATAATCTATCAACCTATTAGTGTTGTTTTTCGAATAAAGTATCTATCTCCTCTAAAGAAACACCCTGAGTCTCTGGAACTAAAAACAAAATCACCCAAAATGAGATAAACATAAACCCTGCAAAGATAAACCCATAGGTATATCCAATGTGGTCTGTAATGATTGGTGTACAGAACCCAATGAAGAAATTTGAACCCCAATTAAAAGCAGTAGAAAACGCAACTGCGTGGCTCTTGATGTGTAGTGGGTATAGTTCACTGACTAATACGCTGACTGAAGCACCCCAGGTTGGAGAAAAACTGACAATGAAAAAGCAAGTGAATAAAATCATAATGATACCTGGTATCTTATTAACATCAGGATCAACAGCTGTACGATCAATTTTCAACGTTCCAACTATTGAATAGATAAATAATGAACTGAAACACCCAACAGCACCATATAACAATGCCGTTTTTCTACCAAACTTTTCCACAACATAAACACCTGGTATGGTGACGAAAAAATTGATTGTAGCAATAGCGATAAAAGTCACATAAGAATCACTAACACCAGCAAATTTGAAAAGTGTAGTACCATAATATAAGAAATAATCTATACCACTCATCTGTTGGAACGTCATCATAAGCACTCCGATAAAGACTCTTTTTCTATAACGTTTGCTAAATATCTGCCCAAAGTTACTATTTTTCGCAGCTTCAGCATCCATCATGGCTTTTTCTTGTAGTATACTAAGTGTTCCTTCGATATCAGGATCACCAACTCTTGTCAGTGATATTCTGGCATTTTCATAATCACCTTTGCTGATCAAATATCTCGCACTTTCAGGTGCAACTAAGATACCCATGCAAACCACTAAAGCAGCACCGATACCAACACCTAGCGGAACAACCCACTCAGCAACGCTATTGAATAGTTCTTTGCCTAAATACACAGCACAACCACCACCAACAACTGCACTGCAGTTGATTAATTGGTATAAAGAAGTGCACGAGCCTCTAATAGCAGTAGGAGCTGTCTCTGAGATGAACATAGGCGCTAGGACTGCAAGACTCCCAATGCATAGTCCACCAACGAATCTCCCCATCAAATATTGATACCATTTACCTGTGAGACATGAAGTGATCTGTATCACGATCCCCACAATGTATATGAACAGTGCGATCAAGATAGGAGTTTTACGACCCAGTGTGTTTGAAAGTCTTGCAATTGTAAATCCACCAATGATACAACCAATATGATAACCTGATACAATCAACCCTGTTTGATAACTTTCCAACTCGTATACTAATTCGCCTGTGGTTTCGTCTACCGTACTATGGCCCAACGTTTTCAAAAATGACTTCATTTGGATAATACCACCAATCAAACCTGTATCCCAACCAAACATGAATCCAGAGAATGAAATCACCACACTCAATAATATAACTTTTCTGAAAGACCATAACAACCGTAGATCAACTTGTAGTAAGTTTGGACTTTCGATTTCTTCATTACCATTATTCTCACTCTCCGGTGATCTAGTTGAACTGGACTTCTGATCAATGATCAGTTCCATATCGCTTTGCGCTGTGTATAATGGAGGTCTTCCGTTAACATTTTGAAGTTCATAGTCACCACCACTACCACCGATCTCTGCGACGGTTTCACTAAACTCATCAACTTTGTCCTTTTTTATTCTTACTTCGCTCCCCATTGTGCAATACTTCTGGGGAACTCAGCTACAGCTTACCGGCATCAACTCACAAATGCTTCATGCCCCCCATATTTATACATTAGAACCCTTCACCACATTTCAGCTGAATATTGAAAAAAAAAAAATTGTACAGGCCAAGGCAAAAGGGAAGATTTACTTTTTTAAGCATACGCGGCGAGTTTGGGACATTTTTGTAAAATAGGCTATTTTAAATCTGTATAGTGAAATTTTTTTTCCTTACTAGAAAGGAAAATTTTGGACATGAAGTGATAAAATTACAAGGGGTGATAGGAGGCTGTTATCGGTGGTTAGGTGAAGGTCATTTGCTTTGCTTTATACGTCCCACCACGATTTTACGAGTAATTTGATGGAAAGTTTATCGGTGAATATTTCCAGAGCTACCGGCTTTTCATAGTGAACCGGGATTATTCGCCCACAAGGTCTTCGAAGACTACTATTACCGCAACTAACAAAAACTAATACATAAGCACATTAAATAAGACAATACACAGATTAATATACAGAGCAATCAAGAGATTCGACTAACGCTTCTCAAACAAATTTTCCATTTCCTCTAATGAAATACCTTGAGTTTCTGGAACTAAAAATAAAATGAACCAAAAAGCAGCGAACATGAAACCGGTAAATATAAACCCATAAGAATATCCAATACTATCAGTTATGATTGGAGTACAAAATCCAATGAAAAAATTAGCACCCCAGTTGAAAGCAGTTGAAAATGCAACACCGTGACTTTTGATATGTAAAGGATACATTTCACTAACCAACACACTAACAGAAGGACCCCAAGTTGGTGAATAAGATGCAATGAATAAACATGTGAACACAATCATGACAATACCTGGAACCCTGTTTACATCAGGGTCAACAGCATCACGATCAATTTTCAAAGTACCAACAATGGAATAGATGAATAAAGAAATGAAACATCCAGCTGCACCGCATAATAATGCTTTTCTACGTCCAAATCTTTCAACAACGTAAATACCAGGAATGGTTCCGACAAAATTTATAGTTGCAATTGTAATTGAGGTAATATATGAATCATTAACCCCAGCAAATTTGAACAATGTGGTACCATAGTAAAAAAAATAATCTATACCACTCATTTGCTGGAGACACATCATTAAAGTACCAATAAAGACTCTTTTTCTATAACGTTTACTGAATATTTGGGAGAAAGAGCTATTCATAGCAGCTTCAGCATCAACCATAATCTTTTCTTGTAAAAGAGACAGTGTACCTTCAATATCTGGATCTTCAACTCTTTGTAAAGATTTTCTTGCATTTTTATAGTCACCTTTACTAATTAAATATCTTGCACTTTCTGGCGAAAATAAGATACCCACACAGACAATTGATGCAGCACCAATACCGAGACATAATGGTATGATCCATTCAGCATCACTCGTGTACATTTCTTTACAAATGTAAACAGCGACACCACCGCAGACCACAGCGCCACATAGCATGAATTGGTAAAAGCAAGTACACGATCCTCTTATAACAGTTGGTGCTGTTTCCGATATAAACATTGGTGTCAAAACGGCAACACTTCCGATACATAAGCCACTGACAAATCTCCCTACAAGGAATTGATACCATTTACCAGTCAACGTAGTTGTAACTTGAATTAAGATCCCAACCATATAAGTTGCCATTGCGATTATGATCGGGATTTTACGACCCAATGTGTTGGCCAATCTTGCAATTGTGAAGCCACCAGTGATACAGCCAATGTGGTAGCCAGAGACAATTAACCCAGTTTGATAACTTTCTAATTCATAATTATCTGAACTTGATGAAGTTTCATCATTCGATGGATGGCCCAATTTCTTTAGAAAAGATTTCATTTGAATGATACCACCAATCAGCCCAGTATCCCATCCGAAAAGAAACCCAGAAAACGAAATGATAACACTTAGTAGTATAACTTTTCTAAATGACCATAACAATTTCAAGTCAACATGTAAGATATTTGGACTTTCAGGTTCTTCCACAACATTGGCTTCACTTTCATCGGTACTTTCAGCCTTTTGGCTTCTGACAGAACTTCTTCTTTTTCTTCTATCAACAACAGCTTCGAAATCACTATCAAATGGGTGTAATGGTGGTCTTTGTTCTAGATTTTGCAACTCCTGCTCCTCCACTTGTGTATAAGTTTCAGTGAAGTCGCCAGTTTTCAAAATCTTATCACTCATCTTGAACAAATCTCTATACTCTATCGACCGTGACTTTGCAACGCCACCTTAAGAAAAACCCACCACTGCATTCTTTAGAGATTAGGATGTTTTTATATCCAAACTCACCACCAAAAGTCGATGAGTACTTGTGAAGTTAGTGCTCATCTCATCGACTATTGATCCCAATTTTAAACTTTTGTCCCAAACTCAAATCTTGCAGCGGACTCGCAAAAGAAACGACAAATCTATAAACGGTTAAATGGTGGAAAGGCAATTATAAATCAAAACCCAGAAAAAAGGAAAACTTGAAGTGAAAGTGAGCATTAGGGGAATTTGAATCAGAGAACAAACATGGTACAGTTCACACAATGATTGACATTGACTCTGTGAAAGGAGGTGGTTGAGCTAAGGCACTTCACATTTTTGAGAAACCTGGTCAGCTTCATGAAACGAGAAGTCTGCCCTCATAACCTCAGCTCCCCGGTTCGCTGTGGGTAAATTATGTGCAGAGGACATAACCGCCTTTTGGCGTCTTTGTGCTACAAAAAACTTTTATATTAACAATGAATCATGGATAGGTAAGTGTATATACACTATTTAAGCTTAGCCGTGTTTTTCAAACAAAGTATCGATCTCCTCTAGCGAGACACCTTGAGTTTCAGGCACCAAGAACAATACAACCCAAAATGATAAAAACATACATCCTGTAAAGACAAATCCGAAAGCGTAGCCAATATGATCAGTGATTATTGGTGTACAAAACCCAATAAAAAAATTTGACCCCCAGTTGAAAGCAGTTGCTAAGGCAATACCATGACTCTTGATATGGATAGGGTATAATTCACTGACCAGAACACTGACAGATGTACCCCATGTTGGTGAAAAACTAACAATATATAAACACGAGAACAAAATCATGATTACGCCCGGTATTCTATTAACACTAGGATCCGTTGCATCTTTATCAATTTTCAGTGTACCCACAATAGAATATATGAATAGAGAGACTGTTGAAAAAGCTGCACCACTCAATAATGTTTTCTTCCGGCCCAACTTCTCCACCACGTAAATACCACCTAATGCACTCGGAGCATTAATTGCTGAAAGGATGACTGAAGTGACATATGAGTCAGAAACGCCTGCGAATTTGAATAAAGTCGTACCGTAGTAGAAGAAATAGTCAATACCACTCATTTGTTGGAAAGTCATTAAAGAAACACCAATGAATATTCTTTTCCTAAACTGTTTATGAAAGACATCAAAAAATGAAGTTTTCGATGCCTGATTCTCTAATTTGATTTTGGCTTGTAGTAAATTCAGTTGGCCTTCGACATCTGGATCTCCAACTTTTTGCAAAGAGGTTCTGGCTTTATCATATTCGCCTATGCTAACCAAATATCTCGCACTTTCTGGTGTCAATATTATACCAATACAAACCGTGAGGGCAACTGCAATACCAATACTTAGTGGTACTATCCACTCTGCATTATTTGAATACATCTCCTTGCATGCGTAATCAGCAATTGAACCTGATAAAATAGCCACAGCGATGATAATTTGATATAAAGCAGTGCAAGAGCCTCTGATAACAGTTGGTGAAGTTTCCGATATGAACATTGGCGTCAGCACAGCGACACTACCAATGCACAACCCACTAATAGCTCTTCCCACGAGAAACTGGTACCATTTCCCTGATAAACTCGCTGTGATTTGAATCAGTATACCAGTGATGTAAACAGCCATGGAGATTATTATAGGTTTTTTTCTACCCATATAATTTGCCAATCTTCCAAGTGTAAACCCACCTATTATACAGCCAATGTGGTATCCTGAAACGATAAACCCTGTCTGGTAACTTTCCAATTTATACTCAATAGACCCTGGTTCTAATCCAGGTCTAGGCTTACCCAATGTAGATAAAAATGACTTCATTTGAATTATACCACCAATGATACCCGTATCCCAACCGAATAAGAATCCAGAGAATGAAATAATAAAACTAAGTAGTATAACTTTCCTAAAGGACCATATGAGTTTTAGATCAACATTCAAGATATTTGGACTTATGATTTCTTCATTCAGGACATCATCAATCGAGTTGTTGTCAACTTGTCCTTGGCTTCTACGAAGATTTCCACCTGAAGCTTCAATCACCAGTTCTTCATCATTTGGCAGGTATGATGGAGATCTCACATCTTGTAATTCGTAAGCACTAACTGGAAGATGAACTTCACTAAAATCACCGCTTTTCATATGTGATTTCATCGTGACCAATTATTGAGCACAAGCCAATACTGTCCTTTAATTATGTATATGAAGAACTAAATTGCTGGTATTTATTCATGTTTAAATATCCAAAAAGCTTTCAAAAGAGCGAAACCCCAAATTACTGTACTTGATTTAGATATTTTGTCATCAAACTAGAATAAACTTTAAGCACTCAGATAAAAAAAAAAAAAAAAAAAAAAAAGCAGGGTCTACTAGTGCGATTTATGATGTACATGCTACCAATGAAAAGCCAAGTGGGAATGTAGACTGCTCATGGAGTGAAACCTTGTGCAAGTGCTAGTAATGAGGGTACAACTGTTGGATACTGTTACCACTCCAAACATACTCAATTATAGTTTTAATCGGGTAATGCCAAATGGTTTATTTTACTAAAGAGCCTTTTATTTTTTTCATTGGAAACAATGCGAGAATTTAGCCTTGTCCCGCCTATTGACATCCGGTTATAATAGTTTAACTATAATCTCTGGTGATAATAACCGCTCTTCATTGCGATTAGACAATATCGTGGTGGGAAACATCTTGACAACTTACTTGTAGCATGGCACAGCTTTTAGAGATATATTTGAATACAACACAATGTTTGCTCTGGCTGTGTCGTCTTTGTGCGATTATTTTTTCGTAATTCCCTGTATGAAGGTACCCCAGAAAGCGCGCTCTTGATAAGATAACTCAACTCTTCAATTAATAAAACTATTTTTAAACTGCAATGATAATGACTAATGTGCTTAACTCAACAATCATATTTGTTCTAGACATTGCAAATGCGCCGCAAGCATAGAATTGATCTATAGCTAAATCTTATTGTTCTTGTCTCAAGCGGTGAAGGAACTTGATAAGGATGAACAAGTGGCGCACTAACGTTTTGGGCGTTTCCGCATCCCGCACTATTCCCCTAAAGGGCAAGTGCTTCTCCTGCAAGACATTTGGACAAATAACCGTCAATTGTTACTGTTTAAAAGATTTTCAATTAAAGAAGAAAAAAAATTTTTCCAATTGGAATTTAATTGAATTTAAACATGTGCGTTTATGATTCCATATATTCATTCTTACCCTACTCTTGTTGAATAGCTCTTTAAAGCTGTAAACGTTTTAAAATTGATTCCATTTACGACAAGCCGTTGGAAGATTATATAATCACTATATACGATAAAAAATCTAATCTACAATAGTTTAAGGTATATATAATTCTATTAATTGTATCAATTTTATCAAATCTATTAATTCTCAAATAAAGCACTGATTTCTTCTAATGAAATCCCCTGTGTCTCTGGTACCATGAAGTAAACAAACCAAAACCCAATAAACATAAAAATTGTGAATACATAACCATAAGCATAACCAATTTGTTCACTTATAATTGGTGTACAAAACCCAATGAAAAAATTTGACCCCCAGTTGAAAGCTATACCAAACGCAACTGCGGAACTTTTGATGTGTAAAGGATATAATTCGCTAACGAAAACACCAGCTGATGCACCCCATGATGGGGAAAATGAAATGATGAATAAACATGTTGATATCACCATAATCATTCCTGGAAGTTTATTATCCTGTGATGAATTTGCGCTGGTATCTAAACAGAAGGCCCCCACTGTGGAATAGATAAATAACGAAATGAAACATGAAACTGAGCCGATTAATAAAGTGGTTCTTCTCCCTAATTTTTCAATTATATAAATCCCTGGGATTGTAACAACAAAATTCACCAATGCTAATATGATTGCAGTATAGTAGGAATCTTCTACGCCGGCATATTTGAATAACGCGGTACCATAATAGAAAAAATAATCAATACCACTCATTTGTTGGAATATCATCATGAAAACACCAATCATTACTCTTTTGATATATCTTTTCTTGAAAATTTCACTGAATGGTAAATCATTTGCATTTTGATCTAATAGCAGACTTTCTTGTATAGAATTCAAAGTCTTTTCGATATTTAATTCACCAACTCGTGCCAATGAGATTCTTGCGTTTGTGTAATCATCTTGACTAATCAAATATCTTGCACTTTCAGGTGTGAGTAAAATACCAATACTTGCGATCGAGGCTGCCAATATTCCAATTCCCAAAGGTAAAATCCACTCTGTATTTTGATTTGCAAAATTTTCTTTACACTGGAAAACTGTCATACTTGCAAAAAGTACTGCTCCAGTGATATTTAATCCATAAAGACAAACACAACTACCTCTTATAACAGTTGGTGCGGTCTCAGAAATCAACATTGGTCCCAATACAGCAACGCTGCCAATACATAAACCCGAGGTGAATCTCCCCAAAAGGAACTGCACCCACCAACCAGTAAAATTACAAGACATTTGAATCAAAATACCCAAGACGTATGTGGCTAACGATATTAAGATTGGATAACGACGTCCCAAAGTATCGGCTAATTTTGCGATTGTAAAGCCACCTGTTATACACCCAATATGATAACTTGAAACCAAAAGACCAGTTTTATAACTTTCCAATATTGATATTGATTCATTGTTAACGATAACTTCATGACCCAATTTTGAAATAAAAGAATCCATATTGATAATACCACCAATAACACCAGTATCCCAACCGAACAAAAATCCAGACAACGAGATTAATCCACTTAGTAATATAACTTTTTTGTAATACCAAATTTGCCTTAGAGCTGTAGTTGGTACTTGTTCATCTTCAATCTCAGAATCACTTGAATTTGAAGAGATCAATGGCTTTTGTGCCAACTTTTGCGAATCAACTCCGTTAAAATCTTCAAGTTCATAATCATTTCTATCTAGATCAAATGATAAGTTTGGTGTATTATCTAATGTTGTAAACGTCTCGTTGAAATCATCCTTCTTGTTAAACTGCATGATAATTTCAGCTCCTTAAGGATTGGAAATAAAACTTCAAAGACAAATGAGTAAAGTACCCTTAAAGCTATATTATGAATAAGGGATGAAATCAAACCTATAACTCATATTTTTAACAAAATTGGTTCAATGACAAGATTTATCACTTTTACTGTGTAGTCTTCATATCAATTTTGCAAAAATTTTATTGATTTTCTTTTTCTGACGGATAAACGTTGGCACCAAAAAAAAGAAAAAACCAAATGAGAAAAGCGATAGATACCACTGTATTAAGAAACAAATGCTCAAAGTTAACAATTGTATTGATGTGATTTAAGAGATCAAATGGTCAGTGATGTTTTATTTGTATATGGACATAGAAAGAACCTGTGATTGGATAAAGAAATCTGAGCGAGGCACCAGTTACTAGCGCATTTTTCAGTATTTGTATGCAGAATAGAACTAGTGTAGCTTCATCTATGATAAGACCTCCATGTAGCTCTAACAGTACTTAAGTGAAGAATCAAGACTATGATTTGATAATGTATATGAAGCATAAGAGTAAGAGAACAGTAGGGAATCGTACCTCTAAATAGGTGAAGTATACGAAATGAATCAATATAAACCTTTTAGAGTCAGCGGCTAATTTTGGTGGTACCACAACTTATATAAAGTCCAAATCACCATCCAGTGTAATTCATAATTGATTAACAGAGCGCTTCTATGACTATGTGTTTCCATGACCAAGCTCATCACCAAGTACTTGGATTGGATGGCCTATACATCTTATCTTCGAGTTTCAAATGTATTGAGGTTGATAATTTAAGCTCAAAGACGTAATACAACAAGGTATAGAGTCACTAACAAAAAACAACCCTAAGAGCGATAACTTTGACTATACTAGCCATTGCGATTTTCCAGCAAGACAAACACAACGCTATGCTAACCCTTAATACCCCCACTTCTCTTTAGTCAAAACACATGAATCAACTGATATAACTGGTATCAATATGACACAATCTTAAATACTCGCGAATTTTTTAAGAGCCCGTTATAAATTTTTCAATTTTGATGAGCTGATGATTCAATGCGAAGAGAGTTGACTAGATTGCAACGAGTCTTGTTAGCTTCAGTAGCCTTTGGGATTTGAAATGGATCAGCAAAAAGTAGACATGGATGAAGGTTTTGATTTGAATGACGATTTCGCAGCTTATTTCCCAACAGCGGCTACACTAAATCTCAGTACTAGCCAAACAGTCGGTGATACCATTGGTTCAAGATTTGGTGGGGCTGATTATAATGGAGGTATAGGTTCGAGTAAACCAACTTCTATGGCCAATACACCAAATGATGATGATACACCAGCGGTGGGACATACTCCGGTCTTCAATGCTTCAGTTGAACAATCACCTTTAGATGATGGATTTTCCACTGAAAGTTCCACTCCGAACTTATCAAATAACCAAACTTTGAGAAATACCATAACAACAAACCCAATTTCTAAAAAAATTGTCAAACAGAGAAACAGCAATACGAAAAAATCATCAAGATTCAGACCATGTGACGGTTGCAGGAAAAGAAGAACCAAATGTTCAATCCCAGAAGGTTCAAAATCATGTGTTGAATGTTCTAAAAGAAATATGGAATGTAAATTTGAATTCACAACTGATCAATTAGTTCATTCTGGGCCCAAAGATACTCCTCCGGTTTGCGATAATTGTAATCATAGAAGAACAACATGTATCATACCCAGAAACTCTAAAGTTTGTACCGAATGTACACTAAAGGATTTAATTTGTAAATTTAGTGGATTGGAAAATAATGATGCCAAAATAAGAACAAATATCCCAATAAGAGATTATGACAATTACCAAGGACCAACAATAATGAAAAAGACATTATCTTTACAAGGGCCTAAATCCGCAAGGATACTGGGACCAACCACGGTGATTGATAAACATTTGTTAAGTTTTAACGATATAAACTCCTCTGCGGGTGCATCACCTGAATCTCCATCGGTACAAATTATAAATCAGGAACAAATCATAATTGATAATTCAATCAAAATAAGGAAAATTAATAACGATTCAATTTTTGAAATCGTCAATGATAATGAAGAATCAATAAAACTTTCATATAAACAAGTTGATGAAATTGAAAAATTAGTTTACCCTTATGGACTAAACCTAATCAATCTATATTTCAAAATCGTTCATCCACTACTACCAATCATATCCAAGCCTGTCTTTTTGGAAAAATATTCAAGAACCCATAGAGAGTTTGACCCGATTTTACTCTGCGCAGTTTATTTACAGGCTTTGAGTTGGTGGCATGTTGATGAATTTCTCAAGGATAAGCCTAAACCGGATTTCCATAAATTGGAAAGATTACTCAGTGTCCTCTATGCCGATAATATGACCAATTTACCACCTAAATTTACCACATGCCAAGGTTTAATCTTGTTGATAAATTATGATTTTAGAGAACCGGGACCAAAAGTGTTATTGAGACAGAATAATGATTGGAAATTCATAAGTCAACTGATTACAATTTGCGAAGAATTAGGTTTAAATCATAATAGTGAAGATTGGATCACGGTCCCACATTGGGAAAGAAAAACCAGAAAATTATTAACTTGGACAATAATCTTAATGGATAAAATTTATTCATTACTAGAGTTTCGCCCATCCAGAATCTCCCCTGATAATTGGATTCTAAACGAGCTTACTAGTGATGATTTTAAAACTAGTCAAGAAGAGGAAGTCTTCTTGGAGAAAACCGATGGACAGAACTATATACTAAATCGTTCGATTTTAAGTGGTAAAGATGATGAAAATGAACAATCATTATATGGGAATTTAATATTTGTCAAGATGATTCATTTGTCATATCATATAAATGACACGTTAGCAGAGATTTATAATTTGAAAAGTTTAAAATTCGATGATTTCGATACAGTTTTAAGAAAATCTTCGAGATTGTTACAAAATTTGGATGAATGGTACAAGACATTACCTCGTCAAATTAGGGAATCAACATTGTTGGAACCAGAGGGGACAATCTCTTCGGCGCCATTGAATTTAATGGTTTTCACATTGAAGTTCTTAATCTATAGAAGAATATTGAATTTTGTTCTCGAGTTCCCATCTACAATCTCTGATGATGACTATTTTGAAAAATTCAAACTCATATTCAAAAAACTATTCCATGAGATCAAAAATTTCAATAATGGGTTTATAAACTCTTTAACTGTGGAACATTTCAGTAACTGTTTCTGGTATTCAAACTCCACCAAGTCTTTCATATCAGTTGTCATTGTGATGCTACTGCAAATCAAAATGTCCAAGACGAAACTATATATTGATGATGAATTCAATGAAGAAACGCTGACTAATGAATATATCGAATACAGAGAAAATCTACAGACCATCGCAATGGATTTCACACCGGCAAAGCTAGCATTGGATCATATCGATCAGTTCGTCAAAGTCGAACAGAATACCCTAACTTTCATACTATAGAATTATTATATACCCTTCCATGAATAACCGGTTACTGAGTGTCTTTTTTCGTAGCTTTAAATTTGTAGAGTTTATACGTTTGTGTCCCGAGACGAAATTTTCTGCCAAAAAATGTCAAATTACAAAATCAAAACAAATCTGAGAAAAAACCAACAGATTCAAAGTTGATGGTGGCGATCTTTCAACCAAACATAGATTACACAACAGCTGGTTAACTGGTCAATTGGTATTGGGTATCAGGAGTTTGCTTTTAGTGTCAATTAGGAAAGAGGATTGATTGTTGCTTTGAAAAATCAAGGAAAATAGGTTATGAGCATTACAGTTAATATCAAGAATTCAGGGAAAACATACCCTTTAGAATTAGATCCATCAGATACGGGGCTTGTTTTCAAGCAAAAGATCCAGAATTTGACCAAGATCCCGGTGGATAGACAAAAGATTTTGTTGAAGTCTGGGCAATTACAAAATGATGTGGTTGTTTCGGGTCTTAATTTGAAGGCGAATCAAGTCATTATGGTTTTAGGTTCACCTGAATTGAATTTACCAGTTGCTCCAATAAATGCGATTTTTAGAGAAGATTTAGACGAGTCAAGTTTGAAATCATATTCAAATGAACCAATTGGGTTTGAAAATTTGGGAAATACATGTTATTTGAATTCTTCAATTCAAGCTCTATACAGTATTCCAAGTTTACACAAGGCTTTGGAGAAAAATCAAAAAATTGGTGAGATTGGTTCAAATGAACATCTTGTATTGCAACTAAAAGAAGTCTTCAATGAATTACAATCCAAAAAGAATGATTCTATCGTACCAAATAATTTGATTACAAGTCTTAGAGTACTTTATCCACAATTCAATGAACGTGATCAATATGGTACTTATAAGCAACAAGATGCCGAAGAGGCATTTACCCAGTTATTGCTTAGTTTGAAGAATGTCTTGGGTGAAGAATTTATTCAAGATTATACCATTAGATTTAAGGCACAGATTAAGAATCAAGAAGACGAATCAGATGTTCAAACAAAAGTTGAAGAAGACTTAAAATTATCATGTCATATCACAGGTACAACTAATTTCTTGAAGAATGGTATTGTGGAATCATTGAATGAAACTATTGAAAAACATAGCGAAAAATTGAATAAAAATTGTCAATATGATATCAACAAAAAAATTGAAAAACTACCATCAATTCTTACCGTTCAATTTGTTCGTTTTTTCTGGAAAAGATCAACTAATAAAAAATCTAAAATTTTAAGAAAAGTTCAATTCCCATTTCAATTAGATTTAGCAGATATTCTTGATGAAAACTATCGTGATGATAAAATAAAAATCAGAGATCAATTGAGATCAATTGAAAAACAACAACAGAATGAAGAACGTGAATTCAAAAAGCAAAAAAAAATCATCAATGCTAAAGAAGAGGAAGATTTTTTAGCAAAGCAGCATAACAAATATTTAGAGCAATTCAAAGAAGTGTTTCCAGAAAATTTACAACCGGGTGAAAATCCATCATCAATTTACAATTTGAATGCTATTATCACGCATCAAGGTTCTTCAGCGGATTCAGGTCATTACCAAGCTTTTGTTAAGGATAAATTCAACGATGACAAATGGTGGAGATTCAACGATGATAAAGTTTCTATTGTTGATAAGGATAGAATTGAGAGTTTAGCCGGTGGTGGTGAAAGTGATAGTGCTTTGATATTAATCTATAAAGGTTTTGGCTTAGAGTAGCGCAAAGTACCATTACTTTCCATCATGATTTGTTATAAATACATACTGAAAACTTTACAAAGTATTTGTAGTTTATATATATATATACATATATATCAATCAGTAAATTCATTATACATATTCACCAAAAATATAGATCAATATATTACGTACGGTGTGTAGAGGACTTTATCCTATTTAATTTCATCAACTAGTTTTTCGAATTTTTTAACTTCATCCCAACAGTTCAATGGTCTTTCTCTGTTCTTTATCAAACATGATGAGACTTCTTCTTTAGTCTTTATAATTTCATCAGATAATTTAATAAATTTTGATTCTCTTTTGTTCAAATCTTGTTGTAACTGTGAGATTTTAGCGTCTATCTTGGAACTTGATAATTTCTCATCTTTATCAGAATCTTTATTTATGATGGAGTTTTTCAAAGTTTCATCAAACTTGGCCTTTGAATCTTTTAATAACAAATCTAATTTTGTACCAACTTGATCTTCAAGGTATTTTTCAGTATATTGTGAACGGGTATAATCAGTCTCCACTGATTTTTCCAATTGTGAAACCAACGAAGGACTGAAATCAACTGGTGTTTGTGGAGTGAAAACTTTTGTTTCTGTTGGTTTTGATGCTGAAGCTCCCATTATAATTTGTTATGTGTGGTGTGTGTTTTCTGAATTATGTCTCGTAATAAGGATAAAGCTGACTTATATTATAAGCAGTTCTCGAAATTGATGCTGGTGTAAAAAACGTGTCAAAGAGATGGCTCCAATTGTATGATGCTAATCGAAAAGAATATTGAGAGTGATGAGATACAAAGTATCAACAATTTGGTCAACAGGGCACTTATTCGTTATTGGAAATCCACCTTTCAAATGCTGATACTGTTTCTTCTGCTAAATTGTGGTTTTTTCAATTCTCGAAATTTCGGTTTTTTTTTTCCGTTTTTGATTGGATTGAAATATTATGTAATGGCTTATGTAATATCATACCTATATACCGGTTATACATCTAGTTTACTAGTTACAAGTTCCATTCTACAACGAGTCTATATTATTATTTGAGTATATATTTGTGGCTAGATACAGATGTGTTGCATAGGAGGAGAATTCCCGTTTGCCAGCTTGTTTATTTTCCTGGGATGAATAGGTGGGTTGTGTTGGTGTCAGCCTACAATAAAGCTGCAAAAACAGCTAAAACACCTGCAAAGCCTAGTGCTGGGTTACTTAAAACGGCACCTGCCATTGCTGCTGCACTCGAAGATGAAGACGAGGAAGATGATGAAGATCCTGACTCTGAGGAGCCACTAGCAGTAGCCGACCCTGATGAGGATTGAGATGCTGTTCTTTGAACAGATTGAACCTCTGAGATTTGCGACGAATCATAAGTTGCAGCGCTTGAAGCTGTATCGATTTCTGATTCGGAGTAATAGTTATCATCTGTGGCATTGAAGCAACTATAAGCCAAATCACTGACTTCGAAAACATTTTTCTCAACAAATTTAATATCAGCACATGCATAATAAGTTTCATTGAATCCTTGTTCTTTTGGAGATCCGTCTGCGTTTGTTTCATCTTCGTCATCATCATTTTGATAAATCATTTGAATCGTGGCAACATCACCATCATTAATCGAGTTAGGTTGATCTGGCATATAGAAACAAGTATGACCGATATGCAATTCATCACTAACATTACCATTATACCATTCGTCAAAATCATCTTGAGTAGTTGGGTTTTCATTATATGAAATTGATAATTTGACCTTTGTGGAAATATATTTGGCAATGAACGCAACAAATCCATCATCTAGAGGGAACTCAGTTCTATTTTGAATTTGTGCACTTGAACCACAAGGAGCTATATTATCATTATCGGCATTCCACTGTCTAGTTTCAGGAAATAAAAAAGTTACTGGACCCATAGAATTTGCGTATGAGGAACCATGCTTAAGAGGTGAAGCACCTGCCATGGCCTTTGGACTAGCTTCAACTAAGTCATACAGTAAAGCACCGACGACCGCACTTGCAAACAATTTCATCTTTTTTTTTAGTATGAGTTTTGGAACATCAACAATTGGACATGTTACCAGGCATGATATTCAAATATGGATGGTTCCAACCATATATAACCAGTTCGAAAAAAAATAAGAAAAGTTTAACCCGTATTGATCACCCCGAAATATACGAATCTCAAATCGTAATACCATTGAAATGCACCTTGTAATTATTTTTACCAAGCAAACTCATTTGAATGGTGCAAACCCAATCAACACCGATAAAATACGATCAAGATACTATCGATATCTCCCTTATGAAAAGACCATGGAAAAACGCGCAAAGACAAACTTTGGCATTCCCTATATAACTGGCAGCCACTATCCAGCAGAGTTACATTGACTGGATCATCCCATTGAATCTCTTGCCCACGATTGCTTCATATCCAATTATCAATATTGTGTATAAAACTTCACAAAATTTTAAATCCGTTATGTTTCAATTTAATGTACACCTCGAAATTTTCTTAAAACACTGAGACCAAAGCATTTGGCTTTATTGTATCAGACAGATAGTACCATAATGGAACCAACCTCCATTAGCATTTAGTAAATGATAGCAAAAAAGTAAAACCATATAAGCACACAATAGTAGGAAAGCAGAGTAAAAGATTTAGGAAGAAATAAAAAAAGTAAATGGACGAGTCCGGAGTCGAACCGGAGACCTTTCGCATGCTAAGCGAACGCGCTACCAACTACGCCACACGCCCTTATTTAAATTTTGTAAAATGGCCTCTTTATTATGTTACTATGACTATACCATTTGTCTGCAAGATTAGCCAATGCCTTAACTCTCATATAAACACATGATCTCACATTTACTATAAAGCCTAATTATTTATGGTAACTTGAATAGACTGATAAGCTACATCTGAGCACTCTCTATATTAATGCTTTAATGCCAAATTACAAAAGATTGTCTTGAAAGTATGAATTAAGTTTTTGGTACCGCGCCAAAGCCAACAAAAGGTGTACTCTTAACTAAACGCATCTGATGTACAATGGGCTCGGAGGATATCTGAAAAAAGGCTTATTGGCGTGGTAGTTACTACAGACATTTTGTAGGGAAATGCCTCTTTGAAGCTAGTATTTGCTAAACTTTAGGGGAGAAAGCACAGATTCACTTTTATATGAGTTGTGTATTATGAAAACTATAATGATTTTGCATCATACCAGCATCTGATACCACATCACATCTCTGCACAGGGCCTTTTGCAAGTAAGCACACTGAGTATCTATATGACTGATCCGGTAACACATGGTCTTTATTTAGCTAGCGTTAATAATTGTAGTGATTCACTGGGTCAAAATGGTTCCAGATTATAAAATGTTTTGCCAGATGATGCAGTGGGTTATAGCACTCGAGTTTCCAACATGACCTCTGGTTAAAATGATGTGTAAACCATTGTGAAACGGTAAACATAACCCAGCTTAGCTGCACCCATGTGAGCGCATTTCAAACAGCTTATCAAATATCAGGTATTGTTTTTCTCCAATACAACTGCAATGCCAACATCTTTCTCCAAATCTGGTAAAACAAATAACTCTTTACTTGTTTCAAACCTTACTCTTATCAATTCTAGTTCATTTGTCAAGTCCAATGATGTCTTTATCAGGTTGACAGCGATATTTGCAACTCTTTTGGCATCTTCGATCTTGATTTTGGAGACATTTGATTCATGTTGATCCCAACCATTGACAATCTGTTTAGAGCTAATTTTAAATGATAATATAAACATCGATTTGACATTGGATTTTGGTGATCTTAAAGACGATTGAAGAAAATCAAAAGTGTGGACAGAGGATATCAGCTCATTGGAAGGCAATGGAGCATATTCTGACATGATTCAAGTTGCACAGCTGGACTGTCCTTTCCTTTATATGTTCATGAATCAACACTCAATTGTGTTTATTATTGTTGTTGTTGAGTGAGCGCGAAACTTCAAATTTGTAAAACGTTTTCGCGGGGCGATGAGCTCCCAGGAAAAAAAAATTATAACCTGCAGAAAAATTTAATCTCTAGTATGGATGGGGCTTCACAGACTCAAAGTCAATCTACATTCTTTCAATAGCACAGTATGGGTAAAAGAAGCAGTATAGGAGGTGCTTCACCTGCCGGTAGCAATAAGAGATCGACAAAATCTGGGAAAAGCAGTTTGTCAAAAGAGTATATTACAAAGACATCTCAAACAATTTTAGAGAATGAAGAATCATCAGATATCAAAGCATTAACTGATTTGGTCAATCTTTATGACCCTTTATTGGAAAATTTCAACACAGAGGAAGGTCTTAACTCGTATGAATCCATTGCGAGACTATTAAACATTCAGCTGTTGAAAATTTTTGAAAAATTGTTCGACATTGGTCAGTTTAATCCATCAAAGAACGATATATCAGATTTTAAAAAATTGAAACACATTTATGAAATGTTTAAATTCAACTTGTTGTTTCTCTTGGAGAATATAGTATTTGATTGTTCGCTAATAGTGGACAACTTGGATATTTATTTGAAACTAGTCAAATTAGAAAGTATACATTTCGCACCAGTATCAAATAAGACTAAAACCCCATTTTTCCCAACAAAGACTTATAGACAACTAATTACAGCAATCCTAAAATCTCAAAATGGTGAAATTTTGGGAGATGGTACCAGTTCAAATATAGTTGTTCATGAGTTTATTGATAACTATTATAAAAAATATCAGGATTTACAATTTTATTTTGTTAATGAACTACCAACTGAAGAATTTGAAGAGTCTACCAATGATGGTGTTTTTGCCAAATTTTTAACTATAATGAAAGAGAAAAATGTCTTGATTGAATCACAAGATGAACCTAAAACTTTTGTGTCAAACTTACCAGCTATTGTTAATAATCAAGTCCATTACAGATCAGCTTTTGAATCCAAATGGTTACATTTCTTGAGCTCAGAATTAAACACCAATCAATACAAGACCGTTTTGCTTGTCTTGCACAAGAGAATTATTCCATTTTTCGCCAAACCAACAAAATTAATGGATTTCTTGACAGACTCATATGAAATGGGTGGGATTGTTGCCATTTTGGCACTAAACGGTTTATTCGAACTTATCAAGAAATACAATTTAGATTATCCAAATTTTTATCAAAAATTATACTCCCTTTTCGATCAAAACCTGTTCCATGTGAAGTATAGATCAAGATTCTTAAGACTAACAGATATCTTCCTTTCATCAACACATTTACCATCTTCATTGGTTGCATCTTTCATTAAAAAAATGGCCCGCCTTTCGATAACAGGCTCCCCAGCTGCAGTTGTCTCTATCATACCTTTCATTTACAATTTAATGAAAAAACATCCAACTTGTATGATCCTATTGCAAAACTCTTCAGCGCCAGACGATTATACGGATCCGTTTGATGATAAGGAACTAGATCCACTGAAAACGAGAGCCATCGAGAGTTCCCTATGGGAACTGGAAACTTTGCAATCACACTATCATCCAAACGTTGCTACTTTGGCCAGAATCTTTAGCCAACCTTTTAGAAAGCAAAGCTATAACATGGAAGATTTCTTAGACTGGTCATATGTCTCGCTATTGGAAAGTGAAAACAGCAGAAGACTGAAAACAGAAGTTGCCCTCGAACACGAGAATTTCGATACCTTACTAGGAGGATACATACAAGGTTGGGCTTGGTAAGCGTATAACTGAAACCCCTTACACATAAGCTTATGTTTGTAGAATGTTCCCTTATCTAATCTTCGCGAAACTTCTTTTTTGACATAAAACTATAAAACTGTTGGCTTTCAGGAAAAACGAGATTCGATTGATGTTTACACTTCAAAGGCAAAAATCAGATCGCCTCCCATTGAAGATATACATTCAAGTTACATATATCTTGCTGTGCTGTTTTGAGATAGAGATATTCGGGTGCTGAGGTTCGTTTCGTGTCTGCGCTGTGCTGGAAAGTTGAGAGAGAAGAGTCAACTCGTTCAAAAGATGCGCTCAACAGACGAGAGGTTGCCTCTCTTATCAAAGGCGAAAAATAGCCGCTCCATACTGTACTATTCCACATCTTTCGTCTCAATAGTGATACTGGTACTACTGGTGGTGCTTCATAGGCATTCCGAGAGCATTTCTGCATGGGTTTTGGACCCCTTACCAATATATCCAATTAGTTGGCCGCACTACAATACTTTAAAACCTAATCAAGATACAACACATCAAAATAACAAGCTACGGCTAAGACATATCTATCACCGTGGTACCACTGGGAAATCAGAAATCCACAAAAGACTCGACATAACACCAAGCTTCATTGAGGCAAATTTATTACACGAATTGGATGCCTCTAGTACGCCTGATGACTGGCCTCAAAAATATAAGGCTAAGTCACCTTGGACTGTGGAACTTCCCTTCAAATCAAATCAAATGACATTGAAAAGATTGGCAGATAGGAATCCAGAATCCATTGAATCATATTTATCCTATGCAAGAGAAGTGGGATCAGAAAAAGTTTCCAAGATCTCCTTGGATTGGAAAGATGATGATATTTTTGCACCAAATGTCACTGATAAGGATACCTTGATAACATTAGCATTGATGTCTTCTAATGCATATGTTGAAGTACCGGAAACTGGTGATTGGAGAGACGTTGGCTGGAATAAGTCTGAGAGTCATGGTTGGAACGGAACTGGTATTCGTGGACAAATTTTTGTGACTGATGATAACTCCACTGTGGTGATTGCTTATAAAGGCACAAGTGCGTCATACTTAGGTAATACTGGTGATGATGCAACAGCTATTGAGGATAAAAATAATGATAACTTACTATTTTCATGTTGCTGTGCTCGCGTGAGCTACATGTGGACTACCGTGTGTGATTGTTATAGAAGATCTTATACTTGTGATCAAAAATGTCTTGAAAAGGAATTAGTAAGGAAAGATAGATATTATCAAGCAGCTATGGACGTTTATAAAAACGTCACTAGTCAATATCCGAATTCAAACATTTGGGTAACTGGGCATTCATTAGGTGGGGCTCTTTCAAGCTTAATTGGTAGAACTTTTGGCGTTCCAGCTGTTTCATTTGAAGCTCCTGGTGAGTTATTAGCAACAAGAAGACTACATTTACCAATGCCTCCAGGGTTACCAAACTATATGGAAGGTATTTGGCATTTCGGTCATACTGCGGATCCAATTTTCATGGGTGTTTGTAATGGTGCAAGTTCAGCATGTTCAGTTGCTGGTTATGCTATGGAAACTCAGTGTCATAGCGGGAAACAATGTGTTTATGATGTCGTTACCGATAAAGGATGGCATGTAAATATGTTGAATCATAGAATTCATACAGTTATTGACGAAATTTTAGAAGTTTATAACGAAACTGCGACATGTATTGATACTCCACCATGTCGTGATTGTTTCAATTGGAACTTTGTTTCAGGTGATGGCAAAGGTAAGAAGAAAAAATCTAAAACAACAAGTGTTAGCTCAGCAACTTCACAGACCGCTATACCAACACCTACTAAAGAACCAAAATGTGTCAAATGGACCTGGTACGGTCGATGCTATGAATGGGAAGATGATGATGGCCCAGTCGAACCTTCAACTAGTTGAGGCGTGAAATCAATAAAAAGTCATGGAGATCAATTATATAAATTATGAGACTTACGAGAATATGGATAACTAATATATGAAATAATTGCATTAATTGATTAATATTACCGATGTATTTCTTACTCTGCGCAAAAAAATAGCGATACAAAGCAAAAAAGATAAAAAAAGAAAACTGCGCAAGCCCGGAGTCGAACCGGGGGCTCAAAGATGGCAACTTTGAATTTTACCGCTAAACCACTTGCGCTTGTTCTTGAGTGCGATAAATTTTTGAAGTACTTTGATATGCTCCAGGCAGGGTAACAGGTTTGTTTCTGGCCCATTTTTTTCCTTCAGAAATGACAATAATGATCAAATTTTTTCAAACTTCAGCTCCAAGTGTATTTATAAAGTAAATCTTTTGACATTGAAAGTTATTACGGCTTAAAAATTTCTTGTTTTAAAACATATTTTTTTTTCTGCGAAGTTTAGACTACAATTTCCCTATATTTTAGTTGTCATTTTAATGAAATACAGTCAAAATTCTTGAAAAAAAAACATCCTCAGATTGCTTCTACTATTATTACAAAAGATTAAACAGCTCTCATTCAGTATATTGCCATGCTTTGTGCTTTAATACAAAGGTCTAAACATCTAAACTTCCTTTAAAGTATTTCATGTATTTACGCAAATCTCTCATTATAGTAATTGCGCAAGTCTTTTTAATTTTTCCGAAACGGTATCGTAATTTCTCAATTGGGTAAAATACCTCATCGGAGTTTACGCCAATTGTAAGATTCTATAACAATTGCAAAAGCCCCCCAGAAAATTTGTTTGAGTCGTTTTTTCAAGTTTATCCGAATTTCATGGGGGCTTTATATACTCTTTCCCAAGTAAAACTTGTCAGAACAAAGAGTTTTCATCAACAGTGCAAAAAACTTGGGAATGATTTTCTCAGATAACTAAAAGTGGTACTCTGCAATTTTTTTTCTATTTAAAATTATACAAATGACCAAAATAATTAAAGTTGCACTATAATTTCAAGTGCTACCAGGTTTTACCCCATAAAAAAATTTCTTATGATTACTAGTTTAAAGCTGTTGAAGGTTAAAGTAGATTTGAACACACTAAAATATATGAGCGGAAAAACAATATACAGTGTATACGGTGTAAATACTTGATTGTATGATTGTGAGGGACTACATTTTAGCTACTACAAACAGCCTAGATGGATACGATTGCCAAATTTGATTTCGTATTTGGTGTATTGTTTGACCCGTTATTGTCCTTTAAGGATTTAAATCTTGTGAAGGAGTCAAATGACCGGACCAAATCTGAGGCGAAATTTTTCCAAAGAGTTTAGGCAAATGGTTTTCAACGTGTTTATAAACACCATCCAATAAGTGTTACTGTCGCAGATATAAAGGGAAAGAAGTGTTTTGTCAAGCTGGTTGATATGGTGTATAGCGTATTGGCTCATAATTGTTGTAGTTGAAGTTTAAACGAATTTTTAACCTAACCCGTGGGGCTTTTCCAATCTCTTGAACCGTAATAGCATCTGAGCATATTTAAAAATCATATACAATTTATGATACAAATACAAGTACAAATTTAAAAGCAAACATTATCAAGAATCTTTATATCAAATCCCTATCTCATGGCCTTCACAAAATCTGAATCTGGTGGGTGGGTTATTGCTATTATTGAACTGAGCTTCCACTCTCTGAGTCTCGGATTATTCAGCACCGTTGTTGCAAACGACGAACACTACACATATTAATATCTCAAAAGAATTCTCCCAAAAAATTACACAGAGACTCGGAAAAAATTGCATAAGACACTGGCACACCAATGTAATTGTATACTAGTATACCAGTATATCAAACTTCACACCGATCCTTCTCTAAACCATCAACTCGTCCATTACCTCTCCCGATAATTTTGCCCCGTACATTATCTCACCTCTCTATTCCGACCTCTGTCAGTACTACGCTCATACAAAAGTAGAATTCCGGACCCGCCTCCCTCCTACAAAAAAAAAGTGCCAATAGTATTAAAATCTGAATTCCGGTTTGTAGTAGTTTAGAAAAAATTGCAGTCCGAAGTCATTTTTAAAATTTATAGAAAAGGTTGTTAATGAAAACAACTAAAGAGGTAATATTACGGTAGTAGAACTTTACAAAACTTGAACAAAGCAAAACTTTTATATCGCAAAAATCATCGCCCTAAACTCTTAAAGTGCAGAACAAGGTGCTCCAACGTAATTCAAAAAGGCGCTTATCATATACTGAAGGCTTTGGCGTTGCTTTTTTATCATACACTGTTGAGCTTTTTTTTTCGCTGGTGTTGAATATCCCTGATTATTGTTGATAATCAACAAGTGTTTATCTGGAGGCAAGATACAAGGAGGAAAATCAGTTTCAAATCAATACAGGCTCAATTCCGATTCAGATTCTATACTTCAACCATTGTCTTGGAAAATTTAAACAACAAGTGGTGTTAACTGGCAATTATTGCTGATTTATTAATTGTTATCGATATACTGGATCTATTGCAGAACGTTTAAAGATGCCCTCGACTAATAATTTGGCTCAATATTTTGCCCAAAGTCAACAGCAAGATCAACAGAGTCCAAGTGCAGGGTTAAGCAAACCATCAACGATTCCCAGAAGTTCTAAATCCCCTTCTCCTTCAAGTTATAATATTCATTCAAAAGCTGTCGATGCAGAAGATGACAATCATTTTGAAAGTTCTACTTTTGCATTGAAGCGAACGAGGTCAGTTGGGTTATTGGATGAATTCATTGCACCAACTAGGAAACTAATTGAAGAGGACCAAGATTCCATTGAAAAGAATGATGGAAGCGACGGTGAAACAAGTGATGATGATGATGATAAAAAATACGACATTAACTATGATGAGAATAGTTTATCCAATAATAATCACAACAGAAAAACCAGTAATACTAATAAGGCAATAAATAATAATGACGATGATGACGAAAATCAATTTATTGAAGATATCGACGATGAAACGTATAAAACTAAACAAGAGCAAAATAATAAAAAAAATTCAAGTGTATATTCATATGATGATGATTATCATAGCTATTCAAGTTACGACAATGACGAAAATGCATCCATATCTCCATCCCCACCAGATACTCCAGATTTATATCAACCTCACGATGATAACGATATAGTGTATGAGCCTCAAAGACATGTTGATTATTTATCACATAATTGGAAAGAAGGCGATATATCTAAATCTTGGAGATATATCGTTTTGAAAAGGAAAGATGTGGCAAATTCCGCTAGACTAGAAAATGCTTCTTGGAGAACTTGGGCTCAAGCTAAATATCATTTGAAAACTATAAGTCCTGAAGCTGTTAATTGGTTGAAAGATTCAGATGTTACTTGGTTATATGGTCCCCTGTATAAAGAAACTAAAAGTTCACAAAATTTAGAAACTACAAAATCAACAACTTCCCCTGCATCAAATTTAAATGATGGTGATAAAAAATATGGTTCAGATTCAGAATCAACTTCAAAAAATAAAGCTCCATTAAAGCAAAAAAAAACAAAAGGCCCTAAACCAATTCTAAAGAAAAGAACAGTTAGTGAAATGCTATCACAACCTTCAATGATTAAGTTACCCCCAAGACATCATTCCCCACTGGTTGATTCCTCACATGCAAACTTACCTTCTCCACCTCATATTGATGATGATTTCGATTTGATTTCAAGTAGGGTTAACGCCCAATATAAAAAAAATGATGATCCACAGGGACATGAGTTGGCGAATAAAAAAATACCGACAAGTCAATCTTCAACAATGTCAAAAGAAAATTCTCAACAAAGTGGAGTTAATGAAAATTCAAGTATAACATCTCAACAAGTCCAAGCTCAAGCTCAAAAACGTCATATTCACTTTAACGATAGAGTGGAGCAATGTATAGCTGTTACCATTACAGATTCAGAAGACGAGGAATATGAAGGTGATGAGGAATTGAATGAAAATGAAGATAGTGATTCCGATGAAGAAGGTGGGTTTTTCTTACAAGTCAGAGCCCCTTCTACTCCACAAATCCATAACAAAGATTTCCAATTACCATTATCATCAAATGAAGCCAAAAATTTGACACATGGGGAACAACCTTTGAAATATCAAACCATTGAAATCTTACCTTGTACAACTTTGAAACATGGTTCAGATGAAGAAGATGAAAATGAAGATAACAACAAATTTGCACTATCGCATAACACAAATACAAGTAGAGGTTTCAACTATTATTATGATTATAATTCTGTCTATTCAAATGATATATCTCATGTTCAGCTAGGTAATAATGATTATGCCATTGATGATGATAGTCAACATTTGGAAGGTGTCAAAATGGTTGATGTCCCTGAAAATATTGTTTTGGGGTCGAATGTTGAAATTGAGGACACACCAGTTTTCGCAGAACCTCAACAAATCAAGGATGAAGACGAAAAACATCATATTGAGCAACAAAAACACGAAGCAGATGAAAAATTGCAACGACCACAACCGCAAAGACCAGCAAGTGTACAAAGTGGAAGTAATAAAAATAATAGTGGAAGTGCATTCGATTTCCATTCAGATGATGATTCAAGTGAAGAAGTTGATATAGAAGAAGATGACGACCATCCAACAAGTACTTCATCATCAAGTGGTAAAAATTTTGGAGAAAATTTAGCAAAAGTTAGCTCATCACCAAGTTATGCATCATTGAGTGATGTTGCAGCTCAAGGCTATATATCTCAAAGTGCAAACACAAATTCAAATTTATCAAGTATTGTCAACAAAAACTACAATTCTAATTCCGCAAACTCTTCACCTGCAAGTAATAACTCAGACCAAAAAGATGTTAACGAATTGCAAAAAGATTTTGGGAACTTGAGTCCAAGTGAAGAGAGAAGTGGTTTTAAACACACCTTTTTGAAAAATTGGAAAAGAAGTTGATATTATATTCTGAACATAAGCAAAAGAGGACAAAAAACAAGAAAGAAAAGGATTTAAAATTAAAATCCCTACATATATTAACTTTTATATATACATATATATAGATTTATTTAACGATCATGAAATGAACGTGCGGGAAATGAAAAATTTGGTTACTAGATGATTGTTTTCTCAAGTGATGTAGAGTTCCTTATTGTTCTCGCTTGAACAAAAATTCGCGAGCCCAGTGGAAGATCAAAACAAAACGACGCAGGAATGAAACTTAACAACAAACAGAGAGTAGCATAAGTTGCTAAACAGCTCGCCTGACTAAAGGTGGTTTGAAGATACAATTACAAATTATGTCAGAGAATAGGGTACCCAGTGTAATTTATGAAAATGTTACTTCCAATTTTGACCCAGATTTTGAATCAACTCGTAACTCTATAGATTCACTTTCATCATTATCACATCCAGGAATTTCCAATTCCCTTGATCTAAATGACGACTTGGCCAGCACAGGTGATCAAAGTTCAAATCTGGCATTATCAAGAAGAAGTTTTGAAAGTTCGAGCTTTGTGACGTCAAGTTTTAGACCAAGTTTTGATGATAGTTTGCCCCTATTGGGATTGAATCGCTTATCCATACAAAAGTTAAGTCCATTAGGTCCAAATTCAATCTATGAAATAATAGCAGATGTGGATTCGAAAAAGTCTACAGGTAGTACATTGAGTCCAAACCCAAATAAAGTGAAAAAGAATCTTCACATTAAAGCTCCAACTCAAAGAGATATCCCAGCGGTACATTTATCAAAAGTGGAAAAAGCACCAAAAGAAGAGTTAAAGCAATACTTAGCCGACATTGGGAAAGAATATGAGAAGTATTCGAGTAATAAGCAGCTAACTGCTACAACTTTAGAGTCGTTCGTTAAGAAGCAGCAGAGCGGTGGCCAGGAAAATGACCTCTTGGAGAAGGAAATCGATTCACTAGAGACAATACCAGAAATTTATTTCTCTGAAAACTTCAACTTAGATGACCCAAGAGTGTTCAAACTAGTAACAGAGGAGAATAAGCTAGACAAGCTAAATGAATTGGCACAGGACAAGTTATCATGGTATCTGGATACTGTAGAGGTTCACCTGGTCAATGAAATCTCTAAATCTTCAAGTTCGTTTTTTGATGCCTTAAACGATTTGAATGATATAAGCATAAAGAATCAAAACACCGTTCAAATGATAGACAAGCTGAAAACCAAATTGGGTAAATTACAGGAGAGAAAAATTGAAAAGTTACTTGATAAATTTCGTTTAATGACTAAAAGACAAAATATTGATAAATTAGAGCAAGGTTTTTTACAAATAAGTACTGTTTTGAGTCAATCACAGATTGCTGAATCTTTCTTTTTGAAGGGGGAATATGATAATTGCTTAAATAAAGTGGATTATGTCGAATCATTAATCAAAGGCGAAGTAACTGATTTAAACTGGCCGCATAAGTTGGTCGACTTAAGAACGGTCCCGGCCTTGGTCAACATGAGAGAGCTTTTGTGCAACTTGAGAATACAAACCGGTCAATCTTATACAAAAGTATTTTGCAGCTTTTTATTGGAGGATCTAAGAACTCACTATGAAGATTTAGATTTTGACAAGGTTACTGAAAGATTAGTCGATAATTCACCATACAAGGCTGAAATAAAAGACGACTTCAAAAACACGCTGAATGAATACATTGTTGGACTAACAAGGTGCGAGGAGCTTGCCTCGGCTTTCAATAACTATGAGGATCAAGTAGTCAATGAAATGAAAAACATTGTCAGACAGTTTTTACCAAATGAAGAAGTTGAGTCCAGTGAGTCAAAGGCAGGTACTTCATCAGTTGGCTCCTCGAATAAACAAGGTGGGAAGAGTCTAAGTGCACTGATTAAAGGGATGACTCCAAGAGATTTTGAGGATATGATTATGAAAATCTATGCTACAGTTTCTGAAGGATTAAGAAGATTACAAGTTCACCAAAAAATCTTACTAGATCTTGCACTAAGTAACATCGAAGCACAAGACCAAGATCAAGTGAATCTCATAATGCAATTGGACATCAAAAATGCGATCAATAGAAGTGCTGAGATTGTGCAGATCAGAATGGGTAAGATTATTTCAGTTAGAAAAGATATAAATGCCTCGTTGCGTTATGATTATTTCTTGAGATTCTTCCTCATTAATTCAATCTTTTTAACTGATTCTGAAAACATCTCAGGTATGAATTTCAAGTTCTTACCAGATATAATCAATTCTCAAATCAAGACTTTTAACACAACATTTCATCACCATAATTTAAAAGCCGTTTCGAATGCATTAGAAAGAGAAGACTGGAAACCACTGATAGTGTCACATGAGCTTCAGGAGGTTGTTAATAAGATTGTGGATAATGTTGACTTGGATGCTAATAAAGACTGGAAAAAGGATCTCTTGCATTTAAGAAAACACAACAAAGATGATCATACAAATGGCGATAATAAGGAACAAACATCTCATAAAAGATCAATTGTTGTTGGTGATAAGACTTTTGTTGCCAGCAGCTCATTGCTAGTACTGATATCCAAAATTTCAGATTATTTCATTTTGAAGCAAAATTTTCATCATTATGCCAAATTGTATGAAACTTATCTAATAGAACTGTTCAAATACTATAATGCAAGATCAATGAACAGTATTAAGAAGGGAGACGGCTCATTAGATCGCGATAAGAATTTAAGTATAGTTGGGGAGTCACTAGATTGTTTACAAGAGCTCATACATTATATCCGTATAGATTTTGATAACTTGGAATTAGATGAGTTATACAATACAGTCATTCACAACTTTGCCATGTCCAAATCAAAAATAGATAGCATAAACACAATGGCTGAATGAATTTATGAACAGGTAAGAATAGTGTCAATAAGTGTAGTAAACCGATCTCTTTAATTTAGCTTCTAATGCGTTTTTGTTCTTTTTATAAGATATATAAATATTCCAGACTCTACAAACCAAGGCTAAATACATGTCGAGATAGCTCCATACTACACCTATTTTATTATATATAAAACATCTAACGTCAATATACAATCTTTGAAAAAAAAGATAGAAAAGAAACCCAACTGACGATTGGGCAAGTTCGATTCAGAATCAATTACTTACCATTTCAATATGTTTTAATTTAACTTTAATGGAATGTGCGATACAATAACTGAAGTGTGTCTCAGGTTCGGCTGAAATTGCATATAAGTACATCTGTCATTTGTAGCCGGTTCCGGTGATAACCCTCGAAACAGGAAATACAAAGCAAGTCACGCACGTGACTTCTGAAAATTTTAAAAGTTCGCGAAATGGTTTTTTAACTTGTCGTTGCCCTTAGCAACACTTAAGAGAAACGAGAGATTTTTCATCAACATTGAAAACAAATTTTTTTGAAATTCAAGGAGGTCACCCTATTCTTAACGTTTCACTCGAAGGGTAACAATACTGTATCAGAAAGCGTTGTTTACATTTATTATTGTCACATAATAACATAGTAATAAAATAGTCGGCTGACCAAGGAAAATCAAGACTAACAATTCAATGTCATCTCGAGATTATCATGAGGGGGCAAAAGCATTGCTCGATTTGAAAAAGAAGGATGATGTGAAGAAAGAAGGTGACTTAGAAGCTATTGATGGAGATATCATCGCGGATAACCAAGATGACTCTATTGGTGTTGTGGATAATGATCATGTCTCGGTTAATAATAAGGATGACAACAATGTTGAAGCTGCCGTTATGAGATTTGTTGGTGGAACTTTGGATAATAGAAAATCAAACAAGAGAAAGAAATCATTTCCAGCTAATGATGAAATCAATGAGTTTCAGCATTGGAACGCGTTTTTAGAAACTGATCAACTACAACAAAGTGATGATTTCGGTCCGGAACCTTCAAAAGACCAACAAGCTCTTCCCGCTCCTCCTCATTCAATTCAACAATCTTCATCACAACCAAAATCAAGAAAGAGAAAGAAGGGAGATCAACATCAACAACCTTCAAACGGCTTGAGTGTTGATCCGGAGTTATCACAACTTGATGATACCACTGAACATGAACAATTAGTCCGCGCTGCCATACTTGATGCTAATCAATTGGCACAGGATGTCAATGTCAACATTCAAGATTATATTCAACATCCTCATGACGATTCAGAAAATAAATACACTCAATTATCTCAACAAGCCTTAGATACTAATATCATTCAAGCCGCCCAAGTAGCTGCAGCAGCGGCAGCTGCTCAAGAGCAACAACAGCAGCCTTCTCAACCTCAAGCACAAGAACAGCCCCATGATCAAGTTCCTGGTCCTCACCACCAACATCAACCGACCCAACCAGATCACGCATCCCAAGCGGCAGCTCATCGCTCTCAACCAAATGATAGATTACAGGATCAAGCACATGCACAATCTCATCAGCATCAACATCATCCAAATCAACACGAACCATCACATCAAATTGGTAATCAGCAAAATGGGTTAACTCAAACCTCCCAACCTTCAATTTCGACTGCACAACAACAAAACATTCAGCATAGAACTCCACCTTCATCAACTAATTCAAATTCAGAAGCTGCCGCTTTGGTAGCAGCAGCTGCTCAAAAGGCATCTAACTGGATTCAAACTCAACAACAGGGTAAGATGTTTTCTAAGGAAGAAATTGAAGCCATTGATAAATTCATTATTGATTACTGTGCAATTAACAACATGACAAGAGGCGATATATGTCAAAGAGTTTGGTCAAATGAACGCAAAAAGGATGATTTTTGGGAGTCTTTACATAAAGTTCTACCGTATAGAACTCGTGCATCCGTTTATAAACATGTTAGAAGATCATATCACATTTTTGAAGTTCGTGGTAAATGGACTCCAGAGGAAGATACAGTTTTAGGTAGATTGGCACAAGAGAGGGATGGTCAATGGAAATTAATTGGTCAAGAAATGGGAAGAATGCCAGAAGATTGTAGGGATAGATGGAGAAACTATGTGAAATGTGGTAATAATAGAGCTCAAAATAAATGGTCAGAATCAGAAGAGAACAAATTGAAAAGTGTTATTTCAGAAATTTTCAATGAGCAAGCTGGTTCTCCATCACCAATTATAAACTGGACTTTAGTTTCAGAAAAAATGGGTGGTGCAAGATCAAGAATTCAATGTAGATACAAATGGAATAAGCTATTGAAAAGGGATGCTTTAGCAAGAGCTCAAACAATTGATATGAATGATAGAGTTTGGTTGTTAACCAAACTGCAAGAATTAAGATTTTTACCAGAGAGTGAAATCGATTGGGATGCACTAGCAACAATACATCCAAAAAGTGTATGGACAGGAAATGATTTTAAAATTTGTTATGAAAAAATGAGATCATCAATAAGAGATTTTAAGAAAAAATCAGTGCTCGAGATTAGTGTTATACTTTTACAAGATTTAGTTCAAGATGCAAATAGGAATAACGTTGAATTAGATTTACCTACTGGATTACAACAATTAGCCGATCAACACAATCAACAACATCAACCACCAGTATCGCAACCACAACATCATCACCAACATGAACAACAACAGCCGAATCAACAAGAAGAACAACAACACCACACACAGCAACCGCAACAAGATTTGAAGGACCAACAGGTTGAGCCACAACAACCGCAACAAGATGAGGCTAAACAAACTCAAGCAGAATCACATCAACCCTCATCACCAAAACATGAGGTAAAGCATGAAGAACAACTATCTAACGATCAAAATGTTCTTACCGATTCTGAAAAATCACATGAACCTGAAGATTCAAATTCAAGAGATGACGATACAGCTAATCTTGCGAGTGCAGCTGTTAATGCAGCAGAGAATGCAAATAATGATACAAATGAAGAGGAAGCTTTCAATATGTGGAGAGCATAAAGAAGTTTCCCATCAAGTTTAAAATAATTTATTAATTTATGGTGTATAATATTGTAAAAATAGTATAGTTTTGATTTTCGTTATTCAAACGTATAAGCACTACATGTTTAAAACTTAGTTATAATTATTTTACAGAAGTTTTTCAAATTTAATTCCTATACCACTAAATATTGAAAAGTTTTTTTTTTTTATCAAGTGTTTAAAAATTTCAAAATCCCAAGAAACGCATTATAATATATGATAATAATTATTTATATTTTCAACAAACAAAAAACATTATAAAATGAGCTTAGAATTTAGCAAATTTTTTGTTAGCTTTACCACCAGCAGTTTGAACTTTTAAAACGTTGAATCTAACGGTTTTAGATAATGGTCTACATTGACCAACGGTAACTAAGTCACCTTCTTCAACACGGAAAGCTGGGGAGACATGAGCAGCGACATTTTTGTGACGTTTTTCATATCTGTTATATTTTGGAACATAATGTAAATAATCACGTCTAATGATAATAGTACGATGCATTTTAGTTGAGACAACAGTACCAGTTAAGATTTTACCTCTGATTGAAACGGTACCGACGAATGGACATTTCTTGTCAATGTATGAACCTTCAATGGCAGCTTTTGGGGTTCTGAAACCTAAACCAACATCTTTGAACCATCTTTTGGTACGACGGTTAGCCTTAGCTTTTGGGTTGGTGAAGATGTGTGGTTGCTAAAGTGGAAATGTTAGTATCTTGTAAAGTAAAAAAAAATCAACTTAAAGAGACAAGTAAAGTATATAGTTGTTCTGTGTGTTTCATATAGCTTGGTGTTTAATATTCATGTCTTTTTAATATCAGTATTGTCCCTTCTTGATGTATAGATTTTATTTCATTGTATATGGGATCTATATCATTATTGAACCCAATCTTGCACGACAAAATGCCCTTTCTTCTTATCTTTATTGAACGTTGTCATTTGTGACACTTCTATCGTGCGTACTGTATCCATTTCTCTCTCACTTTCTTATTATACTTTTTCTTCATGCTTCATCACAGTACTCGTTTCTGCTTCCAAACAATATTCAAACACTACAACACAACACTTCTCTCGTCTCCTTTTTGTGATATCTTCTCCTAGATCAGTAACATACTTTTTGGAAAGCACGTTCAGATTGAACAGTTAATTCAGTAGCCATCTTGTCTGTTGTTGTATCTACTCTTCTAAAACAAGTTCAAGCTTAGTATTGTACCAAAGTGTATAAATTCTTTTTGATGTTTTTTTTCACACTGGGAAAGTTTGGTAAAACTCGGATTATGCCAGACTCGTATACACAGATTATGTAATTGAATAGTGAGTAGTGTGGTGTTTGTGTGTTCGCGAACTGCGTGGCAAAAGTTGAGTCTCTTTTTTTCTTTCCAGAATGCGCGAATTATTTAGCGCGAAAGCGGGAAAAAGAGAGTGTTTGTGACTACTGTTAAGATGATTTTAGATTGAAAGTGGTGTTGAGGTGTAGGAAAAGTAGCTTGTACATATATACAAATCATGTGACATACGTATACTCAGGGCTTTGGTTTTTTTTTTTATGTCAGTGAGTAAAGCTATATATTATTTATATATTATTGTGATTCGTGAAGCAAGAATGATAACTCTTTACTTTTTGAATCGCCAACCAGTTTCTTTAGAGCATCAATACCTTCCAAGAATTGGTGGTCTTCGTACTCAAATCCAGGCACAACAACTTCACTGATTAATAGATGATCATCCGCAGTTTCACCTTGTTCGCTATCCAGAGGTAGTAAGAAACTGGCTTTATAAACACCACCTGGTACAACCCATTGAGAAACTTCACCTTTGGAATGATTAAACCCAACGATGAACGATTTGACTTCACCATCTGGGTATATCAGGACATACTGGCCTCTACCTTTTTGTAAAATGTGAATGATTCTGTTTTCGTTTGTATGGAACCTACCATACGAGATCTCTGGTGTCAATAGGTAATAAATCAACGTTGAGTAATTTCTATATTTGGCCTTGGCTTCGGCGTCTTTTAAATCGTTTGGTGCTACAACAGCGCTTATGTTCCCAGTCGAATCCCCTTGGTAATGAGGATTTTGTAAATAAAATGGCGATCTATCAGTTTCTTTGAAGAACCCGCCTTCTCTATGTCCAACTAGTCCCAATTCTTTAATCAATTGTTCATTTGATTCGGATTTCGCAAATTTTTGAGTAACATAAGCTGGCTTCTTCACGGGGACATTCCCAGCTCCATCAATCGTTGGTGATTTATACAAGTCAGCCATCTAAGTTATACCTTTATCCCAACCCGAGCTGCTCAACTCTACTCTTACTGAGCTCCCAGTGTGTTTCAATACGTTTTGATATACGGAAAGTAAATTCGCGATCAGAACCCTTCTCATCTGATTACATAAGCATGCATAGACCGTATAAACATGTATAAGCTTATTGTACCAAATTGTACCAGAGCTATAAACAGATGAAAAGAGCGTATGAACGGTGTCTCTACAAGGTGATACAAATGTTCCCAACATCATTAATTATTATCTATGAAAGGGCAAAAAAGGGTTCCCCTTTAACAATTTATTTTAACTATTTGATGGAGCATTAATTTTATTAATTTTAATACCTTTTTCACCCCACAAATTCAAACTTTCCAATAATTTACCTTCATCGTGTAATTTTTTCATTTCATCAGATCCACCTCTTGATATCCCATTTATGAACAGGTTTGGTACGGTTTTCCTACCGGATTTGGTTGCGATATAATCTTGTAATTCACGACCGTTTTTATGCTTATCAAGCTCCACAATCGTTGGAGGTGGATTAATCTCATACTCAAATTTTAACAAGTTTTTCAAAGCTTGAGAGAATCCACAATAAGTTTTCGAAAATATAATGACAGGGGATAATCCTATGATTGATGAAAATTCTTGTGCTGCATCAAATGTTGTCTTAATATTGGCTTCATTTGTTACACCTTCTTGTTTTTGTTTTTGCTTTTGCTTGATTTCAACATTACTCTCATCTTTTTCATCATTTGAGTTTAATTTATTTGCTAATTTCTCTTCATTTGATTTAATCTTGGATTCGTCTATAACTCCAATCTTATTTGCCGTTGAATCTAAATTTGCTTTACCTAATGATGGATCAGTTTTATCTATAACTGATTCATTTGACACTCTGTTATTATGCGCTTGAATGAATATGAAAACTACCGTGAGTAAAAAAGCACTAAGCGCTAAAACTCTACTTTTTCTTGACGAAACCATTACAAATGATCCCTTATCGCTATGAACTTGTAAACTAAATCCACAACAGATCTAACCTACTTCTCTTCAACTGTTTTGATCTGATTCTCCAATTTTTGGAAACCCGTTGTTGACTTTTTCTCAAAACGCGAAAGACAATTCGCGAATCTTCACATCTCGTTAAGGCCAAAACTTATACAATGGGACTTATCACTACATTGAAAGGTAATACATAGTACACTTATTCATTTTTTGCTATAGTGAAAGAGTCAATCTCTCCATCTTACTAGCACTTCATCAGTTCTGAATTTTTGTGTGCAAACGGTATCTTTGAAATCGAATTTTTGGCCCATTCTATATTCTAGTAAACCCGCATGTGCAATCATAATACCATTGTCGATACAAAATCTTTCATCGGTTGCATAGATGGATCCATTTCTATCTAAAACCATTAGCTCCATCATTTGTTGCAATCTTTCATTACAACCAACACCCCCCACAATCAAAACTTGAGTAGTATTGACATGCGCCATTGCTCTTTCAGTGATTTCAACAAGCATTGCAAATAACGTTTCTTGTAATGAAAAACATAAATCTTCAACAGTTATCTTGGCTTTTTTAGTTTCTTTATCGAAAATTAACTTATTTGAATAATTATTGTTGAATAAATCATTTGCTAGTTGATCAATATATGCCAAAATACCACTCATACTTAAATCCATACCTTTAACTGTATATGGTAGCTCAATATAGTTTGAACCTTTTTTAGCTAATTGTTCAATATTATAACCAGGACTTGGATCATTAGGAATTTTTAAAGTTCTCGCAAATCTATCTAAACAATTCCCAATCGCAATATCTAGAGTTTCACCAAATATTCTATATCTTTGATTACTATATGCAATAACTTGAGTATTACCTCCACTGACATATAAGACAACAGGATTCCACGCACCCGTAATTTCTCTACCCATTTCAATATGACCGATACAATGATTGACACCAATCAGAGGTAGATCCCATAGTTGACTTAGAGTTCTTGCAGCAATAACAACACTTTGTAAAGGTGCACCCATACCTGGACCTTTTGTGAAACATATACAATCCAATTCTGATGGTTTGATACCAGCTTCTTTGATCGCATCTTTAATCAATCTAACAACCCAGTTTCTATGATGACGTGCAGTATCTCTTGGTAGAAAACCTTCTCCCGGTGGTGTCATATATGTATCTCTAATATTTGATAAAACTTGTGCCCTGTTATCTTGTGATAATTCGCCCAAGCTATGTCGTATTATACCAACACCTAATTTATTAGCTGATCCTTCAAGACCAATAGCTGTATATGTCTTTTGGCCAGGTTTGGCAAAATCATCCATGGAAACCATTTTGACGATCTACTCTTCAGTTAACTTGGATATAATTCAATCTGATCACATCTCATTACATTGTGTATACCGCTAAATTGAGCCTTCAGCTGAAAAAAATAACCAGTTTCGAGGGGGGTAAAACGTGATTGGCGGTCGGTATATACCATTTTCGACAATTTTAGCACTTTTAGCCATGTTTAAACAAGCTTTAATTAAACGAGTCAGGTTATTCTACAAATGAAAAGAGATGAGAATAGATATTGTTTCATTAGTTGACTGATGTAAAATGTACACCATCGTTTCTGTATGGTGCTAACCTCATTCTGGGCCCGCGAAATATCATCCGGGTCGTATATAACGTAGTTCATACCAAGCTCGAACTTCAAGATCTCTTTTACGAATCTGACAAGTTCTGATTGGCCTGCTTTGAAGCTGTAGAGCAATGTCGTACAGTGTAGCAGCCTTGTTGTGTATATATTGTAATCTGACTTTTCATGACACATTCTTAGTCTCAAACTTATCTATCCCAATTAGGGTTTGATGATAAATCCAGATTATTCAACACATCATTCAACTGATCAAAAGCAGCATTAGAAGTTTCTTGAAGGTTTGATAAAGCCGTATTCATGACATCGCCGGATAATAAATTTAAATATGTATCGTCGTCTCGATCATTTGACCTTTGTAATAATGATCTTACATTTGATTGCACTCTTTGTGTTTGAGCATAAGTTGGAGGTGGAATATAATTAGATACAGAGTCGTCATAGCTGGGCAGTTCGTCTTTCGCCTCACTTGTCATACTTGTCATATTGTCTTTTTGTGTAGAATTAGTTGAAGCTGAAGGTATTGCAAAGAAGACAATTTTGGATCACGAAACTTCTCAAATATTATGGAGCAGCTTTGCAACGGGCACTCATCACAGTATTGTGTCACTTAGATGAGTTTTGGCCACTCTAGATGAGAATTAAAAGCGAAAAGTGTATATCGGCATATCGATAATACTACTTTGTCACACCTGGATGGCCTCAAACTAGTATGTGTAAGGGTATCCCATGGAATAAACAGGAGAAGAAATTGATAATAGACGATATCAACACTTGATTATATAATCATAAAATATAATACCGAGGATTTGGATGATGTGGTCACGTGATGTTTTTTAAGTATCAGCTTAATTCCGACCTAAACAATAAATGTAAACAAAAAGTACGCGAAGATGAATTGATTCAAGTAGAGAGATATTAGTATCGATCTATCATTGACCTGTTGGGTAGTATTGTTAATTCTACTATATCACCATGTCGGAATTACAGAGCTGTTTGGATTCTATTGATAAAACGTCCAACTCTATTAAGACGTTGTACTTTACACCACCGGGAATCTTTACCAATTCTTTAATAACCAAACCAGATATTTTAACATTATTAAGAGACGCAGATACATATGAGAATTCACTATACCATGTTGACCCGCAGGGGAAACCTGAAAGATTGGATGGTACTCTTGGTGCAGTTGATAATCTAAATGATGATTTTGATCAATTAGAAATTCAACAACAACTGAATAATGAAAACAATGATGTAGATTCCAATAATTTACAAAATGCCTTCGAACAAAGACGTCAAGCTGTTATTATACCCAAAAGGGCACACGTATCGAAAGAGAAGAGTGACGATGACGATGATAAAGGCGTGAAGAATTTGCTGAACAAGTTCAATGAAACCAATCAAGCTGACTATGATGTTGACGTATTGTGTGAAACCGTTAGACAGCTACTAGAGAAATAGTGAGTAATTTTTTACCAATATTGTTTAATTACCTAAATATCCCAAATAAGACTAACAGTAAAAAACACAGTCCAAATGAAACCATGAGCAAGGAAATAGAATCATTTATGTATCAGTGGGAAAACCTAAACACAGAGATAATGAAACATGAAGACACACTTGAAAAACAAAGAAGACACTTGTCAATGCTGAACGTATCAGTTAATGATCGGGAAATGGGAACAAATCAGCAGAAATCAAGCAGGAAAATATCAGCTGCAGAGTTAATTGCACAAGAGGAAGAAGCAATACGAAAACTTGAGGAAGAACTCTCGGCTAGCCAGAGATGAGTACAAAGCTCCAAGTAAACAGCGAAACCATCTCTCTCTCTTACTCTGAGATACTAATGCAATGATAACGACTATTTAACAACCCAGTAGACCGTTTAAAGACTCCCCCAAACTCGCTAATGAAATCATTTCAGATACATTTCTGCCAAATTCATCGGACCGCTAAAGGCGAAATTTCGCGCGTTTCTCCAGCGAATTTTAGGAAAAGCGCTTTCGCCTGTGTAGAGATCGAAATCCAACTCAGATGAAGTGGAAGTGCCTTGAATCAACACTTGAGACGCTAAGTGGCGGTGATTATAACACTTCAGTTACAATCTTCTAGTTGCAACAGATCCCTCGAGATTTCCCATTACCTGTTTGCTGATTGTGATAATCACACTGGGCTAAATTACTGAGCTATTTGTGTTTGTTGAAATAAGCAATAATAGATATCAGAGATTCTAGGCTTTTTCTTAATATTGCTGATACACTATAATAAACTCCAAAACATAAATTTACCCAAAACCAGAAACCTAAAAACCAAACAGACTCACTTTCTATCTTGTTATAAAGGAGTCTTTAGAAAAAGGAAAACAGCAGTTGAGCGGTGTGTGGTATAGAGGTGATTAGAGATGTCTTCAAGTAATGGTTCAACGGGATCCAATGGAACCGATATATATTCTACTACATCGAGATTTTCAAAAGCTGTAAGTGCCACTGCTTCTGCTTTAATCCATCCGTCAGAGGGCTCTTCACATAATGACGCCCTATTATCGAATTCAAGCTATAAAAAAGCCATGAGAGATGCTCTAAATTCTAATAATACATTTGCCTTAACGAGAAGGCGGAATAACGACGGGAAAGTTGATCTCTATGGAAGTCGCTATGCTACATCTACAGAATATTTTAGAAATGCATTTAGTTCATCTAAAACTGCTTATAAAGTATTGACACATATACCTGATGATTTATTAGATGAAATACCTGATGAGAAACCTCAAAAGGATGCCTATTCATTATTTCAAGGTTTCAATGCTGCATTACCAGAAATCGATGAGGAAATATCAGAATTTGGACAAACCGGTGAAGAGTCAAGTAATGAGTTCTTGAAAAAATTGACGGAAAAGGCTCATAAAGATCAGGAACAGCAGGATGAAGATGATTATACTTTTAAACTACCAAATGGGATTTCAAAAGAAAAAATCACAAATTCTTACTCAACAAATAAATTACAAAAATATAAAAATCAACTGATGGAAAGTTTAGAATCATTAGAAATTAGGAAAAACTTGGCAGCTAGTGAAATAATTGAACTTGATAATAAGATTGCCAAATTGAAATCATTAAGAAAAGTTGTTTTCAAGAGAGTTGCCAAGATTGAACAAAATGAACTGTTTTTAGAATCTCATTCGCAAGATATCGATGATAGAATACAAATGATCAAAGATTACAATATGGAACAACCAGATGAAGATGAAGTTGAGGAGCAAAATCAAGTCGAACATACCCCAGGTAATAACGCCAATGAGCAATCACCTACTTTCACAAATGGCCATGTCAAGAGGAAGTCTGCACCATCAAGTAGAAAAGTCTCCAAGAATGAACAACAACAGGAAGAGAATGATGCAAATGATAGTGAACAAGACGACACCTTCCAAGAAGGTAAACCATTGATGTCACAAAGTATATATGGTAAATTACAAGAAAAACCTCCAAAGTTTAAGAAGAAGGCACACAAGAATCGTAAAACCATGCCTACTTTACAACAATATTATGAACCGGGCACCAAGATTAGATCAATACAAGCACATGATGAATCGATAAATTGTTTTGATTTCGATATACCGTTTGGAACTATGGTTTCAGCATCATTAGACAATACTGTTAGAGTATGGGATCTGAGTAAAGGTAAATCATTGGGCCTATTAGAAGGTCATATCGCACCTGTTAGTTCAATGCAAATGGATGACTCTTTAGTTGTTACTGGATCATTAGATGCAACTTTGAAACTTTGGGACTTGGGTAAATTGAATAACGATTTTGAGACGATAGCAGAGGAAGGTGAGGATGAAGACGACGGGCCTTGTATATATACTTTTGAATCACATATAGAAGAAATCACTGCACTAAGTTTCCATAATTATGCATTAGTTAGTGGGTCACAAGACAGAACTTTGAGACAATGGGATTTACAAACAGGTCATTGTTTACAAACGATTGATGTCTTGTGGGCTTCACAAGTTAACCAAACAACAAGTGTTGAACAATCGGTTGTTGTTGATAGGGTCAATCCTTTCATTGGGTGTTTACAAACATACGATGCTGCCTTAGCAACTGGTACGTCAGATGGTCTTGTTAGATTATGGGATCTAAGAAGTGGTGAAGTTGTTAGATCGCTTGTTGGCCATACAGCTCCTGTTACTTGTTTACAATTCGATGATAAGTTCTTAGCTACTGGGAGTTTGGACAGATCAATCAGAATTTGGGATCTAAGAACTGGTGGTATACACGATGCTTTCGCGTATGAATCACCAATCACTTCATTACAATTTGACTCTAGAAGAATCGTTTCATCAAACAATGAACCAAGTGTTAAAATTTATGATAGAATCGATGAAAAACATTCATCCTGTGGTGGTGAAGACCCTGATAGCAGCGCAACAGTGAACTATGTCCGCTACAAGGAAGGATATATGGTTGAAGGCAGAGCCGATGGTAAGATTTCGGTATGGGCGGTATAGAAACGCTCGCACAAATCTCCAATTCATATATCCATAGTCTACATTTATCCCTACACATAATGCATGCTCCAATGTACATATCATCAGCAATAGCCTTTTCACTAAAATGTAGTAATCTCTTGTGCTCAGACGTTATATAGGTTTATATTGATTAGGTAATCAGTAATAGTTGCAGTATTTGAAAAATTCGCGCAATCCGAACACCACCTCAACTTTTTTTTCTCGACGCGACTTTTACCAAACAGTGAAGAGAGTTGATTGAGTATGTAGAAGGCACTGGCAAATATCATTGATCCCATTCAAGTTCAGGCTCAATTTCTCTATAAATATATATACCCATCAAGATGAGTTTCGGAGGTCAAACGCCAACGGTTGTGGTCTTGAAAGAAGGTACCGATACTTCTCAAGGTAAAGGTCAAATCATTTCTAATATTAATGCATGTGTTGCCATTCAAGAGACTTTGAAACCAACATTGGGGCCATTAGGTTCGGATATTTTGATTGTTAGTGGTAATGGTAAAACTACAATCTCGAATGACGGTGCCACTATCCTTAAGCTATTAGATGTTGTACATCCAGCTGCACAAATCCTTGTTGATATCTCAAGATCTCAAGATGCAGAAGTTGGTGATGGTACCACTTCAGTTACCATTCTAGCTGGTGAATTACTTAAAGAAAGTAAAAGTTTCATTGAAGAAGGTATTTCATCTCATGTTATCACAAAAGGTTATAGAAAAGCTGTAGGATTAGCTGTCAAGAAGATTAAAGAATTAGCTGTCAAGATTGATAAATCAAAATCAAGTGAAAAAGAGTATCGTGAGCTTTTAGAAAGATGTGCTAGAACCGCAATGTCATCAAAATTGATCAATAACAATTCACAATTTTTCGTCAAGATGGTTGTCGATGCCGTCTTGTCTCTAGATCAAGACGATTTGAATGAAAAATTAATTGGTATCAAAAAAGTTCCAGGTGGTGGTATCGAAGACTCATTGTTTATCGATGGTGTCGCTTTCAAGAAAACATTTTCATATGCAGGTTTTGAACAACAACCTAAAAACTTCACCAATGCAAAGATTCTAAATTTGAATGTTGAATTGGAATTGAAAGCTGAAAAAGATAATGCAGAAGTTAGAGTGGAAAAGATCAATGATTATCAAGATATAGTTGATGCTGAATGGCAAATCATATTGAACAAATTGAAATTAATAGAAGAAACAGGTGCAAACATTGTTTTATCCAAATTGCCAATTGGTGATTTAGCAACTCAATATTTTGCTGATAGAAATATTTTCTGTGCAGGTAGAGTTGCTTCAGAAGATATGGAAAGAGTTATTCAAGCCGTTGGTGGTTCTATACAGTCAACCTCAACTGATATCAAACCAGAACATTTAGGTACATGTGAAGTTTTTGAAGAAGTCCAAATAGGTTCAGAAAGATACAATTTATTCAAAGGTTGTCCAGAAGCTAAAACTTGTACTTTGATATTGAGAGGTGGTGCTGAACAAGTTATCGCTGAAGTCGAGAGATCTTTACATGATGCTATCATGATTGTCAAAAGAGCAGTACAAAATAATGAAGTCGTCGCAGGTGGTGGTGCAGTAGAGATGGAAATTTCTAAATATTTGAGAGAACATTCAAAACAAATTGCAGGTAAAGAACAATTGATCATAAGTGCATTCGCCAAAAGTTTAGAAGTGATCCCAAGACAATTATGTGAAAATGCTGGGTTTGATGGTACTGATTTGTTGAATAAATTGAGAATGGCTCATGCTAAAGGCAAAACATGGTATGGTGTTAATTTCAACACTGAATCAATTGGTGATAATTTCGAAGAGTTCATTTGGGAACCAGCTTTAGTTAAAATCAATGCATTATCAAGTGCTACTGAAGCTGCGAACTTGGTTCTTTCGGTTGATGAAACCATTAAAAACAAAGAAAGTGGTGGTCCAAATGCCGGTATGGCTCCTCCACCAGGAAGAGGTATGGGTGTTCCACGTTAATAAGAGTCATGTATATGTGTGTGTTTTCAGAGCTTCAGTTTCTTTTTGCTTTTGAATTTAAATAGAGAAAGTGATGAATTTCAACACTGTTGATATCTTGCATTGAAACTACGTAGTAAGTAAATACATGATACTCTGTGAAATAAATATAGCAATATATATTTTGAGAACAGCTTAGCTAAAAAACCAATTACTATTGAACGAATGAGCATCGCTGAGAAAAAAAAAGAGGGAATTAATGCAAATGTGTATATAGACCTAGAGCGCAACAAGAAAGTCACTCTTCTTCACTGCTACTCAAATCATCCTCATCTTTGGAACTCACACCTGCGATATCTCTAAAACTTCTTGGACCAGAACCATTTTTGGCACCAAAACTGTATGTTTGTTTTGGAGTTTGAGTGGATGACTGAGAATTACCTTCCTCCACTGTAATGAAGCCATTATTATCATCTTCATCTTCATCGCTTACCAATTCCTCCTCTAGTTCATCTACTAGGGAACCAAATTCGTCATCATCTGAAGGATCATCTTGTTGAATGGTTGGTGTAGGCACAGCAGATGGTGGTTTTTTCGAAGAGACCTGACCCGGTAATGGTTTATTCTGTAGTACTGATGATGAAGAAGGCTTAGATAAAGGTTGAGGTTGTGGAGCCGAAAGTTTTGATTCTGCTTTGGTATCCACTTTGGTATCCACTTTGGTACTTGATGTTGCATTTGTACCTTTTGTGGAACCTGTGTCCTTCTTCGCTGGTTTGGATTCCGTAGGAGATGGTGATTTGGATCTGCTTTGGATCGTAGTGGAATTCTTCAATCCACTTGATTTGACAGCTTTTAAAGGCGACACAGCAGGTGTAGATTCTTTACTATCAATCTTTTTGGGTGATGGTGAAGCAGGATTAGATGCGATGGGTTTCTTTGGTTGACTATTAGATGAAGCAGTGGTTGGTTTCTTAGGAGAAGATAATTTTGATAAAGGAACCTCATCGTCAGAAACACCAGCAGTTGGCGTTTGGCTCCTTTGATTCGGTTTATTGGTTGCGCTAGACGCAGGTCTCGATAATGGTGTCTTTGAGCGAGGTTTTGGTTGGAATACCGAAGGCTCTTTTGGTGGCCTTCTCCTCTGTGCGGGTGGTTGGGTTGACGTTGATGCGAGAGATGGCGATTGTGTTGCAATTGATGTGGCACTCGTAGGTGGCGAGCCTGAAGACGCAGGAGCACTAGAACTAGGATTTTTTGTAGCGTTGGAAGAGTTACTGGAGGAGCTTGGTTTAGCTTGGTCTGGAGTGGGTGTATGTTCATGATTTTTTTTGGAAGGATATAGTCTGTTATTTCTTGATGAATTTGTTCGAAGTTGATAGTCTAATTTTTGTAGTTCAAAGCTCTTGGTATTAGGGTTATAGATCAAAAGGCATTCTAGATCCTTGGGCTGTTGCGCCAAACCTTCGAAATCTATACCATGTTCATGCTGTAAGTCGTTAGTGGATACATCCCAGGATAGTTAAAAGTGCTAAAAGCGGACACATACCTCTGTAGACTGTGATTTGAGTTTGAAGCCAATACCAGCTTTTGTACCGGAATCGTCTCTGATAAGCTCTACAGGTTTCGAATCATCAACGGATTCTGGTCTGAAGGCATCTTTCAAATTCTTGTTAGTCCACCGCTCAAGAGAAGGCAATCTGGAAACACATACACCTTATACTCAATATTTCGTCATTTGTCCTTGCTGGAGCTCTACTTCGTTGATCTTGATCTCTTTTGAATTGCGAGCGCAAAACGTCTGAAAGATCTAGTTCGTACTCTCCATCAGGTATCCCCAAATCTGACGACATCGCTACTTCAATTCTTCCCTTGTCTCAATGCCGCTAAAGTGGGATATCAGACTAATAATAGTTTCTATGAAAGGTGCATTTTCATCAGAGGGCAATTCTACAAGGGTATATTACATAAGCGGTGTATACAGGGATTATATAATCGAGATAACACATTATGTATAACTTTACACACACAGTATGAGCTTCTGGTTGCTGCTGTTGCAGTATATCATGATCTTAGAGCTTTGAGTCTTTCTGTGAGTCTGTCTTCCTTGTCCTCGGAGACTCTGGTGCTTGTTTTAACCGGTTCTTCGGCCTGTGCGTTCTCTGGCAAGTTATGTTTCATCTCCAAGCCGGCCTCATCAGCAACTTTACTCATCAGTAAATCAACTTCATCTTGCGGTGTCGAGAGCGCTGTAGCGTTGTTCGTGGCACCTTCATAGTACTCAGTTGTGGCATCTAGGTCTTCGAATTGCTGTTCGAACTTCTCCATCACTAATGAAATATGTTCGAGATTCATCGTCTGAAGAGCTTTATCCATCCCTTTTATAACGTTTGTCATGTTCCCCGTGACTTGTCTCATTGTCACTGCTGTTTGGACTCTAGATGCAACGGCATCGATCTTCGAGGCTAGTCTAAGTAAATTCAATCTTTCATTTGCTTTCCGAATGGCATTTTGAGCATATAATCTTGCTATGTCTTCATTTCCCTGCATCATGGCCTTCAACTGTTAGCCAATCATTCTTAAAAGATAGGTTTTATCCAAACATGGTACTCACTTTCTTTACTTTATTCTTTTCTGTAGTTTCCTCTTTGCCAGCCTTACCAGCTTGTCTGTTCAGCTGTTTAGCTGTAAACTTATCATCCAAGTTAGTACTATGGTCAATTAACTCATACATCTATATCTCTCACCTTAAGTTGAAATAACGATTCTGGAAATGTTAGTTTTGAGCTTGGAATTGGAAAAAAAACAAGGACCACACTCACTCTCTAGTCCTGACATGACTTATTGCAATTAATGAGTGCTATCAAATATTCAAATGGACTGATCTATCTGAAGTAGCACGATACAAAGTCTTAACTGATGGCACTAAACCCGCTTTTTTTATCAACTCAAAAGTCGCGGTGATGACATAATCATATGGTATAACCTTCTCTCAAACTACAACTGAATTATCTTAACTATTATTTACATTAATCTTTAGCTCTAATATACATATATAGTACAAACCACTTTCAGCTAAATGAGTGCAGAAATCAATTGGAAGCAAGTTCCGAGAAATATTGACGCAAAATTAATGACAACATCTTTGGTAAATCTGTAATGTCATGGACAACAACGTAAAACTCAAATGGGAAGGAATCTAGGTATTTATCAACTTTGAGAACCATATTACCATTGGCATCTGGCGTATATGATACCTGGCTCATATCCATGATAGACTCGTTCGAGTTGATACCATCAATAATAACAAACACAAGCATGATTCTTTCTTCTCTTGCACGACGAACTAAACGTTGAACAGTTTCATGATCTTCACACACACCATCTGAAATAATAATCTGTAATTGCCATAAATCACTATTACCCAAGGATTTGGCATTATTGAAAATTTCAATTGATTCACCAACTAATTTTTTGATATCGGTTCTAGTCTGTTGGAAGTCGAATTTTTGAAAGATCTTAGCACCTGTATCTGGACTAAACTGTTTATCAAATGGATGAACAACTTTTGTATTCTCACCAAATTTGACAATGGATAAACCACCAGACTCTAGTTGTGTTAAAGCCTTCGAAACCAATGCGATACTCTGGAAGGCTAAATCAACAGACTTACTTTCTGACATGGATTTAGAATCATCAACTGCAATCATGATTTGATATTGACGTTTACTTGGTTTTGTACGTCTGAGCCAAATCTTATCCTTACGGAACTCACTCGCAATATATGGAATGATTCTTTTCATGTTTAATCTTTTACCTGTCTTATAATCACCTTTTAACTTGGTGCTTAATGTAGGTTCAAGAATCAAACGCAATTGCTCACACAAATTGGCTGACAACTCTTGAGTTTCTAAATCACTCTTTCTCCATAGTTCTCGAGCTTCTTCAATATCTCTTATATCTTCATCATCGTCAATTACTTCTGGTTTTAATAGCGAGAATTCAACTTCTTGATCAGATTCAGATTCTTCCATCTTTATATCCATATCAACATCATCAGAATCATCCATTCGTTCAGTTTTTCTCTCCCCAATAAATCCACCTTTAGTCTTACCATTGAATTCTTCAGGTTTCTCGTCTTGTGCTTCAATCTCTTCAGCATTTTCATCGCCTTCTTGACCTTCCTCTACCGTGTTATCTTCTGGTTCTTCCTTCTTAATCTCTTCAGTTTGCTCTTCTTCATCATCGATCGCTTTATCTTCATCAATGGAAGAAATTTGGTCTTTATTAGCAGCGCCTAGAGCTTGAGTGGTGTCGTCAGTGTTTTCGCCATCAACGTGTTCAAATTCATCAGGACGCTCATTGGCAGTTTGTTCTGATGTTTCATCTTTTTCAGAAACATCTCTGATCTCCTGATGGCGACGATGGAACTCTTTCAATGAGTCACCCAGTTGTTTCAAGGACTCTTGTGCATTGTCTCGAGCATCATCATTATGATCATCATTTTCAGCGGCTTCTTGCTGTTGGTTCATCGCAGAGCCCGAAGCACCGACATCTTCTTTTTCATCTTCAGCCTGAGCCTGAGCACCGTCGCCTTGATCACCAGATTTCTCTTCAGTTGCAGTTTCCTTATCAATATCGTCGTTATTGTTGTCACCAGTTTCACCACTATCAATCCCTTCCATTTGGTCACCATTGTCCTCATCTTCAGCGTCATCATTCTGTTCGCGTTCACCTTTGTCATTCTTCAATTCCTCTTCTTCTTCGGACATTTCACCCTCATTTACAGGTTCTTGGTCTTCATTCTGATCCTCGTTCTCATCTTGATTATTTTCGTCATCGAGCGAGTTCGAGTCTTTTGCCTCTTCTTCTGCTTGTTCCTCTGCTTCATCACCTTCTTGATTTTGGTCTTCTTGATCCTCTTCACCATCATCTTCGACGTTCTGTTCTTCAACAGCTTCATCTTCATCTTCATCTAGTTCCATCTTATCATCTAAACCATCATTCAATGCTTCATCTTCATTCTCACCATTGTCTTCATCATCATCTTTTTCATCACCAGAATCCAAATTAATATCATCCGGTAATTCCAATGCTTCACCCTCAGAAACATTTTGCTCCAAATCTTCCTTTTCTTCATTCTTGACATCGTCTTCTTGTTCACCAACGTCTTCCTCCTCTTCGGCATTTTGATCGTCTTCTTTTTGATCATCATCATGTTCTTGATCCTTGGAGGACTGATCTTCTTTGGATTCCTTCTCTTCAGGTTCATCTTCGTTGGCTTTCATATCATCACTGGTAGAGTTCTCTGGCATGTTTTCTGACTCCTTTTCCTTTTTATCTTCTTGAACTTCTTCATCCCACATCTTATCATCGACCGCATTAGGATCAAGATCGTCTAAGTCGTCAACTTCTTCATCCAACTCTTCTTCATCTTCATCTTCGTCATTTTCTTGGTCATCATCTTGATCTTGATCAGATGCATTTTCCAAGTCACCAGCCATATCACCTTCAATATCAACAGCATCTTGATTATCATCTTCATCGTCTTTGTCATCCTTTTGATCTTTGTTTGGTTCTTCTGCTTGTTCAGTCAAATCTTCGTCATCTTCAACATCGTTCGAGTTGTTTTGTGCACCTTCGCCATCACCAAGACCAGTACCATCTTGCAAGTTGTCATCTTGTTTTGACTCTGAAGGCGGTTCCGGTGAACAAAATCCATTTGTTGACAAATTGTATAGTAATGTACTAAAAACAAATGTTGAACGACTAATATCAATATAGCTACCTTTTGCTTTATTCAAAACTGAAACAAAAAGCTCTAAATAAAATTTGAGAAATGGAGCTGTAAATGAAAATAGCGATCTTATTTGAGATGATTGACTCTCATTAAATTTAGAAGATGAAACCATCTGCAATGCTTCATGTAAAGAAGAGTAGACACTTTCGTGATGTAAAGATTTGAGCAAATTGTTTAGTTGTGCTTCTGACTGTATAAACCACTTGTCAGTATCATAGGTAAGTTCCTCAGGCAACATGGATTTGACGACCTTTTGGAAAACAACAAGAACCTTGCTAGAAAACGATCTGAGAACCTTTTCGATTTCAGAGACTGAAGAATCGTCTTTTTCGTGAACTTCGATTTCGACTTCACTCAGACTGTTCAACCAGCTGATAATCGAATCAGAAACGAAACCGAGGCTCTCGTTAGTGAGTTTCCAAGCTTTCAAATCTTCAATGAATTGTATCAATACACTATTGAAATTGGCTAAATGGTCATTCAAAGTTGCGGAGTATAACAACTGGAAGTGAACTTTTTCTTTAAATTCATTTATTTTCTCCTCAAACTTGACAAGAACTGACAGATCTGGTGACAACTGAAGCATTTTGGATGAAGCAGTTGCAAGATTCAAAGAAAAACTTAGAATGTCTGGCATCCATTTGCAAATCTTATTAAACTTAGCGAGACTTAATGCTGAAGGCGAGATACCCACGAACGAATCTCCGGTTTTTAACAGTTTTTGAAATTCGGCTCCATCACATTCAAAGTCACTCAATTTAGAGGCGACTTTCGCAAGCATCTTCTTGTCTTTAATGATAGTGTAGACCAAGTTCTCGATGATTGCCAACCCTGTTTCAGCTGTTGCTGATGGAACATCCTCTGCAACGGAGCTTACAGAAGCTCTCAGACGAGGAAGTATATCAACAATTCTGAAAAAGTAAGCATCAGTACCTTCCAATTTAGTATTGTCGAAAGCTTCTGCACCTGTCAAAACTTGATTTGCTGTACTTTGAAGTTTATGGATATCTTCTCTCACTCGTGACTTCAACCCGATCCTTCTAAGCTCCTTGATAGCGTCGCTTAAAAGTTTCTGCTTTTGAGTCTTCAAAGCAGCCACATTTTTCTTGTTATCATCTGTCAAGGTTTTAGGGGTCTCTTGACGTAATCTATCGCTCTCTTTGACTATATCTGATGCGAAGCTAAATAATTCAGGAATTTCGATGCTCTTTACACGGGAAACAAACGTACCCATATTCTTTTGAACAGTATCAGTTTGCTTCAAATTTTGTGGCCTTGTTTCCCAGCCTTCAATATCTTCGCAATTGGCTTCAATTTCAGAGCTTGGATCAAATTTTGTGATCGAAATTAACTCTTTTTGAATTGAAACCTTTTGACCAACTGGAACACCTTGTTCTATCAAAGGCGTAACCTCAGTAGCTAAAAGTGAACGGTACTTACGGACCACTTTATAAAGGCTTTGATGTGAGCGACGTGCACTTTGTTTCAACGCATCTATGTTAACATCTTTCCAGCTCGCTAGCAATATGACCTCTTCAACATCTTTTTGTAAAGACTTTTTACCTCTTTCCAAATTCTCCTGGACAATAGGAGAGAACTGCTCATAGTATTTGACTAAATTCTTAAGCATATTAAGAACCAATTTATCAGAAGAGATCAGTAGCAAGTGCGATTTGATGGCCCTCAATAAATTCAGACGAAGCTGATACTGACCGTAGGAGCTTTTACTGATAAAGGAGTTTAACAATAAAACCAATTTTCCGACATCAATTTCAGAACCGTTGTAGCAAGGCAAAATCAGATTTTCATACAAATTGAACCAAAAGCCACCAATTGATTTTTGGTTGGACAATTCTTCGTTTCTGAACAATGACTTCCAACTTGATAACTCCATACGTCTCCAGGAAACGATTAAAGAAGTGAAATCGTCTTGGTGGGCGGACAGTGACACTTTCACGGATGCATATTTCTCCCATTCAACAATAAAAGTGTAGATCTGTTCAATCTTTTGAATCAATCTTGCAGTCGGGGTTTTAACAGGGAAGGCAAGATATTCCTCAGAAATCCTAAACAGAGTTTGTAAAGTGGCATGTTCCGGCCATTGTTGTAATAAGCCATGTACAGCATACTGTAACTTCTCAACCACTTTGATAGATCTTCTGAGCTCTGGTGGACTATACCCAAAGTAGAAATCAACATCTTTTCCGGCTTGCTCAACTGTTGCTGAGTCAATAGATTTAAATAAATCATTAATAACGGCACCAAAACCTGTCGAATCTATTGTATTTGTGTCGAATTCATCGGAGAATGTCATCAATTTTTTGGCTATATCACCACCGTTGGCGATCAGATCTTTCAAGCAGTGTGTGTTATCTTCCAAGAAAATCCCAATATAGGTTTTGCAAATCTTAGCATACTCTTCATCTAACTTGGAGTTCTCGAGACGCGACTTGTTGGCTGTATCTAATTCCACGTAGTCTTCGTAATCGGGGAATATTTTCTTGAAGTCTTCATCTTCATCTTCCTCACCCTTGTATCTGAAGATACTGCCTTCAATGGCTTCTCTTTTTTCTTGGCGTACCCTTCTTAAAGACCATCTATAATAGATGGTTTGGAAAACTTGTTCCATCATTTCATGATTTGTGCCTTGCTCATTCACAGAACACACTTTAAGCGCAAAGTGCATGACTTGTTCAGCCAAAACATTGTCGACATCAATGTTCTTGCAGAACTCTCTAATTATGGAAAGACTGCCTTCAACTTCTTTAGCATTTGTTAAATTTTGGAAACTAATGAACCACAGCGGATCCATTTGGTAGGTCACCATTTTTTTCTTTTGGGACTCCACGATAAGATCAAACCCTAGTTTTATTCCGTAGATATATCCTTTAAAGATATCATTAACATCCGAGAAGTGAGAAAATTGACTTTCGAGTCTTTCAATGAAATTAGACGAATTCTGCTGAAACATATTGAGCTCACCTTTCAAAATTTCCAATTCTGTTTCTTCGGCAGTGGACATCAAACTCACAAGTGTGTCGCTATTTAAGGAGGAGCTTATAAAGGTCTTCCATTCTTCAAATAGATTATCAATAGGGATTCTAGAACGATAAACTCTTGGTTTAGATGGTTTGCTGTCTTCATCAATAGTTGGGAGATGGTGTTCGATTAAAAGCTCATCATCACCGAAATGAATTGATCTAATTTTTCTGACTCCATTGGACAAATTTTCCAATAATACCTTCTTCTTTTCATAGTTCTCATATACTATATGGTCTTCAATTGCAGGGTCACTTGCACTATCAGGAACATAAAGTTGGACCAAACCAATAGCAAATAAAACCCAAGCTCTTCCCAGTTCTTCCATACTCACAGAGCCCGTAAGAAGTTCAAGAGATGGCAAAAAAAATGTTTTATTGACAGCACTGAAACTAATCGACGAAATTTCAGAGCACTTACGTGACCATTGAAACAATGTTTCTTTTTCAAAATTATGGCCATCCCATTCAATGATATTTTCATCTAATGAAATCATTTTCACAATTTTTTCATACCAATTCAAAATGGTCGCAGCCTGCTCTTGGTAAATGTTTTTGGATACTTCGTCAGAATATTTGATTAAATATTTAGTAAATGTCACAGAGTCATCGACAGTTTGATTCACTTGGTCTCCAGAAAATGTAAGGTAACTTTGAGAATTGATGAAAATGTGGTGCAAAAATTTGTTTGTGAAAAGTTGCGGGACAAAAGAAATGTAACCGTTATTTGTTTTAGCCCAGAGAGTATTGAATACAGGTGGGTATGATTCTTTATTAGTGTTTGCTAATATGCGAGTTGTTGGAATGTTTGCTTGGTGTGCAATTGCAATAATTTCTTCATCTTTCAAAGAGCCACTAGACAAAACCATGTTGAACAATAAATAAAAACTTTTTTCAAAATTATGAGTTCTCTTTTTTAAAAATTGGCTTGATACTTTTTGCAAATCTTTGATACCTGTTTTCAAAAGCTCAAAAGCATCTGATACATCCTGCTCATCGTTAAGCAATAAGACCTTTTGCATATTGATAATAGCAGCTTTCAATGAGAATATATGCTGGTTGGATTCAGAAAACTGCTCGTGCGAAATAATATCGAACTTTTCCGCTATATTGTAAAGAACATCATTGTCTGCCCATGCCTTTTCTGATTGTGGGTAAACGCCTCTAAAAGCTTCCCATATAGACGTCATGAATTCTCCTCGTTCTGATTTTAGGGTTAAGCCATACGATTTCATGAGATTTCTCAGAGTTGTAAGCTCCTCAACTTCCGTAGCACTTTCTATCCACTCTTCAATAATTTTTTGGTACACCCTGAATTTTGCCTCATTCTTCACACCGGATATTTGCCATATTGACTCCCAAATGTTTGTCAGCTGCAAGAGACTTTCAAAAGAGATCTTCTGTTCCACACTTGAATTGTGGTTATTATTGCGTGTGCAACCGATGATAAATTCAAAAAGTTCTTTCAAAAAGCTGAACAGGTTAATTTTAGGTGGATTTTTCAAGTTTCTACCATTTGCCAAAGCAGCGCCCTGCTCTAAATATGAGAGCTCATTAATTTTGCTATTAGCACCCCTAAGTTCAGCCAGTTTTAAGTTCTTCTCGATCTGGGACAGTTCATATGCAACTTGAATCAAAGAGGTAGCCTCACGTAAAGAAAAAGGAAATTGAGATTGCAATCTTTTTATAGAATAAATATTCCATCCTGGGTTTAATGATTGGTTGATGGAAAAGCTGGATTTTAGTTGCAACAAAGTATCAGCAACCTTTTCACATTCCTCAAATTTGCCAATGATAGATTTTGTCAGTCCTGGCTGGGCAACGTAATCAACAAAAGCACCGATTTCAGTTGCTGCATCAACTACTGCACCGGAAACCTCAGTAGCCGCGTGAAGTGTGTTTGTAAATCTGTCGAAACTCAAATGATTTAAAAATGGCAATACTCCAGCTAGATGGCTGAACGTTTTGTTCTCACCTGCTATCATTATTGTATCAATAACTAGCGATAATGATCTTGAAAAAGAGTCAGTGGATTCCACAAATTTTTGTGTTGGTGCCAGAGGCTCATTTTCACCAAGTGACAATCCGTCAAGATCGAGGTCTTTTCTTTCCACCTTTTCAGTTTTCAAAGCTAGCAAGTTCTTGTCGAAAGTGGTTGCTCTTTCCTCTAGTTTATCGAGATATATTTCAATACCTCTATTTCTCATTGCTCTTGATAATTCACCAAATTTAGGATCCACAGTGAGGAATAATCTGAAGTTTGGATGGGGTTTCAAAACTCTTGCTTGGCCATCAGCCATACTGCATTCATTCATTATCAAAGAGCCGTTTATTTCGAGTAGAGAATTTAGACGATCTAGTACTGATGGACTGCATAGGTTAGCGTTGTCTAAAATAAGCCAATCACCCCTTTCGACAGCTTTCACCAAGAGACCGTCAAACCATTCAAACTTAACGCTCGAATTTTGCTTAAGAAGGTCTTCCAGGCCTACTAGTTCCCTCTCTAGTTCATTAATTTCATCGTTGTCATTGACCATTGATGTAAACTTCTTGAATTGAGAAACCAATAGGGAGAGATTTTCAATAGTGATGTGTTGTGTCTTCAAAAATTTGGCAAACTCTAACGAAGCAACTGTAGTTTCCAAAAGCTGTGGGCAAGATTTAAGTTCACCAGCTATACCAGTGATCAATACTTTCATGAGCTTTTCAACAATAAATGTAACTCTTTTAGTGAGATCAACTTGTTCATAACCCCCAAGAATATCCATACTGTCAATATCACTATTCATAGAAAATTCAACGACTTTGGCACTTGAAACGGTGGCTAAATATCTAACAAGCTCAGTTTTACCAGATGCTGAAGATCCAACAAAAATTAAAGGCCAGCTGTTTTGAATTGCTAACAGTGATGACTCGATAAATTCGGTATTGGACTGCAAATGGTTCAATCTTGTATGTGAAGTCTCCTGTATTAAGTCTCCTCTCGACATCAAAGCTTTTCCAGCTTGTAAATAGTTTTCAGTTATAGTGAAATATTGGTCTGTGCAATGTTCTTCTTCAAACATCTCAGATACAAGATTACGTGCTTTTTCTCTATCAGCCGCAGTACGGAATCTTTGAGTGACAATAATATTCAAAAAATCACTAGGTGTAAGGCCACTTGCTAAATATTCGGCATTGTACAACTCGAGCCACCTCAAAGTATCACGCAAGTTGAACTCCCATGGGCTTCCGGTAGCACCCCATGTCTTTGTAACACAAACTTCCTGTTCAAGTCTGGACATCAATTTTATCATCTTGGAGCAAATTTTAGCGCTGATACCTGGGTACAAGTGAAGAGCGATCAATAGCAAATCTTCCGAGCTCAAAGTATCAACGTAAACAACGGTGAAACGATTTACAAATGATTTCGGTAAACCTTTTCTTCCACCACCTTGATATTGAGGATTTTGAGCCGCAAAAACAACAAAATTTGGATGACGTGAAAAAGTGCGATCAAGTTCAGGAATGTATGCCTCACCACGATGATCTAAACAAGCGTTGAGACCTTCTAGAACGGATTGCGAAGCAAGATTCATTTCGTCCAACAGGACCCACTCACCCTTTTGCATTGCCCTTAAAAATGGGGCATCACGCCAAACGAATTCACCGGTTTTACCACCTTCTGCTGGTGCATCTGAACCAAACAAATCAACTAAATCGGTTTGCTCCGATAGATTGATACGTGTCAGTTGATTACCTGTAGCTTTAGCTAGTGCTGAGACTAAACTTGTTTTCCCAACACCAGGGCTACCCTCTAAAAGAATAGGTTTGTTGACCTGCATTGCTCTCACGACACGCATTGTATTAGCAGCAGTTGTTGGTGCTTCAAAGCTGAACAACTCATCCTTAGAGTTTGTCTGATCTCTTGCGATCTTAAAACCACCTGCATTGAAAATTGAAGGGTCGAGGGTGATTTCAACACCTTGAAGATAATACTTGGTCAAGTCTTCCTGTAAAATTTCTGAAAGCTCCTTGACGCAGTCCAGTTTCATCTGAAGCAATTTTTCCTCGGATTCAGCTAAGTAAGCCGTGTTGTTGGTACCCAATGCGTCAATAAAGACTAAACAGGCACCATTCAATACGCAAGAGTTGATAGGCAACCCAGAGTTTTGCGTGCCGTTTAAAAATTCAACCCAAGCAAGAATATCACGCAAGGAAATAACACCGCTTGTTATATTTCCACCACCAAGCTTCTTACCGAAACTTTCTGAAAATTTTACTATGCTGTCAGCTAGATATTTAATTTTAGTATCAAGCTTATTGTCCACGATAGTCAAAACATCAGCGAAGTCTTCCATTGATGGTACCCAAATTTCTGTGAAACGATTCCGAAGGGCTGGTGAAAGTTCTTTTTTACCATAATCACCACCTGGGTTCATGGTAGCGAGAAACTGAAAGCCCTCAGCGGCCGTTATAAAGTTATCCTCCGTACCCTTCTCAGCTAACAATAAACTTCTCTCTGGTTCCAATACACTGTTCAGTCTTTCCAAGACGGAATCATCTGCTAAAGAAATTTCATCCAATAAAAAGTAACTACCGCCATTTAAAGCTTGAATTAGGGGACCATCTGACCATTCGAAAAGAACATTAAGATTACTTCTGTCATCCTGAATCTCATTCCTTATATTCTCTGGTATAGAACTGAGATCTGAGCAATCATAGGTTTCGAGGAGCTCTTTAAGGCTTTTGCTTTCAGTAACAGCTCCGATGGACTGTAGAGCTACTGTAACCTTCTTCGTCAAATCAGCCTGAAGTTCAGATTTGTTACGAACCGGTCTTTGAGCACCAAGCAAGTCACCAGTCTCTGTGTTTTGATGCGCATTAACAGTTATTATGTTTTTATTGTTGAACTGAGCTAGTAATTGACACACTGTTGTCTTACCACAACCTGTTTCCCCGACTAACAACACAGGTTCATTGTTTTGTAATGCAGTGGATATTAATACTGCTAACCTCCTAATCGCCCTAGTCCAGACGACTTGTGATGGTGTTTCCATCAGATCCTCATTTTCAAGAGATTGATAATATGCGTTCATATCCAACTTCACTCTCATCACTTTTTCGAGTACCTCTTGAACAACCTTCTTCTCTTCAGGTTTTCTCACCCTCTCGGCCAACAACATATAACCATTTGCAGCCAATTGTTCATAGCCAACAGCATCCCTCAAGGCCCATCTAAACAAGTCACGCAATGTGGCAAAACTATTCTTTTGTTCGAACAAACGCGATGACTGACGTTGCACAGAGAGCTGGCGATAAACTTCAACAATCTTTTTGGCATAAGATGGAGCAATCTGGCATCTATCACGTAAAATCACTTCCAACTCATCTTGTGGAATATCATCGAAATGTAGTTCCAAGAATCTGTTTCTGAACGCTCTTGATAAAATTTTACGACCACCGTATAAGCCTGGAGGATTTTGAGTGGCGAAAAGCATGAAATCCGGATGTGGGCGGACAACTTCTTGTGTCTCGGGTATGAATAATTCTCTATTATCATCTAGCAAACGATTCAATGCTTCTAAGACATCTGTAGGGGCGAGATTTAACTCATCAAGTACCAACCAGTGACCTTTTCGTAAAGCTTCAACTAAAACACCCTCCTTGAAAGAAAGTTTACCAGTGTCATCTGAAACATATGTTCCCAAGTATTCTTGAAGATCTGTATGTTCATGGTTATTTATACGTACAAACTTATGACCTGTGATATCAGCTAAATATTTGATCATACTGGTTTTCCCACTAGAAGTTGGACCTTGTACTAAAATAGGGAACTTTCTGCCAGAAGTAGCGCGTACAAGGTTGAGCATATTCTTCTCAACAAATGGCGTAATAATATAATGTGGCTGATCTATGATTTCTGATGGGCCTTGACGCATCCAGTAATGTCTGAACTGAACGAATGATCCTGCCTCTGTGGATGGGGCAGGTGGAATCTGACTTATAACAGATTTTGCATTCTTGAGTCTGTGAATGGTATACTTCTCAATGAGCGGCTTCAAAATGTCTTCGGACTTTGAGTCAAGTAATGTTAGAAATGACATACAGAACCCTTCGTATAATGAGCGACGTAAACCATAAATTGAAACAATGTCACAGACATATAGCAGTGTTCTTGTCAGTGTACGAATACTAAAGTGAGGTTTCTGGTTTGCACCGTCAACAATTTGATTGGAATCTGAAAGCTTTTTGGCTTCCAAATATAGTTGTGCGACATCATTTCCCACCCACTCATCATTCAAGGAATAGCGTGAAAGATATTTGTCTATAATGGACAACAAATCAGCAATATCGCTATCTGGTGAATGAACATAAACTTCGGTGAATCTAGATCTTATACTCAGAGGTAAATCACGTTTACCAACATCTGTAGCAGGATTCATACAAGCAAAAATTCTGAAGTCCTTATGAGCTTGAATTGACTCAACTTCACCTTTTTCCGACAGCAAAATACTTCTTTGACCTGATGTGTCCGATAATAAATCAGATATACTCTCCAAAGTATCTGAAGATGCCAAATTGATTTCATCAAGTAGTAGCCAATCACCGTTTCTGACAGCTTTCACCAAAGAACCTTCAACAAAATTGAAGACAAATGAGTTCTCTAATGATGATGATTGAACTTCAAAGAGTTTCACGTTTTCTCTGAACTCGTTCCATTTTTCGCTTAAAACTTTCTTGTCATGGGTATTAAGTCTTCTCTTCTTTTTTGGTGCTTCGTCATTTGAATCTTCGTCTGGGGTATTTAAAACCTTTTCTGACAATTTGATAGCTTCTTGCCATAAACGAATCACATTTTTCCATTGATTTCTGTTGAAGCATTTGGTCAACATTTTATGGAATTTTTCATTCTTCTTCATTGAAAAAGTGAGATGAAAGAGATTTTCAAACTGTTCTTGAATTGGAACTGCAACAGACTTGGTATTAACCGGTTTGTACCCACCTAACAAATCACCTGTTTCTGTCTGTTGAGAGACATTAATCACGGTCAACTCTTTATTTAACTGCTTGGCAACTTGTTGCACAACTGTGGTTTTACCAGTACCAGTTTCACCCACCAGTAGTACCGGTTCAGTCATCTGTACAGATACACCAATCTGTTCCATTAGTTTCAAAGAATGGTTTGTTCTGGCAAATGAAGTATTATTACCAGTGGTTTTCTTCTTGTACAAAGAGCTTGGAGCTTTTTTCAAATGAGCTCTTCCAATTATCAATTTTTCACTGAAATCTTCATATACTGGGACGTGTTTTGATATGAACAAGTTGATTCTAGAAGATGAAACTTGCAACGCTTCACCAATGGCATTGACTAAAACTTCTAGTGCAGATTGTTCACTGATGGCACCAGCAAAACAATCGACAGCCTCAGCAAAGATGTTATCTACAACTGATGATTCCAATAACTGAGTAGAAGAGTTGACACCATGGTTCTGGAACAAGATGTCGACCCTTTGACAGAATTTCATCAAATCTCTCAATGAAATAATTCTTGGTTGTGAGCCTCTGTTTAAAGATAAAAACTGTTTCCCGTTGTATGCGAGTTGTATGGCTTCATAGAGCTTGATGAACGTCGGTATCATGTTTTTTAAGATTGGGAACTTGGCTGAAAGGATTTGTAGCAATTCGTCATCAGATTGATCATCAAGGTGTAATATATTCCAAAGTCTGAGACCAATTATTTCCGGGATCGTTGTCTTCTTGGTATTATTTGAAGTTCTGATGGTGGCAATTAGTTGAAATCCATTTGCAGCTTTGATAACTTCACCTCTAGACGGTATGGTCAATTCTCTTTTTTCCAATAAACTTAACAAGATCGAAAGTACTTCAGTTGGAGCTTTGTCTATATCCTCAATGAGGACCCAACGTCCTTCTTTAACAGCAGTGGTCAAGACACCGGATCTCCATTCAAAAGTACCAGGTTTTTGACCAGAAGTATAAGTCCCCAAAAGTAGTTTAGCATCTGTTTGTTCACCAAGGTGAATTTTGACGATTGTCTTGTCACATGATAGATATTTACTTAGTTCATTAATCAAAAATGTTTTACCTGAACCAGCGTTACCGATCAGCATAACTGGTGTAGCACTTTGGACGTTTAGTGCTAACTTACGCAAGATGTCAACTGATCTTTTGGTAGGAACTAAAGAGCTTTGAGTTTTCGTTGCGACGTTCAAGTGGATTTTAGGTACCAATACACCACACACGGAAACAACCAACGAGCTAATCGAATTATTATCAATGTTAATGTAAGTATCTGAATTTCTAGATTCTCTAAATGAAGAAGATTGAATGTTTGCGAAATTGGCTAATCTTTGAGCTTCAAGTAATGGTAAAAATTGAAAGTCAACATTCTCATCATTGTCATATTTACCCGTTAGCGGTTTCCTGATGTGGTTGTTTAGTGTATCATTTTTAGCCTTTTCAGTCATATTTAAGTATTTTGATAAGATTTGAATGATTAAGAATTTTGCAACTTCACTTTCTGTTGTCTTTAAAATATTACTCAAAATATGAGGACCAACAAACCTTATAAATCTTTGTTGATCATGGTAAATTAATCTATAAAATGCAATTAATAGCTGTTCCAATTCAAAAGATTGAATGCTTTCATGATGTTGTTCAATTTTTTGGAAAATATCTGAATTTTCCAAGTAAAACTCAACTAATGTAGTAATGTTTGGTGCCAAAGAGATAACTTTAGCTAAAGCGCTGACAATCACGGTTTCTTTTATAGCATAGCTTTGACCGGTAGATTGTGTATATTCAATTTCAATAGATTCATCAGATATCCATCTGGAAACTATATCAAGAAATATTTGATCAAAAGAGTATAAATATGCTGATGTAACGTTCAAGTCCAAGGATACCAATGCAAGTCTTCTAAGATTTTCATTTATAGATTTAGAAGTATCAAACTGAAACAATTCTTCTGGAAATGATTTCCTATCATAGAATTTTTTGAATTGATCATAGCGATCTTGTGCTTCACTATAATTGACTATAGTATCATTCATATCGATTTGAGATAATGCAAAAAAAAAGCACAGTTATTTTGCAGAGATACAAAGTATAACAATAAAAGTTATGATCTCGATTAAGCAAAAATAAATGGCTTTATTACTTGTTTTCAATATATTCAGTGCAAATGTTTTGATTCCGCTACATAAAATTTTTCTATGTGCCTATAAAAAAAAAAAGAGAGAGAGATGAGCCGGAACTCTACGTATCATGTGACCTTCAGACCAGGAACAAGCTTTGAAGTGTCAGGGAGGTAAGCTATCAGTGTATTAAAGAAACTGATAGAGATACTATGGCATCTTTTCCCACCTACATGTGTACTTTTGTCGAAGAACAAGCTGTAAATTTGTTCTCTCAATGGAATAATGAGCATCTTACCGCTTAACCTAAACCGACCTCTATCTTAAGTATTGTGTTGTGCTTACCGGCTTCCTCTAGAGACTTTATAATATTTGAATTATATAACTATTAGACAATGTATAGTCAAATCTGAATCTATAGAGGAGATTTGATAGCTAATTGAATTAAGTCGTTCATTGTAGCTCATAATTTGTTATTTTGGTTTGTGTGGAATATAATTTAATTTTTTGTCAACTCAAATTAGTCCTTATCATTATCATTTTGTAAATTATAATCTACAACTTATCAATTAGTCAGAACATTTCTGCCTAAATTCCCAGAAAAACAACACTTTAATAATAACCAAGCTCCTCAAATACTATCAAATATCATTAAACGTCTTTCATTCACAAGAATTATGGTAATATTCACTTGTAATTTCTTCCGCTAAACCGGAATTACTTTTTATCAAAACGTGATTTGACCCCGGAACGAACGTTTTCTATCACTTCGCATCAAAAAAAAAAAAAATTTATTGTAAATTTATTTAAAAAGAAACACACCTTGCACCTTCTTCATAGTGAACTGCCATAAGAGCTACCAAAGAGCAGTAGGAATCAGTCATGCCTCCTAAATTCAATCCTCAAAACTCAGGATCATTCATTCCAGGTAGCGGTTTCGACCCAAACCAACAGTTCAACAATCAATTTGGTGGGAACCAGGCATATGGTCAATATGGTGCTCAACCGCAAGCTCAATATGGCGGTAATCAATATCAAAGAGGCGGGTTTGGTATGCAAAGAAAGGCCATGAGCTATGATCAATACGTGAACCAAGCATCACCAGGCTTGAACAGAACTCCGCGCCAAAATTCTCGTCAACCTCAAGCTCAACAAGCTTTCCAACAAGATAGTACACCAAGTTCATATGCTTCAACACCTGCTGGCTCCAATTTAAACTCACCATCACAATCTACAACTTCTTTAACGTCATTAAACCAAACTCTAGACAAATTGGAATTAAGCCCAATTTCTGGTAATTTGAATAATTTAAAAGAAGCAAAGTCAATTTCTGATGTTAAAACTGAAGTTAATGGTATAGTTGATTTAGTTGGTGAACATGGAATTCACTCTATTAGCGAATGGAAGATTGATGAAATTTTGTCAAAATTAGTAAAAGCCAAAAACCCAGCTTTGGTAAGAGAAGGTGGTTATATCTTGATTTCTTCTATTGTTAGAAAATTTGCTGGTCAAACGCCAAATGAATCTCATTTCTTATTTTTATTATCGATCGCTTTAGAAGGTTTAGCTGATAAAGAAAATAACGTTAAGAGAGCATCCCAAGCTGCCATTGATTCAATCTATGGTTCATACCCAATTGAAGCCTTGGCTTCAGTTGTCTTGATGGAAATTCTAAAATACTTACAATCATCTGCTAAATGGCAATCAAAAGTTGGTGCATTGAAATTAGTTGACAAGATTGTTGAAGACTCTCCAAGCGACTTGATTGAGTTGAAATTCAAAGAAGCAGTTCCAGTTTTGACCGATATGAGTGTTGATTTTAAACCTGAATTGGCTAAAGTTGGGTTGAAAACTACAAACAATTTCGTCAAAGTCTTGGATAACTTGGATTTACAACCACGTTTTGATATGATCATTTCCACATTAGCAGATCCAAATAAAGTTCCAGACTGTATCAAATCATTGTCTTCTGTTACATTCGTCGCTGAGGTCACAGAACCTGCATTATCATTATTAGTTCCAATTTTAGTTAGATCTTTGAATTTGACTTCTTCATCACAAGAACAATTACGTCAAACAGTTATCGTTGTGGAGAATTTAACAAGATTAGTTAACAACAAGTTTGAAATTGAAAGTTTCATCCCATTATTGATGCCTGGTGTTCAAAAAGTTGTTGATACTGCTGCATTGCCAGAAGTTAGAGAATTGGCTGAAAAAGCTCTACAAGTTTTGAAAGATGATTCAATTGATGATGGTAAATTTAGTGGTAGATTAAAATTCGAAGAAGGTAAAAAATACTTAAGCAAAGATTTAATCAAAGACGATGAAGTCGCATATGACTACCTTGTTTCATTAATCGTTGCCGATGCTAATGTCAATGATTGGAACAGACTTAAAGAATATTTGAGCTTGGCTTTACCACAATATGTTTCAGACGAAGATGAAGCTACTCAATTATCAAGCAAGATCGTTACCGATTTGAGAGCCTTATTCACACCAGATGCTGTTATCTCAAACGAAGATGACGGTATCGAGATTGTCAATTCAGACTTCTCATTAGCCTACGGTGGTCGTATGTTGTTAAACAAGACTAATTTGAGATTATTAAAAGGTCACAGATATGGTTTATGTGGTCGTAATGGTGCCGGTAAATCAACTTTGATGAGAGCTATTGCGAACGGTCAACTAGAAGGTTTCCCAGATAAATCAGAACTAAGAACTTGTTTCGTTGAACATAAATTGCAAGGTTCAGAAGCCGATATGGATTTAGTCGCTTTTATTGCTTCAGATCCAGAATTAGAAGCAGTTTCAAAAGAAGAAATTGCTAAGGCTTTAGAAGAAGTTGGTTTTGATCAAGAAAGAAGAGAACAACATGTTGGTTCATTATCAGGTGGTTGGAAAATGAAATTGGAATTAGCCAGAGCTATGTTAATGAAAGCTGATGTCTTGTTATTGGATGAACCTACCAATCATTTGGATGTTGGTAATGTTAAATGGTTACAAGATTATCTTGTTGATCACGAGGAAATCACTTCACTTATTGTTTCCCATGATTCAGGTTTCTTAGATACCGTTTGTACTGATATCATTCATTACGAAAACAAAAAACTAGCCTACTACAAAGGTAATTTATCGGAATTTGTTAAGATCAAACCAGAAGGTAAATCATATTATACTTTGACTGACTCAAACGTCAAAATGGCATTCCCACCACCAGGTATATTGACTGGTGTTAAATCTAACACAAGATCTGTTGCCAGAATGTCAGATGTTACATTTGCCTATCCGGGTGCTGCTAAACCTTCATTAAGTGGCGTTTCATGCTCCTTATCATTGAGTTCCAGGGTGGCCATTTTAGGTCCAAATGGTGCCGGTAAATCAACTTTGATTAAATTATTAACTGGGGAATTGATTCCAAATGAAGGTAAAGTGGAAAAACATCCAAACTTGCGTATTGGTTACATTGCCCAACACGCGTTACAGCATGTCGAACAACATAAAGAGAAAACTGCTAATCAATATTTACAATGGAGATATAGATTTGGTGATGATCGTGAAGTTTTGTTAAAAGAGTCCAGAAAAGTCTCTGATGAAGAAAAAGCAATGATGGAAAAGGAATTAGATATTGGCGATGGTAGAGGCCCAAGACAATTAGAAGCTATTGTTGGTAGACAAAAACTTAAGAAATCATTCCAGTATGAAGTTAAGTGGAAATTTTGGTTACCTAAATACAACAGTTGGGTACCAAAAGAAATGTTATTAGAACACGGTTTTGATAAATTGGTTCAAAAATTTGATGATCACGAAGCTTCAAGAGAAGGTTTAGGTTATAGACAATTGATTCCATCGGTTATCCGTGAACATTTTGAAGGTGTTGGTTTAGACGGTGATATTGCTGATCATACTCCAATGGGATCTTTATCAGGTGGTCAATTAGTCAAAGTCGTTATTGCAGGTGCCATGTGGAACAATCCTCATTTATTAGTGCTTGATGAACCTACCAATTATTTGGATAGAGACTCTTTAGGTGGGTTGGCTGTTGCTATCAGAGATTGGTCCGGTGGTGTTGTCATGATTTCACATAACAATGAATTTGTTGGTGCTTTGTGCCCAGAGCAATGGATTGTGGAAAACGGTACCATGGTTCGTAAAGGTCATGCTGCAGTCGATGGTAGCAGTTTCGAAGATGGAGGTGCCGCAGCTTCATCAAAAGAAGGCTCTCCTGCCCCAAGCGCAGCTAAGAGAGCTGATGATGATGATTCGCCAGCTAACATTAAAGTTCGTACCAGAAAGAAGAAGATGACAAGAAATGAAAAGAAGGCCAGAGAAGAACGTCGTCGTCTAAGACATATTGAATGGTTAAGTAGTCCTAAAGGGACTCCAAAACCAGTCGATACAGATGACGACGATGAATAAGGGAAATAATAGCGTAAGGAAAATAACTAAAATTCAGATTATAGAAATTCAACTTAATAAATATGTAATATTATAGAGCCATATATGTGTTGTAGAGCTTTCCAGTTCAGTATACAGAGACTGGTAATTCGCGGGAATTTTGATTACCTAATCATGCTTAATATAAAGATTTTTGGTAGACACAATGCAATTTATAACTATTAATCAAGAGTGGTAACAAAGAAGAATAGCTTACTAGAACCGAAGAATTTGGATGGAGAGAAAGGCTTTTTTGGAACAAGAAGCGCCGATTGGATATATTGCTGGTATAGGGCGTGGTGCCACCGGGTTCACAACTAGAGCAGATGTCGGAGCTGCCAGGTTACCACCCCAACAGCGTGACATAGGTTCAGATGATGAAGACAATTACCAAGATGTTGACGAGGATGGTCTACTGGGAGATAGAGTACTGAATAAAGAAGACGAGGAAGCAGATGAAATATATCAAGAGATCGACAATAGATTGAAAAATCGTAATAAAAGAAGAATATCACCAACGGATGAAGATGAGAAGAAAGATGAAGACAACTTGACAAAGATATCCAATCAATTTGTGGATCTCAAAAAGAATTTGTCTTCTATCTCTGAGGACCAGTGGGCGAATTTACCAGAAGTTGGTGACTTGACAAAGAGAAACAAAAGACAGCGAAAGCTGTTACAAGAACAAAAGAGAACATACGCTGCACCAGATACATTACTCGCAGGCTTGGGCTCAGGTGGGAATTTGGACTCTTCTGTTGATTTAGGAGCACTAACTTCAGAGAGACAAAATTTTTTAGGGTCCAAACTTGATTCAAATTTTAATTTGAACGATGATAATGGCGTCGATCAAGAAACCTATCTCAACGAAATCTCGACGCTATCACAAAGCAACGAAGAAGAAATCAAGAGAATAAAGACACTACTAAGCTCTTTCACGAAAGCTGATCCAAAAAAGCCTGAAGGATGGATTGCGAGAGCCAGACTAGAAGAATTTAACAAGAATTTTGAGGCTGCCAAAAAGCTCATCCAACAAGGTTGTAATAATTGTCCATTTGATGAAGAGGTATGGCTTGAGAACATAAGGCTGAATGGATCGGATATCAAAATGTCTAAAATCATTGTTGCTGAGGCCATAAATTTCAATGACAAGTCTTTAAAACTTTGGCTAAAAGCTATCGATCTTGAGCTTGAAATATTCAATAAAAAGAGAGTCATAAGGAAAGCCTTGGAAAACTTGCCCACATCACCTGAGCTATGGAAGCTATCAATCGAGCTAGAAGAGGATACAAATGACAAACTGAAAATTGCGTCGAAATCAACTGAGTTGATACCCGAAGATGAATCTTTGTGGTTATTGCTGATCGATTTACAGCCATATGATCTTGCCAAGACGACACTTAACCAAGCAAGAAAAGCTTTACCACAAAACGTTAATATTTGGTTCAAAGCTTGTAAATTGGAATATGCTGAAAACCCTCAAAGTGATAAGATTGTCAAGTTGGTGAAGAAAACCTTCAAGGAATGTAAGTTAGAAAGAGAAGAGTGGTATCAACATGCAATTGAGTTTGAGGAAAACAAATTGCCATATATCACCACGCTGATTGTTGAAGAAGTATTGGCCAGTGAAGAACTCGATTACAATACACTGCTTGGTTCGGCTGAAAAGTATAAAGATCATTTGTTTGTGTACAAGGCAATACTAAACTTCATTATTATTAAATTTCCAAAGAAAGCACCAATATGGAGAAGAATTATTTCTTTATATAAGAACAACTTCGAAGATGTGGAACTTTATAAAGTTTTTGAAAATGTTATTGAAGTGTTGCCGAAAAATGCAACTTTTTGGTTGATGTATTCCAAGGAAGTTTGGAAGAATGGTGATATCCTCAAAGCTAAAGATATTTTACAAAGAGCTTTTGAAATACATGGACAAAATGCGGATGTTTGGTTGGCCCTCATAAAGTTGGAAAGCGTTGAAAGAAATTATGATAAAGTTGATGAACTGTTTCAAGAAGCCAAGAGCAGAGTTAACAATGAACGTATTTGGTATAAGTATGTTACATTCTTGAGACAACAAGGATCAAAGGAAAAGGCATTGGAGACTATTGATTTAGGGCTTGAAAATTTCCCAACATGTTTCAAATTGTATCTACAGAAAGCCACCATTTTAGAGGAGATTGGAGATTTGAACAAGGCCAGAAATGTATTATCATTAGGAACGAAAAGCTCACCAGGAAGTATTGAGCTATGGACCCAACTATCAGAGACTGATTTCAAGTTAGACAATGGAACCAGGGCACGTTCGGACTTAGATTTAGCCATCTTGAAGAATCCAAAATCAGACAAGTTATGGGTTGCGAAATTACAGTTGGAGAAGAAATTACAAAATAATGATCAAATTAATGTTATATTGACAAAGGCACTGAAAGAGTTCCCACAATCATCATACATCTGGGAGTTCAATTTGAAGTTTAATAACAAGAAATCGCTGAGAAAGACATTGTATCAAGATGCATTGAACGTAACAAATAATAGTGTTCGAATCCTCTTAATCATTGGTTATAATTTCTGGGTAGATGGTAAGTTTGATAAAGCTCAAAGGTGGTTTGAGCGGGCCATCATCGCAGATGAAGATTTCGGTGACTCATGGGCATGGTATTATAATTTCTTGATCAAAAACAATGCACCAGAAGATGAGGTTAATACGTTTATAAAAAAATTCTTAGATATTGAACCTCGCCATGGTGACATTTGGCCTCAAATCTCCAAGAAAATCGAAAACCTGGATAAACAGCCATTAGAGATATTGAAGCTAGTTGCTGATGAGCTTTTGAAATGAATATACAACGACTATGTCTAATATGCTTTATAGAGAATTAAACGACTTTATACTGTTTACGTAATCAACAAACGTCTCCGCGATTTTTTTTCTGAAAAGCGATTGTTCTAAATCTTCTCATTGATGTCTAATGTAAATAATGGATTGGGTTTCGCAAAGAGCACCAAGGGCTTAAGCATCGGCGTATAACTGGATGATCAGCTCTATGCTCAAGATATAAGGAAAGTTGATTGCTGCTATTGAATGATATGTCGCAAAAGCTGAGTGAATATTTGGCGAGAAGAGCCAATGGCAATGATATTGTTAGCAGGAGTAGTAATGACAACAAGAGTAATGGTGGTGAGCTAAAAGAGAAAAGTAAACAAGGGAAGAAAGAGAATACCAGGCCAACGTGGGACGATGATATTCAGACATTGAGCAATATATTTGATAAGATTGGCCAATTACCACCTCCGTTATCACCTACTTTACCACCAATATACGTTAAAGATACACTTGATATACCAAAGATGTTATCACCAACTCTACCAGAAATTTACAATGAAAAAAAAGCCAAGGAGGAAGCCAAAGCGGAAGCCAAAGCCAAAGCCAAAGAAAAACTCAATGTTAAGAATGGAAAAGATGAGTTGAAACAACCGATACCACAAAGGCTGGGGAAGATTAATCTAGAGAAAGATGATGAAGAACTCACCATTGTGCCCAATAAACCAATCAAGAGGAAATCATTTGAAACAAATGAGAATTATGGGTTGCATTCAATCAGATTTGTTGAAAGAGGCGATAGCAAATCATTATTTGTGACATTACATGTTCCATCATATTATAAGAATAAAAAATTGAAAAAAACTGGATCTACTAGTAAGTTACAAGGCTTGGGGATAAAACAATCCACAGGGGATAAGTCGCCTGAGAAACCAAGACCGACTGAACCAAGAGCCACCAAGAAGAGTGTATTCAATACGAGTACGGTTAGTTCACCACCTCCTTCGGTTGGGGTTAAAGCCACAACGACCATGAAACATTCCAATTCTCAAGACCATTCATCGTCAACAACTGATCATCATAGTTTAAAAGCGCAGAATGAAAAATATCTCAAGATTGCAGGATCTAAGAAGCATAAAGGTGATGAGCTAAGAGAGAGGGATTTAAAATTAGCGTTGACGTATTTTATGGATTCGTTGATAATTTATCTTGTTGGGTTTAACTATGAAGATCAATCCAGAAGAGTGGCTAAGAAACTGTTTAGCGATAAGCTATGGCTCAGTTTGTTATCACTGATTGATCACACCCTCAGGTTGAGTAAAGATAATGGGATTGAAGATATCGCAGGTGTTTGTTTGCAGATCAAAGCTGTTGTGTATGAACACGTTTGTAATATATTGAGTGAATTTATCCAGTTGAAAATTGTCAAGAGGAAACAGGCCAAAAGCGATACGGAAATGATTAAGATTGATGATACACTAGTGAATCATTATAAAAATTTAAGTAAATATAGAGACTTGGCCAAGAAATCATTTGTTGAAAGTGATGAATATCTTTCAATTTTCCAGTTGCAAGACAAGTATCCATCGATATGTCGACTTTACAAAAAACAGGGCAAATCAAAAGATAGACAAGAGAGAAACAAAGATTACTATTTAAGGCCTAATGAAGATTACATACACTTGCCAATAAATACCGGTGTTACGTTGAAAGAGATATGTTGTTATAGTTTAAAGATTGTCAAGCAATGGTGTCAAGATGAGAACATACCCTATGACGACTGGACTTTCTGATGAGCTATCCAGCACGCCCCTCCCACCTTATAGATTTGAATTATTTAATGATTAATGAAGTTTAGTTTGTATATAAGCGTGTCACCAGTAGCTTCACCTAATCGCTTTGTCATAATCGCGTCTTGTCGATCAAAGGTGTCAAATTTTCACAGTGGAAGTGCGAAAGTTTACTCGCAATTTGGCTGAAAAGTGTGGTTTATCGTGAATTTGGGAGGGACATTGTTAGTAGTGATATGGGAAAAATTAGATGAGAATGTAGCTCTAGTTGACGCGGATCTAACGATGTAATTTAATTGATATGTTCACTAACAAATATTATTTGATTTTTCCCGTTGTGTGTTGACCATGAGGCTCCATTGGGACATATCGGAGAAAGTTTTCCATATATATACAGATATTCAACTTGTGGGTATAAAAAGCTGATCAAAGTAGGAAATTCCAAGTTCTCTCGAGTTTATACAAAGTTTTAGGATTCAAGAGCCAAATTACACTCACTGGTCAGTTAGGAACCCCATATTGAAGCTGAAGTCATGTCTAAACTAAATCAACACGAGATAATCCCACTACCTACCGATATTGGGGCATTAGGTAATAGAATAAATATAAATACAAGAAAAGAACACGATGTTGTTAATAAAAGTGTTTCATTGAAATTTGCTGTTGCGTTAAGAGATGGTAAGATCTATAGACAAGGTATTCAAGCTTTTTATCATGTTTTCAAAACTGTGGAGATGCTGATACAACAAGAGTTGAATGCTGAAACCAAAAGTAAAACTGGTGAATTATTATCACAATTTTGGGATGAAAGATGTGCAAGAACTGAGCCTTTAACTAAGGATCTTTTATATTTTTACGATAACGATCCAAAGAAATTTCTACATCCAATAAGACAAGAACAAATTGATTTTGTTGATCATATAATTAAGCAACATGCTGAAAAACCTCATATTTTATTAGCTTATTGTCATGTTATGTACTTAGCTTTATTTGCCGGTGGTAAAGTCATGAACTCTAAATTGGTGAAAGCTACAGGTTTATTCCCACAGATTGATGGTCAAACCACGGAACAAGTTGCTAAATATGGTACAAATCTTTATCAATTTGATGTTGAAGATGATCAAGTGCTAAGGGCTTCTTATAAAAGAGATTATGAACTAGCTACAAGACATGGATTAACAGAAGATGAAAAATTGGATATCATCGAAGAAGCTAAGGAAATCTATAGAAGAAATGCAGATTTAGTTAGAGGTATCGAACGTCACAATAGAGAAAAAATCACCGGTAAATTATCTTACAAAGTTGCTGTTTATGGTTATTACATTGGATTATTTATTTCTTCAATTGCATTCATCTATTTCATCCGTCGTATATATAACCATTTATTTTGAAAAAAAAAGCTTTCATCAGGGTTGGGTAAATTTATAGGGAATTTTTATGTAATGATATGTTATGATTGTATTCAAGTATCGTGTAGAGAATCACTACAGCATTGCAGAACGAAAACTGAATTCATATGTTAAATATATACATGCAAACCTTAACCACAGGCACAGAGAGTAAAACTGTACAACCACTTCATTTCTTTAGTCTTCTTCTCATTTCTCTTTGAGCTTTTCTTCTCTTTCTGAATTTATGCTTCTTGATCTTGTATCTTCTCTTTCTCATAACTGAGTCCAATTGCATCGATTCTTCGCCTGATTCTTCTTTAATCTCCATTGACATTGGTGCTTCAATTTGCACTATTGGTTGTATCTTGTTATTTATCAATGGTAGCTGTGGAACAATGCTCTGTCTGTTTATTGCAGTATTCATCGCTAGAGTGGATCTAATGAAAGATTTAGGTAGATTCATCATCATTGGACTTATCGATCCAACGCTAGACGCCGATATTGAACTCATCATTCTCACACCGCTATTGAGTCCCAAGCTCAACTTGGAAGGTATACTTCTGAACATTTTGAAGCCTCAGCGCGCCCTCACACACTCTATCTCTCGACAATCCCTTGTACGTTCCAAAAGCTGATCCAACTATCAGCGCTATGGTGTGTGTATTTGATACTCGACAAATTTTTCGTCAACAGCAAATACATTGGGTGGATTACATAATCAAAGTGGTAATACCCGCGAATTTTTCAATTTTTGGTGAAAATTTAAAATTTGAACGTTTCTTCGCAAAGTTTGTGTTGGTTGATGGAGCAGATATATACGGTGATATTATAGGTTGATTGCGGTTTGAAGTGCTTAAAGTTGAAGTCGTTGAACAGTGCGAAGCGCCATATAGATTGTCAAAGTGCAGCGGTTAGAGTTGCTTGAACACGAGGTTTACCAGTTTGTTTTCAATATTGTATCAGAGTCTGTGCTCTCCCTTAGATTGAGAAAAAAATTCAAATACCGAGATTTCATACTAGTATAGGCAACGATGCTTCTTCATCTAATAAATCCAAAATTATCAAGTGTGAAGCCCCTGTTGGTGAGCCGCCAGTCCAAGAGAGGAATAATATCATTTGTGAGAAATGCTCTAGGGATGGATCCGCCTCCTTCGCCTGATGAACCAAGCATTGAGAATAGATTCCATAATTGGGACTCGTCTCCTTCACAAGATCTCAGACATAGAGCCGCCACCATAAGAGCTATAGCCAAATGTCCAGTCACCCACAAGGAGATCAATTTCACATGTCCATACAGCGGTATACCAACGCATCACTCGAAAGAAGCTTGGGAACAAGACGAAGAGTATCACAAGACAAAGAGATATGAACTGTTGAAGAAAGTCAATATATATGAACACGATTTAAGATCTGGGCGTGAGTTCCCAGAATTTGATTTCCCTGCGGGTCAAGAATTTGATGCTCAAGTCAATCTTTCAAATTGGGATCTATTCTTCTATACGAGAAATTTTTATTCAATGGATACCGAATTTCAATTAGCTGCTGTTACCAAGATGCTTTCTTACCCGGTGACTATCGGTACGCTATTGCATCAGTTCTCTCCATACCAGTTGAATCCAAAAGGTCCCGTTACACTCGAAGGTTTGAAATCTTTAGCTGCCTTGCGTTACTCGTTATATCCAGACTTGGGAACTTCATCCATCAAAGACCGTCCCCTAAGGTTATTCATAATCGGTGCCCGTGCCGAAGGTCAATTGCCTGCACATGTCTGGAAACAGTTGAGTTTCTTATTCCCAGAAGCTGATTTTGAATTACATTTTGTTGGACCTGAATCATTTTATGATCGTGAAAAAAACCAGTATATCCAATCTTCAAGACCAATCGTTAGAAGAATCGATACAAATTTAAAATTTATTTACCATACTGATTATTTCCACGTTTTCCACGAAGCTCAAGATTTTTTCCCTTATGATCCTTATTTAGATTCTTTTTTCCTTTTCCATCCAGGTTTAGGTTATCCAGATGTTAAAGACTTGTGGAAAAAGACAATGCCAGGCTTGTTGGACTCTAAATGCCCAATCTTTGTCACAAGTTATCACGATCAAGACACTAAAACCGATTGGAACTGGTTAATGGAAAATTTCGAAGATGATTTAGATGTTTTAATGAATATTGAAGAGAATAAATTCGCTTCAACTAAATGGGAACTAAATGATATCAATCCTCATGAAGTTTATAGACATAACAAAAATCTATTTGCAATCAGAGGTAAACGTTATCATGCAATTTATAAATGAGATATATTTCATAAAGAGAGATTTTTAAAAAGAGATTTCGAAACGAAATGAAACTTATACATAATCAGATACATCTCATGTACATAATATTAAGAATTTTAATGAGAAATACAAAAGCATACGATAAATCTCTACATGTAGATGGAACTTTTCAAAGATTAGTAATTTAACATTTCATTATGCCGGTGTCATTATAGATTGATAATACAATATAAATTCTTTTCTAACTTTTTCCCAATTATGAGGATCGAAAAAAATGTATAGTCCACGTTCACTTTGTGGAGACTGTTGAATTGGTTCTGTATTTGAATCTTTTGTTAACCAAACTTGTAATTCCTTATGGTATCTCCAATTTCGTTGAGTTAAAACTCTTGCACTTAATTCTTGTAAAACATCTCTCGTTCTTGTATAGAAAATATAGAATAACGTTTCATCAGAGAATAACGATAATTTCTCAGAGATATCTGGTATATTATCAATTTTTAAAAAATCTTGTGCTTGATATTGCGGTTCAACTTCACTTCTTGAAGTTTCAATCCATGGTGAGGGGAACGTTTTACTTAATTTTTCATTTATAGAGTTTTCACTCATATCTAATCCAAGAATATTTAAATCAGTTCCAATTGCAGTTGTAGTTTGATCACTATTTTCATTTCTTAATAATCCTAAAAGCCCATTCAATCCAAATCTATCCATATCGGTTAGTTCTTCCTCAGATTTTTGCTTTGCCTTGGTCTTTTCATTATTCGTTATTATACTGGATTGAGATTGATTCGAATTCAATTGAGGAATTTGAATTGATGCTGATGTTTGTTGAGGTTGTAAACCTGGTGGTGCAGCACCTTGCTGTAATTGTGATGTTGGGTCTTGATTTTGTAATTGCTGAAGACTTTGTAAGTGTGCTCTCACAGCAGCATCGTTCCCGCCTGCCCCTCCAAGAGATGGGAATTCATTCAAATTGAACCCTTGATTTACTTTGTTCTTGACTAGATTATCATCAACCTGTTCCCAAGACGCTAAAACCAAAAATAACTTGTTAGTAAAAAAATCTCCGAATGCCAGCAACCACCACAAGATATGTACATACCCATATTCCTTGTAAACTTGCAACTCTTTTCAAACACAAATACCACTAACTCTACCAGGAACTCGCCTTGCACAGTCAATTGTTACTGTTGACTTTCACTGATTCTTTTTGAGCCGCTTTTCATTTTCATGATTGAAAAGCGCGAAATGCACAAAAGAGGAAATACGACGTATGGTCATGTGATGCTCACATAGTAAGTTTACAATTTCCGGGCAATGGGCATAACATCTTTTCGTTAAAATGAGTCTAAATTTGCAGTAATTGAGCCATTTTTTTTAATGAATTGATTCTATAAACTATATATAGTCGTAACAATATCATAAAAGGGCTCTCACTGCCGCATTAACCTTGAAACCTTGGGCCAAATGGTCAATTCCTCAAAGTTTCTGTTGATTTTATACTAATCGCGAATTTATTAAGATGCCCACCTTCAGCTTCTTTTGCGATGCGATGAGCCAGTTTGAAGTACAGAATTGCTTTGAGTATCAAAAGGGATTGCTCGAGAAAGAAGTGATTGAATAAAGCTTGAGTAAAGATGAGTACTAGACCTTTGCCAAATATTATCATTACAGGTACACCGGTAAGTCGCAATCTCAGGTTTCTGATTTCCCTGTAGGATTTTATACTCACACATTGGTGTAAAGGGTTGTGGTAAAACAAGCCATGCTGAGACTATTTCTAATGAATTAGATGGATTCCAGCATATAAATATAACTGATTTTGCCAAGGAGAACGACGCATATGACGGGTTCGATAAAGAGAGAAATAGTCACATTGTTGATGAGGATAAACTATTGGATGCCCTCGAACCAATTTTAGAGAAAGGTGGTGTTTTGATAGATTGGCATGCATGTGATATGTTCCCTGAAAGACTGATTGATTTAGTCGTCGTGCTTAGAACTGATAATGGTACATTGTACGAAAGATTGGAGAAGAGAAAATACGCACAGAGTAAAATTGATGAAAATTTAGACTGTGAGATAATGGAAGTTATATTACAGGAAGCTAAAGAGTCTTATGCAGAGGAAATTGTTGTGGAATTACAGTCAAACGATACGGATGATATAGACTCCAATGTTAGCCGTATAAAATCATGGGTTGATTCTTGGAAGGTTAACAATCCTGACGGTGCTTTGAATGAACTATCAGTGTAAACATAGTGATACAAGTACAATTCTATAAATAAAAGTCTATCTTTTGTATATTCTCCGCTAACGTATTTATTTTCCGTTCAGTTTCTAGTCTTTAAAAATTCTTTAACTTTCTCTAGTGCTCTGTATCTATGACTTATTGTGTTTTTCAGAGATTTATCCATCTCACCAAATGTTTGATCAAATCCTGTTGGTTCAAAAATTGGATCGAATCCAAATACTTCATCACCGTTATAACGTGGTTCCACAATTGTACCTTCAGTTATACCTTGGAAAAGCTTGATTTCCTCTCCAGGTCCTTCGGTAAATGCAAATGTGCAAACTGTTTGAGCTGATTTATCTTCAAACCCAGCTAATAATTTGGGCAAATTTGCAACACCAACAGAGTCAACAAACCATTTGATATAAGGACCCGGCAACTCCACACCCGGTTTCGACAATGCACTGAAAACCAAGCAAGTATCTTCAACAAGCACTGGGCCTTCAATCTGAGCAGCGGCAGCTGTGACTTTCTTGATTGAGATATCTTTGATTGAGCCTTGAATCTCCTCTAAATCAACGCTTTGATTCTTAATTGAGTCATCTCCAATGATAGCTTGAAACTCTTTCAGCTTCTTAGCATTACCTGTGACAAATGTGATAGCTGGGCGTGACATGTTTCTAATACAAAGCGGCTATGATTCTAATGACTGTTTCCCTCAGGAATATGAATCTGTGATGAAACGGTTCTTCAATCAGAGCTCCCATTAGTACTAAAAAAATTGAAAATCAAATTACTGGCACACAAAATCGCTAATGAACCAGGCCACTACTGACTATTAAAGGGGAACCAACACGAAACAAATGTAATACTATGGTGAAGAGAGGTGTATCCATAGCTTACTATTATAATTACAATTGTATATAAACTTGTTTAAAAGCCAAAACTCGTAGAGATCTTACATTACTTATCCACCGTTCCCTATATTGCAGTATCTATTATATGACACCAACTTTCCACATATATACCTTCTCTACTCCACAGCTCGACTCTTCTGAGCCATGGCCAATGGACCCTTTCGATAATAAAGATCAGAACTCAATGGAATGGAAATATGAATCGCCTCCGTCTCGTGAATTTGAAGAGCTTAACAAATCCAACATTAAGCCCACTGCTTACATGTCCAATTTAATTGATGAGTATCTATTCAGATCTACAAAAAAGAAAAGGAGCCCACAGGATAAAATACCAAAGATTACAAGTGTTTTGCTTGCACCACCCAAGTTCAAGCCTAGCAATAACCCCAAGAAACAGCTTAAGTGCCACCAACAGATTGCAAATAATTTTGCATTTTCTACATGCCAGTTACGTGATACGAAATGTAATGAACAGAGAACAGTCCAGCCAAAACAACAATCGAACAAATCATTTATTAAAGGGAAGGAAAACCAGGCCACAAAACACTTGAAATACAAACAGCCATCGAAGGTAAAAATTCAAAACAAATAACAATAAATTTTTGACAATAAACATACAATGAAACTTAAACAAAAAACAAGAAAACGTTACCATCTATTCCCATTCGGAAACAGAATAATGCTTGCGAATCACACGCTCATTCATACTGGTTGGTTCATATTGGATTTGTTGGATATAGTCACCGTCGAACCCAATTATAGGGCCGTCCAATGGATCTGTTAAATATGGACATCTATAAGTTTGCGTTTCTTCACGGGCCTCATCAATTGTACTTCTTCTTTTTTTCAATGTTCTTTGCTGCTGCGCTGACTGTGGTTCCAACAACGGGGTGGATGGATCATTTGTTTGCCATCTCGAAGAACTAGTGGTGTGTACTTCAACACTATCACCATTTGAGTTTGGCTTTTTAATAGCTTTTAGTGCAATGAAAAATGATAATGGAAGATAATCTTTTTCAAAAGTGTATGCAACAAACAGCGTCAGTACGATCAGTGGAACAATCAAAATTGCTAATATAAATGCATGTTCTAATGCTAATGTACCAGCCATTGTAATTTGGAAAAGTACCAATCCAAGACAAACTCTTCTGAAAATCATTGGCCAAGCTTGACCTGTTGAATGTTGAGGATGAACCATTGTATATAACAATTGATATTTGTAGGTATAGTAACCCAACACGTAGTAAACTAAGCCAGCAGTAACAATTTTTGTAGAAGTGACTGAGTAAATCATTGTAATAATTAAAATTAAAATATGTTGTGGTAAAATGATACCAAAATCAAAAACAGGTGGAGTATAGTACAGAGTTCTATAGTCTCTTGCAGTTCTAGCATAAAACAATTTTGAGATGATTTCTAAACCAACATCACCAACTTGCAATAATTTAAATGGGAAAAGTCCTAAACCTTGTAATAGGATCAAGTCCACATAAAACAATGACAGAGTTTTCAAAGAATTTGCCAATTCAAAAGCTATTTTCGTTGTATCACCTAGTAATGCCCAAACATTTGATGCAGTACCGGCTAAAGTGAAAACTAAGAACAAGTTGAAAAAAATATAGAAGAAGTTTTTCGATAAAGTTGATAATTCCACTTCACCATTTGATAAATAACCTTGATGAGTTGATAAATAAGAGTAAAAATAAGGAATTGTTACATTCAATAATGTATAGATATATGGCGGGATCAATCCAATTATAATGATTGCGAGTTCTGATTTAGATATCAATTCACCTAAAGCAGGCCAGAATTTTTCAATAGTTTTCAAATTGATCAATGTCGATAATGAAACAACTGGGAAGATTAACCCAACAGTAGAGATACCAATAACGATTGTGATCAAATTAGCTTTAATGAATTTTGAAGTTTTAGAAATTGATATATTATCCCAACAAACATCATGAGGTGCAGGTGCTAATCTTGCAATTAATCTATGAACGTGCGGGTCCAGCACAGCTTGTGCGGCCATTTGAGCCGATGCAACAGAGTCCATAGTGACAAAAGCGGATCTTGCTTGTTCAAAATTGTTCTTTTCACGCTCAAATTGGATTTTTTTATCAATCTCAACTAGTTGATCTGAATAGTATTCAATAGCATCTACTTTTTCACCAAATATCCCCCAAAATCCCAGGCGAATTGTTGGTTTTGGTTTGTCCTCTACCAGAGGTTGTGCTTCCGTATGTGGTAGGTTCTTAACTGGTGATACTGAAGGTTCTAAATTTCCATAGGTATAAACTTCAACGCTCAATGGACAATATTTTGCATAAGCCACTTCTAAATTTCTCAAAATCTGTTTACGTTTTTTGAAAAGTTCCCTTAAAGTGTCCCAGTTGTATGATATGTAGATATCTCTAACTTTACCAATACCCAAATCTTCAATGTAGGTTTTCAAACTTTGTTCATCGAATTTTTGAGAGTCCTGGGCCACAAGATCGGTTGAACTCGAGTAATCATTTGGATTAAGCTCTGTTGGTAAACCTTCGAGTAGTATAGTTCTATCCGTTACTGAATTCTGCTGTCCAAGATATTTTTGTCTAACTTTGACAACTTTTTCAGTTTGTTGCCAGAGAAAATAGTAAGCCAACCAAGTAAAGACGTATGTGAAAACAGTATAGACCCAGGCGGCCTTGTATTGTTTTGGATCTATTGGATGTTTGTCATCCAGAGGCATGTAGGAGGACTCGGCGATAGAATCCCATGAGATCCCATCGCTATCAAAATGGCCTGTATAGTAATACCGTATAGGGCCGATGAACACAAATGATATTATTGAACAGAGGGCGAAAAATTTAATAGCCATTCTGAAGAACCCCAAAAACACATACGCATCAAGACCGCCATGCTCCAATACTTCTTCATCGGTGATGTTATAAAGGGCCCAACACCAACCAAACAGCGTTTTGGGTAAATTCCGTATATCTTTCTTTCTCAAGACACGAACAGCATAGATATGGGGCCATCTATATCTCAGCACACAGAAAGTGAGAAAAGCCAACGTACCAAAAGTGGTGCAGACAATCAGCTGTGCTTTGAAAACCCTTTGGGGCTGCTTTGTCGGATCCAAATCTGGAGGTAGCGCACTCATCTGGCTTCTGATAAGATCTGGGGTATCAAGAATGTTGATACCTCTATATAGACACAAGATTAATATCCAACTCCCAAAATACAATTGAGCGCCAAAAACCACACACAGCGGAACTTAACCTGTATCCCTAAAAATAGCTATAGCCCTAAAACAGCAGCAACAAAGGCTTCAATGGCACTCCAAGCTTCATATAACCTCAATTGTTTACCTTTCCATATACAAAGATTCCAATGGAATAAATTCCCAACTGTCAAATCATAAAACACATTCGCGGAACGAATTCTTTCGCGAAATGTCGCGAATGTGTTTTTTGTTTTGTTTTTTTTAGCATCGACGAAAATTTTGTTGGAATCGAATTTTTGTATGTGGAAGAGACTGAGAATTCAGATCTGGTTACAGTAAAACATTGGGACGTCAAAGTACAGAGAAGAAAAGAGATACTCCCGTTTGATTTGTGTTTGTTCTTACTACTGATATAAGGTCATTGTAAAATAACATTCATAGTTTTGTTTTTATTTGGGTATTTTTTGTTTGTTTGTTCGCTGGTTTTGTTGTTTTCGGGGTCATAGTAAATACATTGTACAATAATTTGGTTTTAACACAAGTTTGATAAAATCTTTGGCATTGATATAAAAAATTGCTGTCCGTTCTTTTTCTAAATAAAATATACACTGTGGAATCATTGATGGAAATATGAGCGACGTTTATATTGTTATTCATCTGTCCACTACTTGTGATGAAAATGGTGTTTATGTTACCAAAGATTCGGCAGAGATCATTGAAGTTGCATGGATCTTACTAGATGCCAATACATTGGAAGCAATCTCATCAGACTCGATCTTGATTCGCCCTTTGAACACTCCAATCACTGGAATGTGCACAAGCTTAACTACATTGACTTGGGAACATGTTCGTGATGCAGGTACTTTTAAAGATGCTATATTGAAATTGGATCAATTCATTCATGATAATATTACATCAAAGCAACTGGATTTCACATTTGTTACATTGAATGCGTGGGACTTGAGAGTCCAATTACCAAGAGAAGCTAGAGATAAGAATGTTGTTTTACCTCCGTATCTACAACATTCACGTTGTTTTGATTTGAAGCAAGAATATGCTAAATGGCAAACTCATCATCCGGAAACTCTGTCATATAGCTCATCCAATCTATCATCTATATGTACAGCTTTAGAAGTTGAACTTGATGAAAAGACAATCGCACAAGCTCAGCAGGCTCAGCAACAAGCTCAACAGCAGCAGCAGCAGCAGCAACAACAACAGCCTCAATCAGGTAGTACCACTCCGCTATCACAGCAAGGTCTTAAATCGAACTTACCTTTCCATTTACAACAACTGGCTCTTCAAACACCACGCCGTGCTTTAGACGAAGCAAACGTTTTGGAAAAAGTTTTAAAATCATTGATTAAAAAATCAAATCCAGTTGAAGATCATTCAGACGTTTTAACAAGACCATTTGATGGAAGAGCTGATGTTCGTGCATTCTTAGCTGAGCGTTCAAAAGTTTTACACTTGAGTAATTTGCCTCAAGATACAACACAAAGTGAATTAGAATCTTGGTTTACCCAATATGGAGGTCGTCCTATAGCGTTTTGGACTTTGAAAACTCCAGAACAGCATAAACCAACCGGGTTAGGATTTGCAGTTTTCAGTTCACATGAAGAAGCCGCAGAGTCTTTAGCGATGAATGGACGTGGGTTAAATGATCGTTCTATCGAGGTCCAACCTTCGAGTGCTCGTGTTTTGGATAGAGCTCAAGAAATATTAACTCCATTCCCACCAAGTAAAAATCGTCCAAGACCTGGAGACTGGACTTGCCCATCATGCGGGTTTTCAAATTTCCAAAGAAGAACGGCTTGTTTCCGTTGTTCTTTCCCTGCTGCCAGTGCAGTTGCAATTCAGGAATCCATGTACTCCAATGGTTCTACTCAATCATCAACTTCATTGAATCATAACAATGGTAACAGCAACAACAATAATAACAACAACAACGGTGGTAATAACAGCAATAGTCATCATAATCATAACCATAATCACAATCATAACAATAATAGCAACCATCACCACAATCATACCAATCATCACCATAATAACAATCATCATAATAATCACCATAATAACAACCACAACAATCATCACCAGCATAATGGACATCAACATCATAACAACAACTCTAGTAACTCCAATCTGCATTATATGAATAATAATGGGAATGGAAATGTGCAAAATGTTTCGAATAACAATGCGAATAACAATTTAAACAATTCCAATGGTAATAATAGAGTGTCAAGTGTTCCATTTAGAGCTGGTGATTGGAAATGTGGTAATGAAGGTTGTTCATATCATAATTTTGCTAAAAACATTTGTTGTTTACGTTGTGGAGCACCAAGAGTCCAATCCAATATTCATTTGGATCAACAAACTCCACAAGTCCCACAACAAGCTTCACAACAGGTTCCACAACAGGTTCCACAACAGGTTCCACAACAAATTCAAGCAAATCCATTGTTGAACCAAGTTCAAGCTCAAGGACCACCAAGCTATCAGTATGGGATTCCAGACCTTGCAAAACAAATCGACGGTCTAGTTCTTAACCAGTCCTCAACAAATTCTGGATTACAAACGCCAATCAACATTGGTGAATAAGTCATTCGTTCATTCATTCATGTGTATATTAAACAAGCTGTATATTAGATAAAACAAGTCAAGTTCACATAATCATCATTATTATCGGAGAAATGGTTAGAAATAGGAAGGGGTTAAAAGTCATTATATTATATTAATTTTTTTGTTTCATAATTTTTTTTATTTGCTCAAAGCGGGTTGAAGTTTGAAGTATATAGGTTATTTGAGTTAAATGTGTTGTATTGTGTGGGTTCTCAAGTGTTGCATTTTCATTGTATAAGTGTTTCTTTTTGAATTAGAATTGAGTTTTTACAAATTTTATTGTCTTTGTGTTTTAGCTATGACGGTTTGTTCCTTCATTCGATCTTTTTGTTCACAGCTCTTGGTTTTGTAATTGTCTGTTTAACAGTAGGAAGAATATCGTTCAAATTAATTATATTCTTATGAAAGATATTACTTATTAGACAGAGATTTGCATAATCATTAAAATATAGAATAGAAAGGTATTTTACGGAAAGGAACATTTTGCTTCAAGTCTGAACAATTAAAGAAACAATGTTTATGATCGAACTTTGTATTGTATCAAGAATATAAAGTAAAGGATTATATATGAGGATTAAACCTACAGATGCTTCAATACAAAATTATAGAACGATGACTTTTTTTTATTTTCAAGATACTGAAACTGCATTTGTAAATGAAACCACTGATAAAACACCATACTTCGTTAATGAGCTATTAGCCTCTAGAGAGAATATTCAAATTTTCAAAGATGATGCTGGTTAGATAGTTATTCGAAATGAACAACAGCTCTGATACAATCACCTTTGTGCATATCATCAAAAGCGGTATTAATTTTATCCAAAGGATGTCTATGGGTGATGAATTCATCCACTTTCAATTCACCATTCAAATACTGTTCGACATAGCCTGGTAGTTGAGTTCTACCTTTAACACCACCAAAGGCACTACCTTTCCAGACTCTACCTGTAACCAATTGGAAAGGTCTTGTTGAAATTTCTTGACCAGAAGCTGCAACACCAATAATGATTGATTGACCCCAACCTTTATGGCAAGATTCCAAAGCTTGTCTCATAACGTTAACGTTACCGGTACAGTCAAAAGTGAATTCCAACCCACCATCGGTCATTTCAATCAATTTATCAACGATTGATTGGCCTTGAGGTAATTTTGTTGGGTTGATAAAGTCTGTAGCGCCAAATTTTTCACTCCATTCCTTTTTGCCATCGTTTAGATCAACAACAATGATCTTGTTGGCACCTCTAATAGCGGCACCTTGGACGACTGATAACCCAACACAACCAGCACCGAAAATGGCAACGTTATCACCTTTTTGAACATTGGCGGTATTCACAGCGGCACCATAACCTGTAGTGACACCACAACCCAATAGACAAGTTCTATCTTGTGGGGCCTTTGGGTTAACAGCGACAACTGAAACGTCAGCAACCACAGTGTATTGAGAGAAAGTTGAACAACCCATGAAATGGAATAATTCTTTACCAGTTTGTTTGTGTTTGAATCTAACTGTACCATCTGGCATCACACCTTTACCTTGGGTAGCTCTAACAGCACCACACAAGTTGGTTTTACCACTTTTACAGAACTTACACTCTTTACATTCAGCTGTGTATAATGCGATAACTGAATCACCAACTTTAACATTTGTAACGCCTTCACCAATTGATTCCACAAAACCTGCACCTTCGTGACCCAAGACTGCAGGGAATGCACCTTCTGGATCAACACCAGATAAGGTGTAGGCGTCTGTGTGGCACACCCCGGTGTTTGTTATCTTGATACGGACTTCATGAGCTTTTGGTGGTGCAACTTCAACTTCTTCAATTGATAGCGGTTGTTTAGCTTCCCAAGCAATAGCAGCTTTACAAGTGATTGTCTAAAAAGTAAGTCCGGTTAGTTTCAACGCTGCCAATTGCAATTGAGCAAGCACACAATGGATACTCACTTTACCTTCAGTAGACATTATTCCTAGATTGTAGTATTGAATATAAAATTAAGGGTTGATGTGTATAATTTGCAAAGATTAAAAGTCCGAGATCTAAAGTGGTCTTTATGTATTTATATATGTGAAATTTCGCAAAGTACCAAAATAAGGGAAAATCACTAAAAATGAATCAAATTGTAATCTGAGAAACCTCTGGAAACAACAGAGGAAAGTACCGATTTTTTAGTAGAATATCATTGGATCAAATCAATGCACATACGATATTATAAATCAGCGTTAATTTTGTATCCATTTTTTGCAAAATTTGTCCTTTCCACTTATCTCTTAACCAGGTTCTTTGATTGTTCCGAGATGATTTGAGAATTTGATTGGTGGGATTCGGTTCGTTTTGTAGAAAATTGGAAACGGTTTGGCACAATTTCCAAAGTTACCTCAGAGAGGTAAGGGTTCTAGGGTGGAAGTTCTTTTAAAAGGGCAATGCAAATGCCATGCATGGCTTTAATCTACGGCTCATTAGTTTATTGTGGAACGGGATTCGTTTAATTAGTAATTAGTGTTTAATTTATAATCCATCCTTGACAAGTTGTGTCTATTGATATCGGAGCTTAGAATTAAGTGGAAAAGTGCAACAATGCGCATGGTATTACTATAATGGTATCACAATGGTATCGTGGCTAGTGAAGTAGGTGAATGATATTTAGCTAGCACAACACAAGTGTGCAAATCACTCTTGTTTACTTGGTTTATACATTGTATACTATATAGACAAAAGGGAGATATGTAAAATAGGGTCGGTCAGGTCACATGCTCTGGCATGTGCCTATCATGTGACTTACCAAAATTACATAATCTAAAATCTAAAAGTTCACCCTAATAATAAATCGAACCACTAAGGATCTTAAGCATTGTTCATGAACGCCCCATACTTTGAAAGGCAGAGCAATAATCAGTGTTAAAATGCTTAGAATACGTTCCAATGTAGCTAGAAGTATATCACAAGTCAGATCGTATCATTCAGTTGATCATCAACCATTTACCTATACCACACCTCAAACTCAAATACTAGAAAAAGCATTAGAATTTGTACCAAGTTATGGATTTCAACATAAAGCTATATTAGAAGCTAGTCGTTCCAAAGGGTATAGCGATGCGATTCAATCCTTGTTCCCCAATGGGACTTATGATTTAATTCATTACCATTTGGTTAAGCAACGTGAAGCTTTGAAAAACTATACAGAGCTAGATGAATTTATCAAACTTGATGCAAATGACAAGATTAAGTATCTTGTTAAGAAAAGATTACAAGGTAACGAATTCTGCTCGAATCATTTAACTACGCTACAGAGTTATCTTGTATTACCACCATATTTCACTTATTCATCTCAAGAATTACATAATCTAAGTGATGATATTTTACACTATTCAGGTGATGAATCATCAGATTTTGCATGGTATTCCAAAAGGTTATCCCTAAGTTCAAGTTATGTTGCGCTGGAGTTATTCATGAGCCAGGATAAATCTTTGAATTTTACAAACACTTTAAACCTGGTTGATAAAAGATTAGATGGATTGAACGAAGCTGGTAAGATCTATAACGATGTGGAAGAGTTTGTCAAGTTTGGTGTTAATTCAAGTATCAATCTATTTAAGTCTCAAGCTTCAAGAGGATAAACCCTTGATGTATATATATATATGAGTGTATATAATCTACGAATTAATAATAATTACATTATGCAATACATTTATTCCCACTAGTTTCGAATATCAATTCACTGGTGCAGTTTTAGTTCTTAGTTCAATCAGTTTATTTCTACTCTTCTCTAGTTTTGATTGTACTTCAACAACAGTCTTCTCCACCCTTTCAATTTCATTTTTAATAAACTCTAGTCTCTTCTCAACGTTCAAGTTAGCCTCTTGAGAGTCTTGTGGTAATAACACAGGACCTGTTAATTTATATATCTTAGCATCTGATTCTAAAGACTTGAATTCATTCAACACTATAGAGTTTTCTTGGAACTGAGTCTCTAATTTTTGACGTGATGTTATGAGTTCTTGTAAATCCGTTTGATATTTGTTGAACTCTAAAGAGATCTTCTCTATTTCATTGGACATTGCTATACGCTTCTTATGTAAAGGCTCCACTATTTGGGTTTATTGTCCACTGTCACTGAGTACAAAACTCATCTATAAGAGTTTTTCGTATAAGAAAAACATCCATAGTGGATAATATTCGCGACCACCAAATCAGTTCAGTTAACTTATTCAGCAGTGTAAGCCATTGAATTGGAGTTTCAATTCTTCAGTGGGTGTGGTGAAAGCTAAGTTATTGATAGTTAGACTAGAAAGGATTTGGCTATGAAAGCAGGGAGCTAGTGAAACTCACCACTGCATTATCATTCGCCAGACTACTAAAACGCTAAGCATGAACTTCGCGAATACAACACCACTATATAAAGTATTACAACAGTATCCCTCAACAGTTTGTTACTCACTCCTTATTCATCTATGATCTTATAAGTCCTGGAAGAACCCCATCAACACACTCTCAATACATTTCCCCTCCAACAGAATGAATTACCAAAGTAGGAGTTATTGTAATTACAATTCGCTATACAGTGTGAAGTATTATTCGCGAAACCTCTCAATAAAATCTTAGCACCATAACGAACTGCGTACTATATGACTATAGCCAACCCAGTAAGCTCAATAAACAAGAAAAAGCTCAGCTAAAGTTGCCACAGAATGGTTTTCAAGCCTTGGACAGAAAGAGCGTCACGCCATGTATTTGAAGATATAACTCAATTGGTTTCATCGCCGTTACCAAAAGTTCAAATCGATTTAGCCACCGACATAAACCTATCAAAGTTAAAACTGATTATAATACCAAATACACTTTCGTTTTTACATGATTCATTACTGAAACTGTACCCTAATCATGAGGAAATCGGCACAGTTACAATCCACAAGATTTTAAAAAATTTGGCATCGCAAGACAAAGATGAATATTTGGAAGAAGAACAGTTGTACAAGCCTATAGATCCAAATCAATTACAGGTGAGAGAAAGCCTAGATTCAATCTTGAAAATTCACCAATTGAATGATGAAATGTCCATACTACTTGTACCAAATTTCCATGATTTGATGTATTACAATTTGATAGCTAAAGAAATCTTGCTCAAGACTGGAAATATTTTGACCATAACACCAGGCAATTTACCATTTGATCAATCAATCGCCACATTGGGCTCGCAAATTGAAGACTTCCCACATTTACAGCCACCTTTTTATATCCAAGGTATCTCAGCGAGCCTATTGAGTCAGTCTAGTAAGTTACAATGCCTTGTACTTAAAAGTGAAGGAGTTTCAGGTTATGAAAAGATCGAAATTGAGAGTATTGAAAAATTAAGTTACTACTTAATGAATACTTACAATTTATCCAGTGAATTTGTTAAAAATATTCAAACTTCATTGAAAAATCACAATTCAAGTAATAATTTTGGTTTATATCTATAAACATGTCATTATCATTCAGTATATATATATATATATATATATATATGTGTGTGTAAAGGTTACTCAATGAATCACTTCTTCTTCATCATCAACTTTAATATCGATAACCCGTACTTTGTATGTCTGATTATCATTACTCATACTCAGCGATCTTCTTCCATTATTTGAGAAAATATGAGGTATTTGATTGTTATATTGAGTATATCCTCCTTCATTTTCATCTTCTACAAATGCGTCATCATCACCATTCTCGCCGTCTTCCTCCTCCTCGTCATCATCATCAAAGACTGAATTCGATTGTTGTTGCTGGTATTGCGAAGCAAATAAATCCTGATTCCAACAAAAACCTTGACTTTCTTTTAACGATATTGAAAAAGAAGGTACATTATTGTAAAAAGAAGAACCGGCAAATCCTGTGTTTAGTTCATAACCTTGATGTTTCTCATCATTAATCATTGAAGGTGATAAAAATGAACGACGTCTAGCAAATGAAGATGAAGGTGATGCAAATGATGAATTTCTACGTTCTCTTGTAGAGCTGGTATTGGAACTGATATTTGAGCCATTATTGATAAATGATATTGAATGACGACTATTACGTTTGGCACTATGGTTATTCGATACCAAACACTCATTCATCTTTCCACTTGAATCATTCAATTTAGCTTGAAAACTTCCCTTTGGTGAAGGAGTTGTCATGATGTGATAAGAAAGGGGGGTGTCTATCTATTGATTTCAAACAAAGACCGAGTAAAATCACTAATGCTATATTTCTTCCACAGTACTCTGCAAAGCAAGGCCAAAAAAGTGACAAATAAACTAAAATAAACTAAAACTAGCTTATTCAAAAACACCAATAGATACCTAAACACACTAAAACCAAAAAGGTTGTTGAACTGGTTTGTGTGGAGTGTTGTTTGATAAGCAGAGCGATTAGATAATAAATTCGCGCATATAGCAAGTACCACCATATACCGCATTGGTACAATCACCCAAGTGGGTAGTTTCTGTGATATTAGTATCGTAAATTAGTGATTTAGGTACATAGTAACGTCAGAGTGGAAGCTATTAGTGGTTAATCACTTATGAAGCTAGCTGTTCCATCTGTGATGGTTACGGTTTATGATGAAGGATTAGCAGGACTCGTAAATACTGGATACAGACGATTTATAGAACTACTTTACATTGCAATACATGCTCAAAGAAATCCATTCACTATACAACAGATAATAATTGGCTACTTTTCTAACTCTTTTAATCATCATTTCTCATTCAAACAAACCTGAGAAATAGTCTTTTTACTCTCTCCACTCTTTATAATATGGAAAGACTCACCACATCATGTGACCAATATATCCATAGAATTGGCGATCACATCACGTGTTCAGTCATCTGACACATCACATGACTGCCATTTAATTATGTGTCAATGAAATGAAAATTTTCTAAAGTTGTATAGTCTCAAAAAAAAAAGAAGCGCAAAAAAAAATTTATTAGCCTCTTGATGATGATGAGCTTTTGAGAGTTGTAAAGAAAAGATACATCACCACGTATAATGTCTGCTGTTGATTATCTTCTTTTCGAAGAGGCCACTGGTTATGCTGTCTTCAAAGTCAAGCTACAACAAGATAACATTGGTTCCAAGTTGAAAGAAGTTCAACAACAAATTAATGAATTAGGTAGTTTCACCAAATTAGTTGAATTAGTTTCATTTGCTCCTTTCAAAGGTGCTGCTCAAGCTTTAGAAAATGCTAATGAAGTTAGTGAAGGTTTAGTCTCTGAATATCTGAAATCAGTTTTGGAATTAAACTTACCAAAATGTTCATCAAAATCAACCATCAAATTAGGTATTTCTGATAAAAATTTAGGTCCATCAATTAAAGAATCATTTGGTTATATTGATTGTATTTCAAATGAATTAGTTCAAGACTTGTTAAGAGGTATTAGATTACACGGTGATAAATTATTGAAAGATTTACAATCTGGTGATATCGAAAGAGCTCAATTAGGTCTTGGTCATGCTTACTCAAGAGCTAAAGTGAAATTTTCAGTTCAAAAAAATGATAATCATATTATTCAAGCTATTGCCCTTTTGGATCAGTTAGATAAAGATATTAACACTTTCTCAATGAGAGTTAAAGAATGGTATGGATGGCATTTCCCTGAATTGGCTAAATTAGTTCCTGATAACTACACTTTTGCCAAATTAGTCTTGTTTATCAAAGATAAAGCTTCATTAAATGAAGATTCTTTACACGACTTAACTGCTTTATTATCAAATGATTCAGGTTTGGCTCAAACCGTTATCGATAACGCACGTATCTCTATGGGTCAAGATATCTCTGAACAAGATTTTGATAACTTGTTAGTTTTCGCTAAACGTGTTGTTTCAATCACTGATTATAGAAGATCTTTATACAACTATTTACAAGATAAAATGCATACCGTTGCACCAAACTTATCAGAATTGATTGGTGAAGTTATCGGTGCTAGATTAATTTCTCATGCTGGTTCTTTAACTAATTTATCCAAACAAGCAGCTTCCACTGTTCAAATCTTGGGTGCTGAAAAAGCCCTTTTCAGAGCTTTGAAAACTAAAGGTAACACTCCAAAATATGGTTTAATTTATCATTCTTCATTTATTGGTCGTGCTTCATCAAAAAATAAAGGTAGAATTTCAAGATACTTGGCAAATAAATGTTCAATCGCTTCAAGAATTGATAACTATTCAGATGAACCATCAACTGTTTTCGGTCAAGTTTTGAAGAAACAAGTTGAACAAAGATTGAATTTCTATGATACAGGTGCTCCAACTATGAAAAATTCAGATGCTATTACTGAAGCTTTAGGCTTGTATAAAGATTTAGATATTGAAATTCCAGATGCTGATGAAGCTGAAAGTGATGATGATGAAGATGCTAATGAAAGTAAGCAAGTTGAAACTCCAAAGAAAGAAAAGAAGGAAAAGAAGGATAAAAAGGAAAAGAAGGACAAGAAGGAAAAGAAGGAGAAAAAAGATAAAAAGGAGAAGAAAGATAAAAAAAGATCAAAAGGTGATGATGATGAATCACCAAAAAAGAAGAAGAAGTCAAAAGCTTGAATAGATTTTTGATAAAGAATTAAAATACCTTGTACCAATAGCCTTTTTATAATAACCAAAATTATTTTTTCACCATTTTTTTTTATATATATATATATAAATTTGTATATTGTTTAATTGAAATCGCATATCAAGAGAAATACCATCATTGTAAAGGAGTAATGGCTACATTTTTATAAGATACTATGATACAAATCGTTTTATTATGTGCCTAAAAAAACAGAAGAATTTAATTCTACCTATGCAATATCAACATCATCATCACCACCTTCGTCTTCACTTTCAACATCACCATCAGCATCGTCAACTTGAACCACAGTCTCAGTGTAATTACCTTCATATTTTCTTGCGATTCTTGATTGTTTACCTGATTTTTTAGCATCCTCTCTTGCTCTTTTTTGTAAATCTGATAATTCGTTTTTAAAAGTTGATCTAACAGATCTATTTGAAAAAAAATCAAACATCTTTAAACCTTTGTTAACACCACCGATAACTACATTACCAGCAACTTCAATATCAGGTGCAAAACTTGTTGTTAAAACGTTACCAACACCAAAATCTCTTGACATGACCATTGAAGGACCTGTTTTAACAACGCCTTCGTCATTAGAAGTTGGTATTTTCCATAATTTAACAGTTTTCTCACCCATTGCACTTGTTACAAGCATCTCTGGTAGATATTGGTTCACATCTAATGATGAAATACCAGCATCGTGTGCCTGTAATGTCCATATTGGTTTATCTAAAGTTCTGATATCAAAACAGTAAACACCACCTTGATCGTTACCTGCGAGGAATTGTGATTCATTAACCCATCTAACATTTTCAACATCACCTGAAACGGTCCAGTACTTGGATAGTTGTGCATCATCTTGAATACGAACATCACTTAGAGCAACACGTGAGTCGTACCCACCTGTTAATAAGATAGCTTGTTCAGTTGAGTGCCATTGTGAACTTGATACATTTTTACCTGAATGTATTTTATTGAATGAGCGAGCCGCAGTTGCAGTGTTTAAATCCCAAAGTTTAACCGTTGTATCTGCTGAGGTTGATGCCAAGATGTTTCTATATGATTTGTTGTGTGATAATGAAAGGACAGCATCTATATGATGAGTTGTGATGTGTTTATTCTTTTTAGATTTTTTAGATTTTTTCTTTAGAGTTGGTGCACCTGAAGGTTCACCTAGGATAAGATCTGGGAAGGCCTTATCGATACAGTCCAAATTCCAAATTTCAATCTGTGGATCAAAAGTACCAACAGCTGCAAAGTTCCCAATGTCGGATTGACCTTCAGGTTGATTAGGTTTGAAATTGATCCATTCAACAGCTAAGGGGAAAGCAGGCAACATTAAATCATGATGAACGTATAAGGCGTTTGGTCTTTCGTGACCTTCTGGAACTTCTGGATCTATCAAGTCGTCAGCACCATCATCGTAAACATGTATATCTAAAAAGGAGACATCGTCTTCTGTACGTGTAGTTAAGATCAAATTATCAGTTGGGTAAATTTGTGATTCTTGTTTATCCTGTACCACTTCATCTTCATTTGGCAGTGTAATGTAAGCATCCTCTCCATCTTCGTCTTCATGAAACTCTGCTTCGTTTGAAAGCCCAGGTAGCATTGTCACTCTTGCACCTTGTGTATTATCTCCATCATCATCATCATAGTGTTCTAAATCGTATTCCTTTAGATCGTCATCAATTTCAAACTGATCACCTAACTTGGCGGTTACTGGCTTATCACCATTTTCCTGTTCTTCATCTAGCTCTTGTTCTTCCTCTGGTTCCTCTTCACCATTTTGTAATCCTTCAATCTCCTCTTTAGCATCATTAATCTCTAATTGTGCCAATTTGTTGATTCTTTCCATCTCTTCATCATCCAATTCGTATTTATCCGGGAATTCTTTGGCGAACCCTCTAGGAACCCAAGTACTTGAAGATAACATTGCCAGTATATATATATATCTATAGCCACTAATACCACTAATACGGCAAATATCTTCCAAAATTTAACAAATTTATAACAAAATTATGGCAAATTGGTTACTGATCTCTAAAGCTCATCGCATACTCTATAAAAAAATTTTCAAAATTGACCAGAAATCTGCCAAATCCGCAAGGCCACGTAACTTTCGCGAAAATGTTTTTTTTTTTTTTTTTTTTTTCTCCAACGCGAAA